>OY744482.1:309451008-309781612 GCA_963556165.1 Tipula helvola
GGGATTCTTAGATGATTTTTGGACGAAGTTGTGGGATATGGATAATTAGGCAGGAACGTGGCCATTTCTTGTCCAATTTTGATGAAATTCAGCGTGTAATGGAAATGGGATTCGCAAAAGATTTTTTGACAAAGTTCTGTAATAAGGCCAATTAGGAAGGAACTTGGTCATTTCTTGTCCGATTTTGATAAAATTCAGCGTTTACGATGGAAATGGGATTCTTAAATGATTTTTGGACGAAGTTGCGGGATATGGATAATTAGGGAGGAACGTGGCCATTTCTTGTCAAATTTTGATGAAATTCAGCGTGTACGATGGAAATTGGATTCTCAAATGAGTTTTTGACAAAATCTGTAATATGGCCAATTAGGAAGGAACTTGGCCATTTTTTATCCGATTTTGATGAAATTCAGCGTGTGCGATGGAAATCGGATTCTAAAATGATTTCTGTATAAAGTTTTGGAATATGGTCAAATAGGATGGAACGTGGCCATTTCTCAACCGATTTTGATGAAATTCAGCATTTAGGATGAAAATGAGACTCATTCCATTCAAACGTTCATGTTTACTCTTCCTTCTTAGCAAAACTCGATTGCAAATATTTACAGAGACAAAGTTTTTTTTTTATAGGAAATTTTTCATTTACATCTTTTTACATTAGATGTATGTTTGACTACATTTGATTCTGCTACTAAATAAATGTAAATTTGTATATTGTGTATACCGATAAATATTTTTTTTTCTATGTGTACTATCCAAACGTCGGGTTTTTATTAAATAATTAATAAAAAAATAAAATATTAAGCTAGAAACCAAATAAAATTAATTTATTTTTAAAAGATATTGCTGATAACCAAAAAACAATCCCTAATACTTGTTGAAAAATAAGAAAATTCAAAATTCCGTATATTTTTGCATTTATTATTTCTCTATTCCTTCATTCTCTCGTTTCAACAAAATGTGGACTTGTCCCAGTTTCAAAATAAACGGCCCAAAAAGCATTTTTTATTTTCCCTTCAAATAGTGTCAAAAAATTATAAATGTTGCCAAATTATTATATTTTGTTCCAAAAAATTAATTTTATGATGCCAAGAAATTATTGTTTGTTACTCATTTATTTGTGCCGTTTTATTAATTTTTTGTATCCTAAATATTAATTTTTTGTGTGCCGGTTTATTGCCAGCCCTTAGTAATAGTTATGTCATTTACAGTTAGCCATTCTCCGACAGTTTTTGAAATAGGCCCATTTCATTTAGCGATTCCGCAATTTTTCGCCAACACTTTTTTTATCAGCCTTACCCCTTGCTGAAGCATGTATGTTTTCCTTGAAAATATAAAATTGTCATTATATACAATTAAAAGAGTGTAAAATATAGTAATATACCTATGATATACATATTTGAAATTACCTATAGCAATCTGAAAATTTTGCTCAACTAAATCAATTAGTGCATATTTTTGGGCCAAACCAATGCGTCTGCTCTTTTTGTTCCCTGCGCCTTCCATTGACTAAACACATTTTAAGGATAATGCAATTCATGGTAGAAAATACAACGTTACAAACCACTAACCATTGTCTCCCAATTTCAAATATTTATTTATTCGATACACAAATTAGCTAATTTGATTTAATTGATTTAATTTTTAATTGATTTAATTTCGTTTGCCATATACCTTAGTATATACAAAATACGATAAAACAATTGATTAGCTGGGCTAGTTTGTAGGCTATAGATAAAGCAACCTTGATTATATAAAGCCATATGGTTTAATTAGTAAAATTTATTAGTATAAAAGTATATTTATTCCCATAGTTACAAATAATTTTAGTATATACTAAGTGTAACTATGGGTCCTCACCAAAAGAAGATTGCAAATATTTGCAATCTATGTGATTTTGTTTCACATGGATAGTACACATAGAAAAAAAAATATTTATCGGTATACACAATATACAAATATACAAGTATTTAGTAGCAGAATCAAATGTAGTCAAACATACATCTAATGTAAAAAGATGTAAATGAAAAATTTCCTATAAAAAAAAAACTTTGTCTCTGTAAATATTTGCAATCGAGTTTTGCTAAGAAGGAAGAGTAAACATGAACGTTTGAATGGAATGAGTCTCATTTTCATCCTAAATGCTGAATTTCATCAAAATCGGTTGAGAAATGGCCACGTTCCATCCTATTTGACCATATTCCAAAACTTTATACAGAAATCATTTTAGAATCCGATTTCCATCGCACATGCTGAATTTCATCAAAATCGGATAAATAATGGCCAAGTTCCTTCCTAATTGGCCATATTACAGATTTTGTCAAAAACTCATTTGAGAATCCAATTTCCATCGTACACGCTGAATTTCATCAAAATTTGACAAGAAATGGCCACGTTCCTCCCTAATTATCCATATCCCGCAACTTCGTCCAAAAATCATTTAAGAATCCCATTTCCATCGTAAACGCTGAATTTTATCAAAATCGGACAAGAAATGACCAAGTTCCTTCCTAATTGGCCTTATTACAGAACTTTGTCAAAAAATCTTTTGCGAATCCCATTTCCATTACACGCTGAATTTCATCAAAATTGGACAAGAAATGGCCACGTTCCTGCCTAATTATCCATATCCCACAACTTCGTCCAAAAATCATCTAAGAATCCCATTTCCATCGTACACGCTGAATTTTATCAAAATCGGACAAGAAATGACCAAGTTCCTTCCTAATTGGCCTTATTACAGAACTTTGTCAAAAAATCTTTTGCGAATCCCATTTCCATTACACGCTGAATTTCATCAAAATTGGACAAGAAATGGCCACGTTCCTGCCTAATTATCCATATCCCACAACTTCGTCCAAAAATCATCTAAGAATCCCATTTCCATCGTACACGCTGAATTTTATCAAAATCGGATAAGAAATGGCCAAGTTCCTTCCTAATTGGCCTTATTACAGATTTTGTCAAAAAATTATTTGAGAATTCAATTTCCATCGTACACGCTGAATTTCATTAAAATCGGATAAGAAATGACCTTCCTAATTGGCCATATTACAGAACTTTGTCAAAAAATCTTTTGCGAATCCCATTTCCATTACACGCTGAATTTCATCAAAATTGGACAAGAAATGGCCACGTTCCTCCCTAATTATCCATATCCCGCAACTACGTCCAAAAATCATTTAAGAATCCCATTTCCATCGTAAACGCTGAATTTTATCAAAATTGGACAAGAAATGGGCAAGTTCCTCCCTAATTGGCCATATCCCACAACCTTGTTCAAAAATCTTTTGAGAATCCCATTTCCATCGTACACGCTGAATTTCATCAAAATTGGACAAGAAATGGCCACGTTCCTCCCTAATTGGCCATATCCCACAACTTCGTCCAAAAATCATTTGGGAATCCCATTTCCATTGTACACGCTGAATTTTATCAAAATTGGACAAGAAATGGCCCAGTTCCTCCCTAATTGGCCATATCCCACAACTTTGTCAAAAAATCATTTGAGAATCCAATTTCCATCGTACACGCTGAATTTCATTTCATCAAAATCGGATAAGAAATGGTCAAGTTCCTTCCTAATTGGCCATATTACAGAACATTGTTATGAATGATTTCACAAATTGTAAGTAAAATTTTTATATGAAGAACACCCCCCAAAAACTAATAAATGATCAAAATGCTATTAAGGGAATTAAATCTTATTAAAGATTAAGGGAATTTACGTTATGAACCAAAATTTTCCATATTGATTTACGAACAATTAAACGAATTATACAATAGTCACGAAATATTGGTTTCAGCTTAAGACATTTTCACTAAACGATGGCATCTTTTGACCAATTTATTTTGTAAATTGGAGGTCAACTGTACATATACATATGTATATTCAAACAACGGTCATAAAATAATTTGTTAAAATTTCAGCGAACATTTTCAGCGAAGGCACCCAATTAATAATATTTTATATATATTTTTACTGCCTACATTTAGGCTAAAAATAATGCTTAAGAAACTAACCCAAAATGCAGTCGGAATCCCTATCCAGGTCAAATTAAAAAGAAAAGCTTACTACAAATCGTGTGCATTAAGTCAATATACATAGATGGCAGTGGGCAGTAATCATTTTGAAAAGTCGTACCAAAAATTGCCGTTTGGGGAAATTTGAGTTCAAAAGTTGTAGGAAAAGCAAAACAAATTCACAAAATATTTAAGAACGTATCATAATTTTGTGATTAAACAATCTTTTTCGTATTTTTCTGTATAAATCTGAGACATCTAGCGTACACTAGTAAAACTAAAGAGAAATTTAGCAAGTATTATTTTAATTCGTCAGAGCCAACTTTGATGTATTTTTCAAAATGAAAGTTCGCAAAATATATTTTAGAAATAATTTAATTTTAATATTTCTGCAGTTAATATTTACTAAATACCAATGTACCCTTCTTGTATATTGTTGCTAAAGATATGTAGAAAACATGTATATAAGCAGTTTACAATATTTTTGCTTTTTTCATTGAAAACCTGGAAGCTAACAAACACTATTTTTACTATGGATTCCTAAGGAAATCAGTGAAAAGTTATACAACTAAAAAAGCTTCGAAAAAATACGTCATAATGATTATGGCTCTATACTCTAGAAGGCTCTGGTTTTAGTCGTGAAATACACCTTGAAATGAACATTCCCAAACTAAACGAATTTTTCCCCAAAACATAGCTCCACTTTAGTTTTTTGATTAGCTTTAAAATAAAGAGAAACGCCAGCTATCTGGGGTTGACTTATTAGTAAGTATAAGATAAAAACATTTTTGGGATCAGAATTATTTTATATTAATTTAACCGGTTACACCGGTTCCACTCTCTTCATCAAACAAGTCTTCGATCTTCCGGTGGTGGACTAGAGTCTGGAGATGTATTTTATTGATGTGACTTGTCAATAGCTATCACAGGAAAAAAATTCCGTTCAAGTTTCCCGTCAAACATCGCGGAAAATTCTAATGATTTTTGGGAAATCAAATTTTCCGCGATTTCTTACGGGAAATTTGAACTAAATTTTTTTCCTGCGATAGCTATTGACAAGTCACATCAACAAAATACATCTCTAGACATAACACTCTAGAGGCTGATTTTATATAAATTTTGTGAATTCTTCTGATTTTCAAATGTTTTCCGCGATTAGATTAAACGAAGTTTTCTACGTAAGACTATTTACAAAATTGTTTATTACAAGCTTATCCTATTTTCTTTCAACTGATAACCACAAATATTGTTATTTTCGGCTGGAATGTTAATAAGGTAATCTGCATTATCGACTTTTTACTTTCGGCTAACTTTAACAGGGTCATTAAATGAGTAAGTTCAACCTAATTTAGGAATTATTATTTTAATTATTTTTATGTAATTAGAAAAATACAAGTAAAAATGGAAAATGATACTTAATTAGGATTAATATGAATGTGTTTTAGAAAAATTATTTTGTAGTTCTTTGAATATCTCTATAATATTTTCGAATTTTACTTTCATATTAAAATGTATTCTTAATTTTGTGTACATGCTCGATAACTTCGACAATCTTTTACCAACATAAGAAAAATTCGAACTTGTCCCAAACTTATTCAGGATCTATCTCCGAAAACGCCTATTATAGAGAAATAACTGCAGGACATGGTTTTAATTTATCCGTTAGCACTGTCTCACCCTTATGATATACTAGATAATGTATTGTAAAAAATACCGTAGTATGAACATTGATAGAACTTGTCTTTACATTAGATAATTATGACTTTAACGTATTAGTTGATAGAACATATCTAACTGACTGTAACTATAGTTTGATAAATTTTTGTATGTTATTCGATAAACAGGAAATTTGTTATGCCATAATTTATTTTATATTAAAAAATTACCATTTAGAAAAATTAATTAGCATAAGCCGCGGTTTAACCCCACCTTCAACATTTTATACATAATAAAACAAAATTTTTTAATTTATCTAAAAAGTATCCAAATACTATAAAACATTTTTCATAGTTCAATTTGTACTCTACAAAAATACTAGAAAATCAATTTTTATATTAAAGCGTATTCAAATCCAATAAAAGTTGTGCGATCTATTTTTAATGTCTGAAGCTTTGCTCGCATTGTTTCGTAAACGCTTAATTTTTTATCTAAAGGGTTTTAATTACAACCAATGTGATGTTTTACGTAGCAGGTATTTTTTTTTCTTTAATTTTTCAAAATTTGTTGATTCGATTAATTGTTGCATTCTTCTTAATAAATACATACCTACATTATGTAATTAGACGATTGTAGCATTCTATCTTTAAATGATAAAAATGCAGTGATTTGCAAACGGGTGATTAGGGAATCCAATCCCGGTAGTATATATATAAGGCAATACCGGGATCCCGGATTTCGGTATTGCCAAAAAAACAGGGATTTGGGGATTTTGGGATTGACAAAAAGACCGGGATCTCGGGATTTGACAAAAAGACTGGATCGGTATTTCGGGATTGTGTTCCCTACGGGAGAATCTGTTTCTGTGGAAAAACCGAAATGAAAAAATAGTTCTGAGGAAACCAAGCTCCAAATTGAATTAATTTTTTTTTTGGTTTGTGCCTACTCTGAAATTTAAATATATAAATTGTATACTGAAGGAACAGTAAACGACATGTAGCGGGTGTTTTCGTTTATTCGTTCCACAGAAAAAACAGAAGGAATAGAATATTGATCACGTGACTTTGGAATATTCCGTACGCAATATAATAAAATAACAGATTAAAATACAATAAGTAGAATACATTTTCAATATCACGATTTTTTTTGATTTTTAAAATTAGGAAACAATAATCATTTAAACTATAAGCATCGCACTTACTTATAAAACGTCAAATGAAATATTCTTTTTATTTCACCTATCGAAGTAGTACAAAAAGAATACATTCCCCAAGTATTTTTATATCCGACAATTTATGCCTGTGAAAAACTTAACAAAAAAAATAACAAATTTACCGTATACGTATACGTATTTATATGTAGTTGTAATATAAATTATACGCCTAAATGTGGATAAAGAAAACAATACACAATAAATTTAATAGAATTCAGTGACGATTTTTGTTGAAAAAAGAAACCAAATAAGATTTTCTTGGAATGTCCGTAGTATGCACTTGATGAAAAAATTATGAAATGGGCGGACCCTGGGGTCGGCCATATAAATAACAAGCAATTCTTGCATCAAATGTTGTACGATTTTCCGGCGACGAAATTTGTTCAACAAAAGTCAAAAGTGCCAAAGTCAAATGATTTTTCTCGAATGTCCATAGTATGCACTTGATGAAAAAATTATGAAATGGCCGGACCCTGGGGTCGGCTATATAAATAACAAGCAAAACTTGCATAAAATGTTGTACGATTTTCCGCCGACGAAATTTGTTCAACAAAAATCAAAAGTCCCAAAGTCAAATGGTTTTTCTCGAATGTCCATAGTATGCACTTGTTGAAAAAATTATGAAATGGCCGGACCCTGGGGTCGGCCATATAAATAACAAGCAATTCTTGCATCAAATGTTGTACGATTTTCCGCCGACGAAATTTGTTCAACAAAAATCAAAAGTCCCAAAGTCAAATAGTTTTTCTCGAATGTCCATAGTTTGCACTTGTTGAAAAAATTATGAAATGGCCGGACCCTGGGGTCGGCCAAATAAATAACAAGCAATTCTTGCATCAAATGTTGTGCGATTTTCCGCCGACGAAATTTGTTCAACAAAAATCAAAAGTCCCAAAGTCAAATGGTTTTTCTCGAATGTCCATAGTATGCACTTGTTGAAAAAATTATGAAATGGCCGGACCCTGGGGTCGGCCATATAAATAACAAGCAATTCTTGCATCAAATGTTGTACGATTTTCCGCCGACGAAATTTGTTCAACAAAAAACAAAAGTCCCAAAGTCAAATGGTTTCTCTCGAATGTCCATAGTATGCACTTGTTGAAAAAATTATGAAATGGCCGGACCCTGGGGTCGGCTATATAAATAACAAGCAATTCTTGCATCAAATGTTATACGATTTTCCGCCGACGAAATTTGTTCAACAAAAATCAAAAGTCCCAAAGTCAAATGGTTTTTCTCGAATGTCCATAGTATGCACTTGTTGAATAAATTATGAAATGGCCGGACCCTGGGGTCGGCCATATAAATAACAAGCAATTCTTGCATCAAATGTTGTACGATTTTCCGCCGACGAAATTTGTTCAACAAAAATCAAAAGTCCCAAAGTCAAATAGTTTTTCTCGAATGTCCATAGTTTGCACTTGTTGAAAAAATTATGAAATGGCCGGACCCTGGGGTCGGCCAAATAAATAACAAGCAATTCTTGCATCAAATGTTGTACGATTTTCCGCCGACGAAATTTGTTCAACAAAAATCAAAAGTCCCAAAGTCAAATGGTTTTTCTCGAATGTCCATAGTATGCACTTGTTGAAAAAATTATGAAATGGCCGGACCCTGGGGTCGGCCATATAAATAACAAGCAATTCTTGCATCAAATGTTGTACGATTTTCCGCCGACGAAATTTGTTCAACGAAAAACAAAAGTCCCAAAGTCAAATGGTTTCTCTCGAATGTCCATAGTATTCACTTGTTGAAAAAATTATGAAATGGCCGGACCCTGGGGTCGGCCATATAAATAACAAGCAATTCTTGCATCAAATGTTGTACGATTCTCCACCGACGAAATTTGTTCAACAAAAATCAAAAGTCCCAAAGTCAAATAGTTTTTCTCGAATGTCCATAGTATGCACTTGATGAAAAAATTATAAAATGGCCGAACCCTGGGGTCGGCTGTATAAATAACAAGCAATTCTTGCATCAAATGTTGTACGATTTTCCGCCGACGAAATTTGTTCAACAAAAATCAAAAGTCCCAAAGTCAAATAGTTTTTCTCGAATGTCCATAGTATGCACTTGATGAAAAAATTATGAAATGGCCGGACCCTGGGGTCGGCCATATAAATAACAAGCAATTCTTGCATAAAATGTTGTGCGATTTTCCGCCGACGAAATTTGTTCAACAAAAAACAAAAGTCCCAAAGTCAAATGGTTTCTCTCGAATGTCCATAGTATGCACTTGTTGAAAAAATTATGAAATGGCCGGACCCTGGGGTCGGCCCTATAAATAACAAGCAATTCTTGCATCAAATGTTGTACGATTTTCCGCCGACGAAATTTGTTCAACAAAAATCAAAAGTCCCAAAGTCAAATAGTTTTTCTCGAATGTCCATAGTATGCACTTGATGAAAAAATTATGAAATGGCCGGACCCTGGGGTCGGCCATATAAATAACAAGCAATTCTTGCATCAAATGTTGTACGATTTTCCGCCGACGAAATTTGTTCAACAAAAATCAAAAGTCCCAAAGTCAAATGGTTTCTCTCGAATGTCCATAGTATGCACTTGTTGAAAAAATTATGAAATGGCCGGACCCTGGGGTCGGCCCTATAAATAACAAGCAATTCTTGCATCAAATGTTGTACGATTTTCCGCCGACGAAATTTGTTCAACAAAAATCAAAAGTCCCAAAGTCAAATGGTTTCTCTCGAATGTCCATAGTGTGCACTTGATGAAAAAATTATGAAATGGCCGGACCCTGGGGTCGGCTATATAAATAACAAACAATTCTTGCATAAAATGTTGTACGATTTTCCGCCGACGAAATTTGTTCAACAAAAATCAAAAGTCCCAAAGTCAAATAGTTTTTCTCGAATGTCCATAGTATGCACTTGATGAAAAAATTATGAAATGGCCGGAACCTGGGGTCGGCCATATAAATAACAAGCAATTCTTGCATCAAATGTTGTGCGATTTTCCGCCGACGAAATTTGTTCAACAAAAATCAAAAGTCCCAAAGTCAAATGGTTTTTCTCGAATGTCCATAGTATGCACTTGTTGAAAAAATTATGAAATGGCCGGACCCTGGGGTCGGCCATATAAATAACAAGCAATTCTTGCATCAAATGTTGTACGATTTTCCACCGACGAAATTTGTTCAACAAAAATCAAAAGTGCCAAAGTCAAATAGTTTTTCTCGAATGTCCATAGTATGCACTTGATTAAAAAATTATGAAATGGCCGGAGCCTGGGGTCGGCTATATAAATAACAAACAATTCTTGCATCAAATGTTGTACGATTTTCCGCCGACGAAATTTGTTCAACAGAAATCAAAATTCCCAAAGTCAAATGGTTTTTCTCGAATGTCCATAGTATTCACTTGATGAAAAAATTATAAAATGGTCGGACCCTGGGGTCGGCCATATAAATAACAAGCAATTCTTGCATCAAATGTTGTACGATTTTCCGCCGACGAAATTTGTTCAACAAAAATAAGTCCCAAAGTCAAATGGTTTTTCTCGAATGTCCATAGTATAATAATTACAATTTTTTAAATTAATTTAATAGTAACAAAAAATGAATTTAAAACCAAATAGCTGATACAATCCAACTCAAAAAAACGTCGCCATCATATCGCCGTGAATTTTGCTTTATAAACATAATTTTCTCCAAAGTCCCAATTCGCGCTACATTGGACATCCATATGTACAAATTGATTTTAATACAATAATATAAATATTGGCACACACAAGCACAAAAATAAAAATTTTACAAATTAAATTTAATCGCACAACACCGGCCGTAGCAAAAATAAAAAAATTTAAGAAATCGTAAAAACACAACAACCATAATGGCGTCTCTCACAAAACTAAAGTTGAAAATGTAAACACTAAATTAAAATGGTACACACCAACGCCATTCTCAACTGCTGTGTTCAAAGTTGGAAAACAAATTTCATAATTTTCCGATTTTTTGGTTGAAACCTCGGAAAACCGATTGAAGTTTTCAGCTTTGTACTTGGGAACCCAAGTATTTTTATATCCGAAAAATTTTGTATTTTTCTGACATTTTGCTGATTTCATCACCGACTTTTTTCCGGAATAATGTCCGAATTATTATAAGATTTACTATGAAAGTTGGCCACAAAAATCGGAAAATGATGACAAAAATAGTGAGGTTAGGTCGCACAAAAAATGGGCGGAGCTTATAATATAAATTTTGGCGGGGAAATTTCATTTTTACATACATACATACATACTTAAATAAATTTTTTTTTTTTTTATTTTAAAATTTTATTAAAATAATAATTATTTGTTTTATTAATACATAATTTTTTAAATTAATTTAATAGAAACAAAAAACAAATTAAAACCAAATAGCTGCTGATATTTCCAACTGAAAAAACGCCGCCATCATATCTCCGTGCATTTTGCTTTACAAACATAATTTTCTCCAGTCTCAATTCGCGCTACATCTACACAAATTTATTTTAATAATATAATAATAATATTCGCACAAACAATCACAAAAATAAAAATTTTACACACTAAATTTAAGGCCCGAATTTATAGTCGTTGCTACAACTACAACTACTGTTATAGCAACAGTTTTCGTATTTATAAACCTCACTAAAATATTTATTTGTAATGTAACAATGGCTATAGTGATCAAATTCCATCACTATAAACGTTGCTACAATATATCCAAGACAAGCAAGTAAATTCGAAATTCGTATCGAATTTTATACATGATTTTGAAATGATTTTCGAAAATCGTTGCTATAACAATAGCAATAGTTACGACTATAAATTCGGGCCTTAGGCTGTTTTCCAAACACCGACTTATTAACTTATTCGAACTTATTCAAATTATCTGCTGAAAAGGTGACTTATTCTTTAGTAATTTTTTCTATAGAAAACTTATTTATTTTTGCTGTCATGGAAACATTCTGTCTAATTATTGTGTATTGTGAAAATTTTTCAAAATAAGTCGATAAAAGGACATGGAATGACTTCATTGACTTATTCAAGATGGCGTGAAATAAGTCAATAAGTCTGAAATAAGTCGGCGTTTGGAAAACAGCCTTAGTCTTACAACAATGGCTGTAGCAAAAAATAAATAAAATCTAAGCAAACGCAAAAACAAAATATTATAAAATTAATATTTAATTTAGGTGGAGCCGCCCCGGTGGCACAGTTGTTAGCATGCTTGCTTTAAGCTCCGGAGGTCCCGTGTTCGATTCCCGGCGGGTGATGAAAAAATCACGGCTGGTTAAGGTAAGGATCAATGAATTAATCACTCATTATCCGTTAAAAAAATGATTACGAAACTTCACAATGAAGCGGCCAAATCCCTCCATGGGATGTAGCGCCAGCGAAAAAAAAAAAATAATAAAAAACACAACAACCATAATGGCGTATCTCGCAAAACTAAAGTTTAAAATGTAAACACATAAATTAGAAAAGTACACACCAATGCCATTCTCCACTGCTGTGTTCAAAGTTGGAAAACAAATTTCATCATTTTCCGATTTTTTGGTTCAAAACTCGGAAAACCGATTGAAGTTTTCAGTTTTGTTATACTTGGGAATGGACCAAAAAAGGAATAGAAGAAATGGAATGAATAAAATAATAATTTACGTCGTACGAACAAAAGAAAACAAGAGGCTGATATTTACAGCGCTGTTGTAATTTTTGTGTAGTAATAAGTGACTAACTTATGTGCGTTTGTTGATAGGTAAATTGTGTTAATAAGTTATGCAGCCTTAATAACCGAAATTCGATACTACCAATGATTTTATTTAGACTTCGTTTTTATTAATAAAGAATACACTACGTTAGTTGTAACATTTAAATTATGGTTATCTGTTTGTGGAATTTGAAACTTAATATTTTACAATGAAATTTGGTATATCCATATACTTATTGTACAACATTTAGTTTTTAAAGTTCGTGCTAAGACAAAACACAAAACAGTTTGAAATACACAATATTGAATAAATTATATTCTGTTTGAACAATAAACATAAGTTATCTCGAAATTTAAATTCTTTAAAAGTCCAAACAATTCATAAACAATAACCTGCATTTGTCAAATTTACGAAAATGGGATATATGGAATTCCATAAAATTTAAAATGTTCTACATAGTTCCAAATTGAAAGTATTTCTGAATTTACGAGTTTTCTTTATACTGGAATGTCTAGAATCTAAAGAAACTTCAAATATCGATGTAAGAAATCGCGCGAAGCGCTATTCCAAAAACATTAAGACAACAATCTAGATTTTTACAGTTGGTAAAACTCTTAAATTTAATTTACTTATTAATCTTAGATACAATAGGATATTATAAATTTACAGATTTTTAAAATAGAAGCAGAAACTTTAAGAAATTTGAGGCTTATTTATAGGGTATATCGACACCTAAAACCATTGCACGTAACGTGAATTTTAACTATCAAAACTGCCAAGTTTGCTTGCTATATCGTGTACAGCAAAAGGATGCATTACGATCAGTTGTTTGCGATCAGCCACAACCCTTTTCGATTTTGCATACAACTTTTGTTGATTTTCTACCACCAAAGTACTCAATGAATAAATTGAATTTTTTTAAATAGAAGTTAACCTCCGAGTACTCATTTTCTCCTGTTTGAATTTTGAATATTATCAACGTATAGTCCGCAATACCGCTGACATTCCTTTTGTAATTCAAGTATAGAGTTAGGCTTAGTCTCTGTTTTTTTGTATTGCTTTGCATCGGCGTTTTATAGAGGAAATGTCATTCTAATTAGTTTCTTGTTGATTTAAATTTCCAACGTGGTCTATCCAGATCATAAGTAGTATCAGTATCAGTTTAGTTTTATACTCTCAATAAATAGAAAAAAACAAATAAAGTGATTTTGCCTGCCAGAAAAAAGAATGTAAGCTGTTATTCAGCGATTATGTTATTTAGGAAAGCAATAAGTTTGTTAGGACTCGAAAGACGTCTATAACAGTTCACGCAGATATACTATAAACTAGCAGTAAATTTTTATTCATTAATTCAATTCAGTTGAAATCGTCTATTTATACAGTGATCGTGATTTTTCCTTCCAATGTTGTAATAAAACAAGCGAAATAAAAATATATGTATCATTTTAAATTTCGCAAATGTCTAGCTTTTCGACAAAAAAACTGATAGTAATTTTTTATGTTTAATAAACTCAAAAAAACTTATATATATTTTTATTGCATGTTTGAGCTACAACAAAAAAAAAATTAATTTGAAATTCTGTTTAGAACTGAACAAAAAATGTTTTTTCTGAATTTCTCTTATGCTGTATGATAAAAACACAATCATGGATAAAAAAAAACATTTTAGATAACAATATATCATATCAAAAGATATCATATTATTGGAAACTATAAATTTAACAAAAAATAAAATTTTTTTTAAATAATTCATAGACTTTTTTATTTTTGGTATTCGTTACATCAATTCAAGTTTCCTCGTATTTTGTTGAATACTCTCGTACTTGCGATGCTGCCTCAGTTTATCTATTTTTTTTTTTTTTAACATTTACAATAACTGTGAATTTTATTTAAGAGAATTTATATATCCATAAAATATATAAAACGATATCACAAATAAATGTATAAAATGTACGATGAATGAATCGAATATCTCGTATATACGAGCTTTGCATAAAACGAAACTTTTTTTATTGGATAAATCTGATTTTAATGTGTTTTTTTATATGTATTACGCTTATTACTATTATAGCATTCGACAGTTTTTTATCATTCAATCCAAAGCGACGATATATGCTGCAGAAGACGATGTGGATTTAATTTTTTTTTTCTTGCTCGTCGATATTATTATACGGGGATTCCCTATACATATTATATAAATTAACCTTAATTTGCTGTATATAATATTGAATAATGTGTCATTGAACTTTAAATTTAATTGTGTGTCGCAAGCTTCTATTCATCTAAGCTCGTAAGCGAAAATACGATTTTACTTTTTTATCTGGGAAAACTAAAGCGTACACAGTTTGAAACGATTTCTTGTAGACACGTATTAGAATTTTCTTAGACTATACAAGTGAGCCAGTGGTCTACCAGCGCCTTTTAGGGCCTTTTAATTTTTTATTGTTCACCATAGGAATCCTTAGTAAAAATGATGTTTTTTTGCTTCAAGTTTACAATGTTGAAAATCTAATAAAACGATTATATACAATTTTTCTAAATATCTTTAACAAAAATATACAATAAGGCTATATTGGTATTAAATAAATATTAATCACAGAAATATTAAAATAAAATTCTGCCTAAAATATTTTTTCGAAGTTTCATTTTGAAAAATACATCAAAATTGGCTCTGATGACTTAAAATAATACTTGTTAAATTGATCTTTATTTACAAAAATTTTGAGATACTCATTTTGAGCATAAGCTCATTTACAATATAGTATCATGTAGAGCAAAAGATGGACAACATACTAATAAAACTCCTGCATTGGCTACCACTTTCTTGGGCATTATTGCAACTTTATTTAACCCTGCGTGTGTACACTATATATTTTGAGACACGGTGTGTACACTTGGTCTTTTAGGTAACAGTTGGGGTTTCTAAGTTTTCTAAGCTTTCAAAAAATCTGAAAAAATTCTGGGTTACTTCTTGAAGTGGCCCAGAAGTTGCCAAAATCCAAAGTTTAAAACCGTTGGTAATAAAATTTAAAGAATAGTCGAAAAAGCGGAAAAAATCAAATTTTGTTACAAAATTCGTAACTACACTTAACAAATTTAAAAAAAAAACGGTTATAGGCTTTTGTAGATTAGACTATGAGCTTTCAAAAAAATATAGTGTCTTTGGCGTGGGCTCCAAAAAGTTGAATTATTTAAGCACCTGAAAGTGGGGAATAATTTACGGATTCAGGCATGTCATAATAAACGGAACGGTAATTATTTGGCACAAAATTAGTTTTTATTGTTTCAAATACAAAAATTATAAAATACTTATACTTAGTTATAAAAGCTTATTGAATTTTTAGGCTTTATGAATAAAATTTACAAAATTTGTAGAGTTTATTGAATTTATGAATTTATAAATTCAGCGAAATTATTAAATTTATAGAATTATTTTTTAGTTCATATAATTTATCGAAATTATTGAATTCTAGAGTTTGTTCAATTTTCAAAATAATAAAATTTTAGTTTGTAGAATTTAGAATTTAAAGAATTTATAAAATCCATAAAATTTAAAGAATTTATAGTGCATGTAGGCAAATTTATACAATTTGTAAAATTTATAGAATTTATAAAATTTATAGAATTCATTAGACTAATAAAATTTATAGAATTTATAAAATTTATAGAATTTAAGAAACTTATTGTAAATTCAATAATGCATTTATTGAATTTCCAGTTTATAGAAACTAAATAGCTAATTTATATAATTTATTAAATTTTAGGAATTTAGAATAAGTATAGGATTATGGAATTTATAGTATAAAATTAGTAAATTTTCGGGAATATACTTTAGAATTTAAACAAAATGATATAATTTATTGAACTGACAGAATTAATAAAATCAAAAAATGTATAGCATTTGTAGAATTTATGGTTATTAGAATTATATAACAGGATTTATCGAATTTTTAGAATTTAAATCTACAGAAATAAAAGAATTTATAAAATTTCTAGAAATTATGAAATTTTTAAATAAGTAAAATATCATCACTGATCCCCCATTAGGAGACCACAAACAAAATCTCAATTTATCGGCAAATATCTAAGACTTGGCTCCAGCCAGGTTTAGTCCGATTTCATGTTCCCTGGCAAATTGTTTTGAATGGCTTTGCACTTTATTTTTGTTTCAAGTTTTCAACTATAGTGCGGTTCAAAAGATTTTCGACTAAAAAAAAAAAGTAGCCCGTTATCTCTGCCGATAAGTGTACAACAAGAAATAAACAAATATCAATAAAAGGATTTAAGAAAGTGGTTGAATTTTTAAACTTTGTAGTAATTATATAATTTAAAGCGTTTAATGAATTTATAAATTTAAGCATAATATACTACCTGAATATACCTATACATAATATCTATAAATTGTTTACCTTTGTAGGCTTTAACTTTCGAGTCAGGCAGACGTGTTTTGCTTTAACTTTCCCAAAAAAGAATAAATTAATTCAATATTTTTCCAAATCAAATTAAAATTAGCAAAGTTATGTATCTCAATGGAAAGGATGCTTTCAGGAATAAGTAAATTATTATATTTTTACTAGATGTGGCCGTTAATTCACTCGCCGCCATTTTATAAGGTTAGAGTGACAAGAGAAACCAAAATATTGCTTGAAGTAATGGTATCGCTGCTTGCTGTGGCTTTGGTTTATTTGCAGAAATTTGATGAATACTCCGTTTTGTACAATGACACCTTATTGTAAATGAGCTCCTGCTCAAAATGGGGTGTCTCAAAATTTAAGTTAATAAGAAATAAATGAATTAAATTTTATAAACTTTTCAGTATTATAAATTATCTAAATTATATGAATACCGTAAATTCTACAAATTCTATTAAATTTTAAATTTCAGTAAGTTTCTTAAATTCTCTAAATCCTTTATATTCTTTAAAATCGATAAATTCTATACATAAAAGAACGGCTGATTCTAAAAAGAAAGAGACATTTTTGGCAGAACATTTCTCTTCTGAAATGGACGACGGAGCGGTTCTAAATGTTAACGAAGTGTTCGAAAATGGTTCAAATGAGACCAATTGTAATCAAGAGGAAGTAATCACTTCGACAATCATTCCCAATTCATCTTTTACCCCAGTGTTTCCTGTTCTTAATGAAGAAATCCAAGAAAAAATTCCAACCGATTCATATTTGTTGCTTCGAGCAAGCAATTTATCAGATTCGATACCAGTACCAACAGTGTTTCGTAAATTGCCACCTCTAAGTTCTAACTGTTTCGATATGGGAAGTACAATTCCGTAACAATTCTCTGCCACAAAATCCTACGGTTTCTGATGAAATACAATAGCAGGCAATAATGGAAAAATTAGACAATATTTGGAATGAAATGGAAAAATATCAAAAATCACATATTGATGAGCAAAACTCGAAAATTACTAAATTGCAGGATGAGTTGGCAAAAACTAATACAGCCTTAGAAGGATTAATCACATCTTCGATAATTGGAACGCAAAAAGTTAAAAAAATTGTCAAAAGTCCTGATTTTGTATAACCGGCAGTCCCTATAAAGACGATAGAACAACTGGAGTTGGTAAATGGAAAGCTTCATGAAACTCACTATATGGATCAAATGGTAGTTAATTTAATGATAGTTTCCGTACGTCAAATATCAACAAATCAGTCAAACACATTTTAGAACACTTAATAGATTACAGCGTAATTAAACTCTATTCGTGGACTGGTCAATCCGGTATTGCTCAAGGTATAACATAAAGTATATTTTGCCTTTTTTATAGGAATCAACAAACTAATATTTTCCGACTTAAGAATGATCATTAATATGATTGAAAATACCTTAAACTATTTAAATCTAGATGCGCCGGTGACGTCCGCCGAGACCAACAAGTCAGTGCAACAATACACAAACACTTTTTAAAACCACTAAATCATAAATTACTAACTGTAATGATTATTTCTTTATGTTTGGGCCTTCGCAAAATGATAATGGATTTTATTGGAGAGTAGCCCGTTTAATTAAGTTAGTTAGTTTAATGGCGTTTCACTCGAATAAATCTTATGATACAATCAGAATTTTTATAAATACATCCTAATGAATTTTCTATAAATATTTAAGCGTTGCTTATTTTTAGTCCTTCGTACATTGTTGAATAAAAACCAAATGTAATGCACATAAAACATTACTGCACGAAACGTCCCAGCCAAATATATTTCTAAAGCCAATTTATTTGTTTGCTTATTTGTATGCTGCCTGAAACTTTAAATTATTAACCGAAGTTCCCGAACCTGAAACTTTAAATTATTAACCGAAGTTCCCGAATAATAGTAAATAATGGGAAAATATCGGTTAAGAAATAGCCAAGTTCCATCCCAGTTGGCCAAATTCCAGAACTTTATCCAAAAATCACTTTAGAATCCCATTTCCATCGTGCATACCAAATTTCATCAAAATCGGTTAAGAAATGGCCAAGTTCCATCCTAGTTGGCCATATTCCAGAACTTTATCCAAAAATCAGTTTAGAATCCCATTTCCATCGTGCATACCAAATTTCACTAAAATCGGATGAGAAATGGCCAAGTTCCATAATTATTGCTCATATTGCAGAATTTTATTTATTTTCTATCGTCTCTTATCGGCGAGTATTACAAAAAAAACCTACGATCGTTAAGGGTTAACAAGTAACTAACGTAAAATGAGAAAAAAGTCGTTTTTTTATTTTGATGAATACTTGTTCCTTTAATTGTTTTGTAAAACTTTGATCAATCTGTCCGAAAAAACGGTTGGGTGGATCAATTTGAAAATAATTCAGGGCTATTAGGAGTACATTAAACTGTAAAATGACCTGGCAACATTAGTCTTTTCATCAATAAGGTAAAGTAACGGTAGATTTATTAAGACAACCTAAAAATTCGTTTTTTTGTACTTTTTTCAAATCAGTATTGAGGGTGAAAAAAAAATTTATTCTCCACCAATCATTAAAGGGTCTTGTAGGAAATTTATTGAAGTTTTTAAGGCTGCGCTAAAGTTTACTGTGCAATCATTGGTTGCTGAGATATTGATGATCAAAGGCAAAAGGATCTTTTTTGATTCAAAGTCAGATATCTCAGCAGAAAGTTGACATAAAGAGACCAGAATGAAATTAAATTTACGCCTAATTAACAGGCTAACCGACCTATGTATTGGTTTAACTTAAAAAAAATTTCCCGAGCCCATGGCACCTTACAAAAAAAAAAAAAAAATCGAAATTTTTTTCTTCGCGCTCTTTCTTATGATTGCGTGATAACGGTATCTCACAAAAATTTTCCGTTCAAAAGTCTCAAAACTAGAGATTTGAAGCTTTAAAATGCTTTTCTTTTCATCTCTGTACGACCGTATTTTACTAAGATACAGCTCTTCAAAAAACACTAAAAAAATTGAAAAAAATTAGTGTTCCTTTAATTTTTTGGAGTAGTGTAGATCCAGTTTGAAGTAAAAATATGTCTTCGGTTGATTCTATAGAAGTTTGCACGCCTTCTTGAAGACTTTGCAGATTTCTCTAGAAATCCTTTTAGTGTGTGGGCACAACTCAAATAAGTAGGGTATTCGGTTCAAATATTGTTCCTATATAAAGCGGCAAGTTTGATTTGTTTATCATGTCAAGAATAAGCTGTACAATTTCTTCTGAATTATCAGTGTCTGATATAATGGGCAGATGAAACATATTATGGAGCAGTAGAAGAAGATCTGTGATTAAGTAAGAAAAAGATTTAACAGACCAGACTTGATCAAAATACCGGTAACATTTCTTAAAGTGGCCATTGATAACTTCCACAATGAATCTGATTTTGATAACCCGCGAATTATTAGTCTGGCCATCACTTCATTGGTTTGCGCCAGGAACAACTATGGCTGGCATCAATACCACAAATTCTTCATACTCTAAGTAGGTTTTAACATCGCGGACACCCAAGCCCACATTAAAATAGATCACTACTGTTAGACATACAACACACCTCACACTTGTTTTTTCAATTTTTTTCATGTGAGTCGTTTCGCTTTCAGTTGCTTTGAAATACAGGACTTTTAAAAGTTACTAAGAACAACTAAAATGTAAAGATTGTATTAATGGACGTTCTTTTTGCAGACTGAAACACAATCTTAGAAATACTTTGGTTTTCTGCACACACATAAACATATGTTATTATGGAAGACGTTCCGTCCCCAAATAATAGCCTGCGCGAATATAATAATAAATAATAATTATAAATTTAATAAATAATAGTTTGCTTCTCAAGAATCAGATTTCTAGATAAATAAGAGAATCTAAGGTGCTGAAGCGTAAAGTCATTCTCTATTGATTCTCGTGCGCTTTTCTTAAGTCAGCGAGCTCTTGATGGTTTTGGCCAGATTTTATTTGGCAAGATAGATCGCAAGCAAATTTAAAATTTATTTTTCATTAAGCTCTCGAAATTAATCTCAGTTATATCCCAACCCTGGATCAGACGGATCAACTTGTGGTTTTATTCAAATTTTAAAATTTTAACATTACTTGAGATATTATTAATAAATTTCTATTCACAGCATTAAACAAGCTGCTAACAACAACCGTGTCAGGATGTTTTATGATAAACATTTGAATCAGTAATTTGTTAGCGTATAAGTCAAAAATTTAAAGGAAAGAAACCGTTGGAGATCAATCCTTTTTGAAATAGTGGCACCCGATCCTAATTCCACCATCGCTAAAAGCCAAGTTAAACTGATTATGGGGTATAATCAATGACAAAATATCATTAGGCAAGTTCAGCAATCAGCAATAGAGGTGTTTACATAAAATTGGATACAAATTTCAACGGTGCTTAAAGGGTGCTGAAAGAAGACTGGAATCTCCTAATAATTTTGTGTATCACAAATTTGTGTTTGTCTGATGAACTATTACAAACTAGTCAGACAGAGGTAGGAATTAAAATTGGCATGCGTCCAATGAAATGAAAATTTGAATTTCGAAATATAATATTTCTAGCATCACATCCCTCGATATTTGAATCCAATACCTTCAGATTCAAACGGCAAAGATTTAAACACTGTGATTTGGCCGGTTGCAGGAAAAGTTGCATCACTCAAAGAAAGTATAATGAGTAAAACTTCTGGCGGTACGCCTGGTTATTTTATTGAAACAGCAATAAAATTCGGTGGCATTTGGTTAACGATCGAAAAGTTGCAATTTTGAAAAATCAAAAGGCACACAGAACATTTCTTACTGATCCATCTATAAATTGCTAGTTGAACTACTTACTATTTAGAACGTTTTGCTAACCAAAATTAACAAGAGGCACACAGCGATGGCGATAGTTCATAGCGGAGCTAAAATGGAAAAGATAATGAACTTGGTCTAAGAATTTTTTGAAACCTGATAAAACCATTTTTGCAAGGACCACAAGATGATAGACGGTATGTGGTGCAACTACCGTTTGGAAAAATGCAATTAGACCAATCAGATTGTCCCAAGCAACTTGCACTGCAACGTCTTTGACAGGACACTAATTATGGGTTACATAAAACAGCATTTCATGAACTACCATTTCATTAACCAGATTCATCGGATTGATACTGCGAACATCGAAAAAATATCGACAAATTTAGATGCATGAACTGCATTCTGGGAAGAGAGACTTCTTATCTGGCTGAATTTGACAGTATATTATTCGGTGCAGCTATGGTGGAGAAGGCTAAATTTTGGTACTTCCAAAGAAAAGGCGCTAAAAAATGGATCACTAAGCACCGGGACATGTTAAAGTGGACCCTTCGGATCCCTCGACCCATACAGTTGAATTCCATGGAATTAGCGGCGCTTCCGAACAGTAACCATCAACAGTAACCATCTCTCGTTTAGAGGAGTGTGGAGAATTGTAATGTCGACTGGTTCAACAAGTCATAATTTTTATTTGCAGAGAGTTCTGTTGGATTACAAGAGATTGTCATTCAAGTATATGGTAAAAGTATAAAAAAACACAAATTAACACAAATCATACAAATTTATTACTAACGAAAATTTTAGGGAATCCAAAATTTTGAATAATCATGAAAACATCAACAATTCTATACAATCTAGAATAAACTCGAATATTAGACTCGATAATTTATTTTAAATTAAAATAATTAATCTCCACATTAATTTTAATTTTAATTACAAAGTACAAAACAGCGATTTACAACCAACCATGAGAATCACTTATCTGACCGGAGTAATTCTGGTGTCAATTTGTGCGTAAAGAAACTGTGGCAGATAATTTATTGTTAATTAAAATAATTAATTTCCACCTAAATTTTAATTAAAATTTAGATCTATAAAGTGGCGATTTACAATACTAGAGAGCACTATGGATTCTGATATACATTTGACCTAGACTGCGTCTCCAACACACTAGTCTCGGCGACTTTGGGCTCTTCTCATACTATCTCCCAGAACTTAATCGTTTGCAAACAATCACTGTACTCTTATTTCATGATGCTAATAATATAAATTTATTTTAACAAACCCATACATCGTGCCATTTCTCGCACCCCTTATAAACGTTATCACGGAAAACACCTACGGCCGTGTATAAGACACAGCCTACCCGGAATTTTTAATATAAAACAAATAATGTAATATTCTTAAATATATATTAGTTCTAAGTGAGATCCCACTGTTTCCAAATGTTCACCAAATTTTGTGATTCGCGTAATATGATTCTATACCCCCATCTTAAAGCGGATACAAATATATAGAAATATCCCACGACAAAAATCCTTTAAAAGGTTTCCAAACTTTTCGGTTTTTTTTTCTTGCAAAACAACAAACACAAATAAAAATATCGATCTTCAATTAAATATTTAAAAGGATTTTTGTGTAAAAAAAAAAAAAAAAAGAAAAAGCTTTTTTCCTTAAAACAAAAAATAAAAAGTTGTAATCTTTTATCAAATAGACATAAAACGGAAAAGTTCTATCCAATTTTTCGATCCACACCATATTCACACCATCATCGTACATACTAATTTCATTTTTCCAGTCTACGTTCCATCGAAACAAAAATATTTTAATTTTAATGGATATACATGAATTCCTATTAAATTTAATTAAATTAGAAAAATAAAAATTATGTTCGAAAAATAATTTAATTAATTATAACCAAAAAAAAAAAAAGTATTTTCCGTTTTGTATTTTCTAAAAAAAAAATTTTATCTAACTAGACTGACCCACATTTATAAAGTATACAATGTGGCTATGTAGAGGCTGGGGTTAGTTAACTGAAAATACAACAGAAAAGGAGATGCGGTCCTTAAACTTTATTGGAGTAAAAAAAACAAAAATAATTGAATTATATATAATATGTACAGCTTTAAGGGCAAAGAAGTGTTAAAAATCCGACAAAGGATAGCACAAATTTAATCCTTTTGCTACCCAAGCATTTTTTTAATGCGCTATCAAGTCTGATTATTTATAGGATTTAGATAGAGGAATGTTTTTTGCTATACAAAAAGTAAAAATAAAATAATATTTTTCACGTAATTTAATACGAAAATAATTTGGGGAAAAATCGATTTGTATCGTATATAAAGGACGGACGATTTATCCGATTAAAAGAATGTCTCCATGTGTAATCGACACCGTCTGTCTGTTGTTTTGTTTTGTCGCCTATTATTCTTAATGGTAAATTCCTGGAAAATAAAATTAATTTTTGTCCAGCTACAAAAATTTTTTTTTTGTGATATCTGTTCGTGACGGTTCAATAATTAATGAGTTGAGATATTTGACCGATAGCTGAATAACAAGTGTGTGCGTATAGAGATAAATCAATTAGTACCTATAACTTTTTAATTAGAAATTATATGTCTGACAACTTCTAGACATATTATAAGATTGAAATATAATTTTGGTTTGTGATTGGTAAGATTACAATAAATGTACATACATATATTGATTACCAAAAACAACAACATTGATAAGGTGGATTCAAACTGGGTTTATATTTTACGCTTTTTTTGCATTAAACGGTACAAGATTATTACAAAATGTTTAAACAGTTAATTTAGTCGACTGAAATAAGTGATGGTTAGGATTAGTGATGATAAGATTTTTGTTATCAGCCGGTCCTGTTAACAATCTAGGCTACAACTCAAAAATTCTCTTTAAAACAGTTTCGAAAATTTTGTTTTACTGTCGGTCATTTTCAGTATTTATTGACGAACTATTACGTATTTGATGAAGGATGTCATTCACCACAACAGCATTACATAAACATCGTAATCTAAATGTCAAGTGACATATTTAAGTTAACGACTAGGAGCACTAGCCTAGCTATAAAAATGCTGATTCTGTACAACGTGACTTTAATTTCATTTGCAACGTGCTATTTAGTTTCCCACATAATTATTCGTAATTTAATCATTTAAATTCCTTTGTAATTAGATTATTTAAAATCGCTTACAACAAAATTATATATTAATAATTATAAAAAAAAGAGTTAAAGAAAATTATATATTAATAATTATAAAAAATAGAGTAACATAAAAAATCTGCTTACTACAGATTTTCGAATATAGAAATTTCTGTTATATTTAAGTTTAGTTTTAGTTTGGAATTGTAAGAGAAAAGATCGAAATAAATTTCATTTTTTTTAATCGCTCCGAATTGAAATTCGTAACTGGCGCCGAAACAGGGACCGCCACATCATAGTTAAAAATAATAACTCGTGCAAGTAGTGAAAGTTGAGTGAATCACAGTAACGAAACTGTAGTAGGAAAAAGTGAATAAGTTACGCGTATTAAGTCATCACCATAAGAACATAACATAATTCGCCAATCCGTACCACAAGTAGGTGCTCTGCAATATTCAACGCAGAACTCCAAACGGGAAATTACGGCTTATCCCAGTAGAAGCTACACAGAAGACACACCGACGGCTGATCCCTAAAAATACCCATCCGGCAAGGAAAAAACTAACCTCTAAAGAAACTCAAATCTTTAGACAGGAAATGCAAATCCTGATAATCTTAGTGTAAGTGTAACTACAATTTTCATTTAATTCTTAATGCTCAAAAAACAAAAAGTAATATAAACGTGAATAATAATAAACGTACCTAATATCATAATAAAGCTATAATAACAAATTCAATTTAATTTAACTTTAATATTTTTTTGACAAACTCTAAAATAAAAATCCTAAATATAATATCAGTGAATAATAAGAAAGTGTAATAATCTCAGTTTACAAAATAAAAAAATGTCGCAAATCGATATATTAGCTGATCAAATAAAACAATTGACTGGTGCTGTTAATGCTCAAATTGAATTATCAAAAAAAATCGAGCAGAGATTATTGAAACTCGAGAATCCCGTAATCCACAAACCAGAAGCACCAACATCACCAAGAACCGAACAAGATCTACAAGAGATTAGTAGACTCCCAGATTGTGTCAAGGAGCTACAAACATTTGATGGCAACCCCACTCAGTATGTATCGTGGATCCATAATGTAGAAAATATATTGAAAGATTACGAAATCGTACGTAATAAACCGATATTTAGAGCTATACTCCAAAGTATAAGGCAAAAGATCAGAGGCAACGCCGATGCCGCTCTGATATCCTACAACATCTTTAGCGATGATTGGGCTTCCATAAAAAAATGCCTGTCTCTGCATTATGCTGACAAAAGAGACCTTAGGACATTAGAACACCAACTCAGTAGCATCATGCAGAGAAATATGACCATAGATGAGTTCTACGCGAACATTAATCATCAATTCTCTCTGATCGTGAATAAAATAAAAACAGAGGAATACTCTCCCGATACAATAGAAGTTTTAATAGAAACATACCGGAACCGGGCATTAGACGTTTTCATTCGAGGATTAAACGGCGAATTATCTAAAATGCTAATCATTCAACGACCTCAGACGTTACCAGAGGCATACGCTTCATGCTTAGAATTTCAAAATCTAAACTTTAGAAATTTAGTAATACACAAAAGGAATTTTAACAATCCAATAGTAGCTCCAATAAATCAGCTAACTCCCACGAACAATCAAAATCTACCAAAGAAGCCTACGTATACTCCAATGCCACAACACAATATGACCACGCCACAACGGAATATGGCCTATAACATACAACATAACGCACAATATCAAAATAATAGGATGCCGCCCCCTCGACCAGTTGAACCTAAACCACCAACACCAATGGAGATAGACTCATCTATTAACTCAAAGCGAGTTAACTACCAAAACCGCCCAGTAAACGCTAACTATCAAACAGCATTTAAACGCGAAGCTTCGTATCAGAACGAGCCACGAAAAACCCAAAGAATTTATCAAATTGAAAATGTCGATGAAGAAGAACAATACAATCAATTAATCAACGAGAATTCGGACATCAATGTATCCGAAGAAGAACATGAAGAAGAAGACAACTCCGAATTAAATTTTATGATGGCAGCCTCTCTAGCGTACCTTACCTAGAGTACAAAACTAGAGATAATAAAACTCTCAAGTTCCTGATAGACACAGGAGCCAATAAAAATTTCGTAAAACCAGAACTAGCAATAAATTCTATTCCCGCAGAGGCGCAATTCAACATCAGGTCCGCTGGTGGGACCATCTTAATAACAAAGAAGATTGTGGGAAAATTTTTCGAAAGTGTTGGAATTAATAAAAACATAGAATTTTTTGTGCTGCCCGGACTTAGATCATTTGACGGAATAATCGGTGACGACACCTTAAAGGAACTAGGAGCCATCATCGATAGGAAACACAACGTCTTACTCTTAACACCAAATATTAAGATACCACTGAAGGAGAAAACATCATCTCAAGTGAATAATCTGGAAATACGAGATGGCCATCTGTCACAAAAAATGAAACAAAATCTTCAAAAGATGCTATCAAGATTCAATACATTATTCGGACCAGTCAATAATATGGAACCAATCGATACCGATATAAAAGCCGAGATCAAAACGAATACAGAAGAACCTATTTATGCTAAATCGTATCCATACCCCGTTAGCATGAGAAGCGAAGTCGAGAAACAAATTGAAAAACTATTGAAAGATGGAATTATAAGACCATCTAAAAGCCCGTAGAACTCCCCAATATGGGTAGTAGAAAAAAACTAGACGCATCAGGCATCAAGAAATATAGGATGGTCATCGACTACAAACGATTGAATGCCGTAACAACACCAGATGCCTACCCGATTCCAGATATATCAAATACCCTGGCAAATCTGGGAAATTCTAAATATTTTACGACAATCGACCTTACTTCTGGATTCCATCAAATCCAGATGAAAGAAGCCGACATACCCAAAACATCATTCTCAACGATGAACGGCAAATATGAGTTTTTAAGACTCCCCTTCGGATTGAAGAATGCTCCGGCCATTTTTCAACGAATGATCGATAACGTTCTGAAGGAGTATATAGGGAGAATATGTTACGTCTATATAGACGATATTATCATATTTGGAGGAAACACCGAGGAAGAACACCTGGCTAATATTGACCGAATATTCTCGAAATTGGAAAAGGCCAACCTACGGGTTAATCTCGATAAGACAGAATTCCTAAAACAAGAAACGGAATTCCTTGGCTACGTTATAACAAATCAAGGCCTTAGACCCGATGAAAAAAAGGTGTTTGCCATTCGGAAAATTAAGAGTCCAGAAAACTTAAAAGATCTAAAATCATTCCTGGGACTCACTTCATATTACAGGCGCTTCATTAAAGATTACGCTAAAATCGCCAAACCATTGACAAATATCACCAGAGGAGAAAACGCTCAAATTCCGGCCAACCAATCAAGAAAAGTTAAAATCACCTTTACCGATGAGGAACATCGCGCATTTCAACAAATTAAGGATTTATTGTCATCCACGGAAATACTGATCTTTCCCAACTTCGAAAAACCGTTCATCTTGACAACAGATGCCTCGAATACAGCAATTGGCGCTGTACTGTCTCAAGGCGAACTCGGCAAAGACAGACCAATCACGTTCATCTCCAGGTCATTGAATAAGACAGAGGAAAATTACGCCGTTAATGAGAAGGAAATGCTTGCCATTATCTGGGCTCTGGACAGCTTAAGAAACTATTTATATGGCGCGAAAAAAATTAGGATTGTCACAGATCATCAACCTCTGACATTCTCCTTAAGTAACAAAAACCATAACGCCAAACTAAAAAGATGGAAGTCAAGACTAGAAGAGTATAACTATGAGTTGATTTACAAACCTGGTTGTACCAACAAAATTGCAGATGCTCTATCCCGACTAGAGATAGAGGCCAATATTCTATCAACAGATGGCACAATTCATAGCGCGGATCAGGATAGTTCAGATTTGATTCCATACTGTGATGCACCGATAAACGTCTTTAAGAACCAACTTATTTTTACGGAGAATAAGAATGTTTACGGCTATGAAGAACCACATCCAAATTACCACAGACATTTTATCAGCTTACAGGAAATAACTAAAGAGGCCTTGATGAACGCACTCAAAGAAAGGCTGAACCCTACAACAGTTAATGGTGTGAAGATTCCGGAACAATACATCCAAATTTTACAAGAATTATACACAGAACATTTTGCTGGATTCAAAATCCGCCTAACTCAAAGAATCGTACGAGACATCAAGAATGAAGATAATAAATTCAACATTATTCAGCAAGAACATAAGAGAGCTCATCGCAACTGGAAGGAGAATAAAGAACAAATTCTGGAAAACTATTACTTCCCACACATGGCCAACTTGATAAAAAAGTACACACGGAACTGCGAAATCTGCCATACAAATAAATATGATCGCCACCCGGAAAAGGTTAAACTTCAACCCACACCAATACCGACTTATCCAACGGAGATTATCCACATAGACATTATTGACATCAAGAAAGAAAAGTTCATCACTTGTCAAAGTGTTCACTTGTCATCAAAGTGTTGCATTACTTCACGACACCCAGAGTAATGGTGATGGACAATGAGTCAAGTTTTATTAGCCCCATGGTATCGGATTACATCAAGACGCTCGGAATACAAATTTATCTTACGCCATCCCAAAAGAGCGAGGTAAATGGAACAGTCGAGAGAGTCCATTCAACCATCATAGAATTGATAAGATGTCTACAAAATGAACTTAAGGACCTAACCACAAAAGAGCAAGTAAACGTTGCTGTAGATAGATACAATAATACAATTCATTCAGTCATTGGAAGAAAACCCAGTGATATATTCTTTGGACGAACCAATCGCATCAACTTCCAAAATATGTTGAACTATAAGGATAAGGTAAACGCCGATGTTATCCAACGAATCCAAAGCTCCCAACAACTTAAGCTACAAAATGAAAATTCAAGGAAACCAAAACCAAAAACATACGAGGTTGGAGATACGATATACGTTGCGATAAAACAAATCCAATCAAAAGACAAAGCGAAGTTTAGAAAAGAAATTGTTGCAAAAAACAACAACGTTACAGTGATAACTGAATCCGGAAAAAAAATACACAAAACTCACATAAAAAACATAGCTGAATGAAAACTATCTCTATCATTTTTAGCCCCTGCCTTTGGACAGCAACAACGTGCCTGAACATCTATGAATACAATCACCCTCTCGTAACACTCAAGCAGGGAACCGGAAGAATTATCAATGGGAAATTCAAGCTGATCCACATCATCAACTTGACCAGCTATGAAGAAATAATAAATAGAATTTCACCTGAAATCAACCGCATTGATCGAGAAAGCAACTTTAAACCCCAACTGATGCACCAAGTTGAACAAATTAACCGATTATTATCGGAACTCAAAGGTCAAAATACACGAACCAGACGATCAATCGACTGGATTGGGACAGCGTGGAAATGGGTTGCAGGATCCCCAGATGCAACAGACTGGGACAAAATCGTCAACGGTCAAAATGAACTCATCAACAACAATAATGAACAGTACCAAATTAACACCGCATTAATGAACACCGCTGAAAAAATCCTTAGCGAATACAACAAAATTATCGACTCACTACACGAAGACTCTGAAGGACGGATCCAACAAATATTATTTAACCGGCTCACTATTGTCAAAGAAGAAATCAAAGAAATCATCAGAGCCGCACAACTAGCAAAGGGTAAAATAATTAACACGAATTTACTAGACAAAGTAGAAATCGGACGGTTGGTTGCGGAAATTGAAACACTTCCCTACACAAATGAAGTAGAAGCAATAGAATACGCGGAACCGATGATGCTTGTTAAAGGTTCTACCATCTTATATGTAATATCGATACCTAAGACAAGCAGCCAGGAATATAATCATGTCATCATTAGATCGACCATCAAACAGAACAAACAAATACACTTAGAGTACAAGGAGCTTCTCATTAATCAACACGAACTATTTGGAATCACTGGAAAATGCAATTCGTTTCGTGAAACTACAATTTGCGAAATGAACAACTTAGAAGAGATACAGAGAGACCATTGCATCAGTCAGCTAATAAAAGGAACGCACGCTAAATGTGATTACCGATTTAATAAAAACCAGATAATCGAGACCTTGAACGAAAACACAATCTACCTAAGCAATTTTAACGGGACCGTTAGTAATAACAACACGAACAAACATCTGAAAGGAAACTTCTTAATACAATATAACAACGAAATCATAAAAATCGACAATCAAACATTCATCAACCAAGAGGTTAGAACCTCTCAAGTCCTGCCATCAATCCTCCAGCCCAACATAACGGAAAAAGGCATCAAGATCGACCCAGAATACCTCCACGATTTACACCTAAACAACGTGAAACATCTTCAAAATTTATTCTCAAAACATAAAGTATCAGAACTTATGGACCTTGGAGTTATAGCTGTGATTTGCATAGCTATATTTATCTTCTCAACACAAAAGACCATCCATCAGTATAAAATAAGGCGGAACAGATCAACTCATCAACCAGAGATCATTCAACAACTCGGGATTCAACCAATTAACTTAAATATCTGACCCACGGGCCGTGGATCTTTAAAAGGGGAAGAGTTAACGACTAGGAGCACTAGCCTAGTTATAAAAATGCTGATTCTGTACAACGTGACTTTAATTTCATTTGCAACGTGCTATTTAGTTTCCCACATAATTATTCGTAATTTAATCATTTAAATTCCTTTGTAATTAGATTATTTAAAATCGCTTACAACAAAATTATTAATATAAAAAATAGAGTAACATAAAAAATCTGCTTACTACAGATTTTCGAATATAGAAATTTCTGTTATATTTAAGTTTAGTTTTAGTTTGGAATTGTAAGAGAAAAGATCGAAATAAATTTCATTTTTTTTAATCGCTCCGAATTGAAATTCGTAACTTTTATTCTGTTTTCTTATTCTCCGATAATTCATGAAATAACATCGTGTTTCGAGGTGTAACAAATCAACCAGCAAGTATAAATTATTCTCATATCAATATTTTGATAGGTAAATAAATGAAACGAGTCTATAACGAATATGAAAAAACCCCGTTTAGAAATTTAGTAATTTATAATTTTAATTCTATGAATTTGTAAGCTAAATATTAGGTTTCTCCCCCTGTTCGAAGCACTCGTCAATAATCGAATTTTTTTTTTTATTTTTAATAGTTAATTATTTATAATGGTTTGTCTTTGATGACGTATTCAAATGCAATAAAAAATAAAAAAAAGTTACGTACGCTACCAAACCGCTTTTAAAAAGCATCTCATCGTAAATATTTAAAAGCCCAACGGCTGGAAACTTAGCAGCTTAAGGATGGCTAGAAATCGGGCGTCGGCAACAGTTTCTAATGCTAGAATAGTTCACTTGAGCAAGATCAAAGATGAAATGGTTCAGATTTTGGATAACAATAACTTTCTAAATACCTTGCTATAAAGTTGGCTACCAATTTACACTACAAGACGCCCTCTCACATTTAAGGTAATCACATATAGAACAAACTATAGAAATAATTCGCCACTGATTCGGTTACAGTTGCATCATAATTTATATTTTAATGATCTAAACTTATTTGATCGTCCCTTAGCCAATTTTCTACGCAATATTTCAAACTCGGTGTCTAATATATCATACTGAATCCTTATTTTTATCAATAGTTAACATTTTGGTAATCTGTTGTTTTTTATTATTAAATATTGTTATCATGATTAATTATATAGTTGTTTAAGTATTGTATATTATATTATATTATATGATTTAATATCATTATTAACATATCATGTTTATATTATTATTATTTATAAAAAAAAAAAAAAAAAAAAAAAATTAGGCTATAAATTTGTAACACATATAATTTAATTTTGGTGTAATCATTGTACATATGCTTACTGATAGGTAATTGGGAGATATAAAATCTTCTGTCTGTCAGTTAAATTGAAAAATAAAATAAAATAAAATAAATAAAATTCTGACCTTCGTTAACACTTTCTATTGTCTCGTATTCTAGTTCATCAATTTGTCATTTGAAATTTAATCCTAGATTAGTTGTAAAAGTTTTTGCAGACATTAATGCCAATAAATCGATCTGTCCTGGCGGTATTCCCCCAATTTTTCTCAAAAACAGTTGCATATTTTTGGCTAAACTTTTATCTGTTCTGTTCCATCGATCTTTGATTCTGGGATATTTTTCTTTCTCTCTGGAAAATAGTTAATGATCATCCAGTGCTCAAGGGTTTTCTGTGCAAGTTGGGAGCCTTTTTAGAGCAACAGTACGCCATTTTCTTGGAGTCCAATCACCAACTCATGCCTTAACGGGATATCATCATCAAATTTGTTCTACATCTAGTCTGAGAAGTATGCTTTCTTTGACATACTCCAGTTCAGATTGGCATTGGAGTTCACAAAGGTGGCATCAGTTCCTATACTGTTAAGTACTTACAACTTATAAAGGATACTAAAAGGCGCTCATCTCTTGTGTTGAAAATGATGAATTTTTCATGCAATAGTTAATAAAGCTTCATACTTATTTTGGAGGTGAGTATCATTTTTGTCCCTGAGAAGGTAGACCGCTGCGATGTTAACCATCAGTCTGCCCGTCCTAGGTAAGTGTTTCTATTAAAACCCTTGTGATCTTTCTTGAAATAAATTGGTAAACAGAGAAGATGTTTTACGTCGAGCGCAAGAGAATTGCTGTCATCCGCCTTTCCACTTCTGTGTCGTAAATAAACAAACGTGTTTTGCTCAGAATACTTACGAGTGTTCTATAGTTCGTCCAAGGATCCTTGCGTGTGCTATGTCTCACTATTTGGTCGTCATATTTGTGGCCATCTTCAGATGATGGATATTAATCTGCACACATCGCAAAGAGATATGGTTTGGTAAGATTTGCAGCATATTGAATCATTTAAAATCTCTAAATAGTTTTGCTGTTGTTTCGTAGATTCTTTCTGTGCCACTCTGCTGCTTCGGGTCACAACATTTCGTTCCCACGCTTTCTCTGGCCTGGTTTCTGTTGACTCGCTGTGGCGTAAGTGCTGGGTCTTAGGACCAAATTAGAGCACTTCAAGATTTCCGCTGAATGAAATAAAATTTACTGGAGGAGGTCACTCTTCTGATCCTTAACGGTAAAATGTTCCGCTCTGCGTCCTTCAACTCTTTATTCTGGAACGATAGCCGGCGCAGTATTTTTTGATTCGTTTCCTACATTTTATGGCGAAGCAACACATCCTCCCCGACCATTCTACGGCAAACGTCGCCCCAGAGATTAGAAACGCCTATCAAAGATTTACTCCTTTAGATCCTCCTTTAGAAGGGAACCTTAGATGGGAGTGTGATTCTTTATAATACGCAAATCGATCTTGAAATAGTACACGATTTGTGATGCATCACTGTTTCCTGATCCGAAGGTAAGCTCCCAAATTCCTACATTTTTCACTATTGTTTTCCACTTACCAAGTCGATTCTGTCTTTCTGGATATGGTTTTTAATCTATCTAACCGGAACTCATCTTGTTTTTGAGTTATTTTTGCATTTAACTTTTACGTAGGTACACAATTACAGTTAATGATTCATAATTTCTTTAGTAGTTGATTTGAATGAATGTGCACGTAACTCGCATAGACCATGTTTATTTATGTAGTTTTCTTTGAGATGATAGGCGATGGTTGCTACAACTGACTTTATGTTAGCCCGATTTTGATGTTGGAGATTAAGAATTGGAATTGCAACATGAACTAACGTGTTTACTTTTGTTGACCATCAATACATATTAAATCAAACTGTATGAGCAGGTTTCATAACATGTTTGTAATTGCCGGATGAAAACTTTCTTATACTGATGATAAATTCGTAGTCGCGCAAACTTGATGTTTACATGTCTGTTTTCCCAAAAGATTTAATGTTTTTATCGTACAATAGTATTCATTGATTCTAGACTTTTTGGGATTTATTTATTATCTACCTTAAATTCCGCATTTTGCAGTAATAGGCATAGCAAATATTCTATGCCCATGTGAATAGCACGCTGCTTTGGTATGGTCCCATTGTGATGAATTCGGAGGGGCGAAGCCCTTTATTATTTTTATTACTGAAGAGCCATGTAGGTTTTCAGGTCCCTCGCAATAAAGCTGGAGAGTGCTTGGTATCTAGAGTCCACATACTTTGGACTGATTAACCTATCAGCCATTCAACCATCGGTATTTGCTGTGCCTCAGCTACCAGTGATTATCGCGAGGAGGCAGCACGTACACTTGCGAGTTGTGATCAGATTATCTTGTACCTATTACGCCGGCAGCTGCCTAGATTAATAGACTCAACTTTGGTACCTCCAAATGGGCGAAGCCCATAATATTTATAAGTTTTCAGTAAAAGCCAAATTTAATTTTTTTTTTCAGTTTTAAAAGTCTTTATTTTCTTCTTATTTTGAGTAATGCATGTGAAACCATTTATTCAAATGCCAATTTTATACTTATAAGCTCCTTAGACAATATCGCCATGAACCATACAAGCTGGATGAAAATTTGCCTTTCCTGTAAGCATTCGTAAACCATTTATTGGACCAGCCTCCATATAATTCTAACCGCTCCAATTTTAGGACAAATAATTGGGTTTTCCGCTGTTTGAAGGGCCTGAGAGATAATTTTATACTTACGTACTGGTTATGGTTACTTGATCTATTCAACTGAAGTGAGAAGTTGAACCATTTGGAATTGAAACTCGTTTCCAAATGCAAAACTCCAGAGAGAATTATTTTGGTTGCATATCGAACCAAAATGCTGGAAATTTATCATCTCCTAGCTGGCAAAATTTAAAATACATTTTACTACTGTCTGTGTTGAATGATGTACTCGTAACGTTGCGTACATAAATGTGAGCCACTAACCAAAACATTCTTTTATATACTTTATAACCGTATACAATACAAAAAAAAGTTTCCGTCCATCTCAAACGGTTGGAATTTTTGTAATAGTAAATAACAAAAAATTCTTCATCAATGTAAGTACGGTTTTTCAAGCATATGAATATGAACATGATGAAATTCATCAGGCGTATCCAATATATTCATGCTCGTACAAAATGTCGAGAGAAATATATCTTTTATACTGAGAGTTGAAGCAAAGCGGTTACAAAATAAAAATAATAAAATTCTCGCGTCATTTTGTACAAGGTATACAATAAAAATTTTTAATATTGAAAATATTACAAATATTTATATTTTATTTTAATAATTTTATCTAAATATTATATTCTGTACGTATTCCTAAATATTCCATGTATAAAAAATCAACAGAAAAATGTGGAAAAAATATTTTAAATATTTAGAACAAAATTAATTTCGTTTTTCGCAAAAAACGGGTTGTTATCATTATTGTGGATATAATGTTCATTGTATATGTAGATATGAACAGTTTATAATAAATGCAATAAATCCATTATGATATTATGTGCATGCACACTATCAGTATACATTCAAATTCAAGAGATTATAATATTGTAAAACTATATTAAACATGATATTTATTATAGTTTAGGGATTTTGAAAAATGGCGATTTATACTTTATTAATGCTATTTGCAAACGGCTAGAGATTTGCTGTTCATAAAATGCAAATATTTTTAATAAGATCTAACATTTTTAAAAATTTATTATTTTTCGATTCTATGATTATTTAGGTTATCTATAATATTCGCCCTACCGTCTTTCCTGGAAAAAAATGGCCGGTTCCTCTTTTTAAGACGAATTTATAAAAAAAAACGTTATTTTGTGCTTATTTACAAAATAACGTCGATTCTTTCTAACCTTGGCCACCCCTTGTCGAGTTATTGCCGTTTTAGAGAAAACGTATCAAAAAGCGTAGAAGCAAATTTTTTTATCTTGTAAACTTAGCACTCTACGATAAAATATTAAGTCACTTTAACACTAAAACTTTAACACACTAAACCTTCAATAACTCGACAAGGAGTGGTCGCACAGAAATTTTCTTTGTGTCATTTTGCAAGATTTCTAAATTCTCTATAAAATGGCCGATTTGGATTTTTGAATGATATATCGAGCAAGTTCGTTTACAGTTTCAAACAGCAGCAAATTTTTTTTTTTTAGACACCCTTTGTTTTACTCAAAAAAGTCATAAAAAAACAAAATAAAATAAAACAGTTTCCAGTATCGAAAAGTAAACAAAATTCCCTTCAACTAGAAACAAAAATTTTTATTTGAAAGGTGTTGTTTCACCAAGAAGTTTCGTTTTTTAATTGGCGCAGTGTATATTGTTTAAGTTATTATTTAACCTTTGATAATGAGTTGGATGTCAGCTCGAAACGTTAGTTGCAATAAGCAAACTTAATTAAATAAAAAATTTTATTTTGTTAAAAACCAAAGTGTAGTTTAATTGAAACATACCTGGGTTCTTCGCAGTGAATGTTAATTAAGATCATTCAAAAAGTGTAAAAAGTTCAACCTAAGAAAAAATTATTATAAATTAATATACGTGAATATCGTGTTTTCTTTTGGGTCCATTCAAGTAAAGTATAGAAGGGTTGCAGTGGAAGAGAAAACTACCAACCAGATTTCCTTAAAAGAATTTAAAATTCTAAATTTTTCAACAATAATTTGCTTTCGGCAAATATTATCGCCAATACTAAAAAAATGAGAAACCCTGCGGTAGGTATACCGTCGTGTTTTTTTATTTTTAACAACACAAAAATTTTTCTTTATAATTTATAATAAAAAAACTAATTTATTTTTTTTTATCAAAAAATTAGGTTTACAAAATTATTTAAATTCACTTATTCTAACAATTCAAATTTTTATTTATTTTTAACTACCTAACACCACTTTTTTATATGTATGTTAAAATTCGACCAGCTTGGTCGATGGTAAAAACGTGAACTCATTTTCTAGTCGCTCGTGTATAATACATTATAAAGAAAATAAAAAGAGAAAAATATATACAAAATAAATTTATATATACGCACCATGCGGCAGACAGGGATGACAATATATGTATTCGTATGTTAATTACTCGTGTAAAATATCATACGAACTTTGGACATGCCGGAAATATCAAAAATCAAAAACGGCTAAAATGAACATGCACTTGACTTAATATTTATAAAATAAATATTACTCATCTCAAATGCAGATGGAGTGTATGTTAATAAAGAAAAAAATGTAATGCTTAAAATGTTTCTATGCTACGCTAGATGTAGCGCAGTAAGAAAGAAAACAAATATTTGGTTTAAATATTGCAGCGCGATTCAAATGTTTTTTATTCAATTAAATTACGTTAAATTTAATAAATAAAATTAAAACATTTAGAATCGGTCGCTACAGCAATCCCCTCCTAGTTGATTTAGTAAAACGAATTATTTATTTATTTATTTATTTATTGTACTTTAACAATAATTTAGTATTAAAAGGAAAAGCACAGATGGAAACAGAGTAAACGGAACAAAAGAACAAAAATAAAATGATGAAGCTGCTTCCATTAGGCAGAAAAACCTTTTAAATTTTTTCAAACAATTTCCATCTCATGCATACACATTCTATTTTGAGCAATAGCTCATTTACAATAAAATGTACAGCAAGAGGTGAAATAATATTAAAAATTAACAATAATAACAATAACAATAATATTAAAAATAAATTTAGAAAACTACGTATTGCCCATCAATCACGCCACTCCAAAAATTTTGACTTAAATAATTTGACCGATCCTAAACTCTTAATTTCCAATGGAATTGAATTCCAAAGAGAAACTCCCCTAACGTAAAAGGATTTGTTTAGCGACCTACAACTATTTTTGGCCGGAATCAGGCGGAAGTTTGAGGAATGAGACCTGCTAAAAAGTAACTTCCTATAAAGATAACAAGGCTTCTTAGCTTTGAGAAGTTTAAAAATAAAAAGACAAACGCGAAATTCGTAAAAGGTAGATAAACTACATCCTAAAACAAGGCTAGAGTAGGCAGAAATATGATCGAATTTCCTAATACCAAAAATAAACCTAGTACATGCATTGAAACATCTTTGGAGAACGTTCATATTTTCCTGAAGCATACCGAATAAAACTACGTCACCATAAATAAAATGAGGAAGAAGATAAGACAAAAACATTTTTTTCCTAAACTGACTATCAGAAAATCCTACTACTTTATACAAACAACTAAGCATACCAAAGACCTTCTTACTAATACTAACTAAATGGTCACCCCAAAAAAGAGTTTTATTAATAACTAAGCCTAAATCTCTAACAGTATTTGAATACCTAATTAGCGAACCCTGCAGAAAAATACCAGGAAAGGACGAGGTGTCTAACGATTTTTTATAAATTATGATCGACTGAGATTTATTCGCATTTAAAACGAGCCTATTAGAGACCGACCAACTAGCGATATTACTTAAGTCTTCATTTATCAGAGAAATATTCCTATCAATAGAATCCTGATCTAAACTACTATTTTTATAAATTTGGACGTCATCAGCGAAAATGTGAAATGAACAATGGTGAATAGAGGATTCTATGTCATTAATGTACATAGAAAATAATAGAGGACCCAGCACTGAACCCTGAGGAACGCCGGAAATTACAGGAAGGAAATCAGACAAAGAATTGTCGAAAAAAACTGCCTGAGAACGATTAGAAAGATAGTTAAAAATTAGTCTGGCAGCGGAAACCGAAAATCTAAACTGAGATAAGAGTTTATTAAAAAGAATTCTGTGATTAATAGAATCAAAGGCCTTAGAAAAATCTAACAAAGTTAAAGAAGTCAATTCCCTATTATTCATATTACGCCTAATATCATCACATACATTTAATAACGCAGTAGAAGTGCTATGAAATTTTCTAAACCCAGATTGGAAGAAACTAATTAAACTATTGCTATTTAGATGCGATTGAATTTGAGTTTTAACAACTATCTCGAAAGCTTTAGAGAGAGAACTTAAAATGCTAATTGGCCTCAAATGGGATAGCTCTGAAGGATTACTAATCTTTGGGATGGGTATGATTTTACTTAGCTTCCACTGATCTGGATAGGAAGAGGATGTGAGAATAAAATTAAAAATATGTAACAAATATTTTGAGACGAAAGGGAAAACTCGTTTAACGAATTTTAAATTGACGTTATCCAGACCAGAAGATTCCGACTTAACATTCCAAATGGCAGACTGTAAATCCACGAGAGAAATATTTGAAAACGAAAACGAATTAGAGGACGCATTAGAGAACAAATCGACGGTACTACTGCCCGAGTTCAAACTAGAGCAAAAATAACTATTAATATCATTGGGCTTAAACACCCCACTAGAACTACTCTTGCATCTGCCTAGGCCTAAATTACGAACATTACGCCAAAAAACCTTGGGAGGAAGGGAGGGGTCTAACTTGTCCTTAAAATAATTACGTTTAGCAATCCGAATTAACCCTACAACTCTATTACGAGCCTGCTTATAATCTAAATGAGACTGACTATTAGGATACCTTTTCCATAAACGATATTTACTAACTCTAATACTTATGGCATTCGAAACTTCCTGAGACAACCAAGGCGGAGATTTTGCTTTGAAAGTAACCTTTTTAAGCGGAACGCAACTATCAAAGACCAAACTAATATACAAGTTGAAAAATTCTATTTGGGTAGTTGCCGAACTAAGGCAAAAAATATCCTCCCAAGGAACCGAGTTACAAACTAAGTAAAGGCGGGAATTATCTATACTAGCAAAATCTCTAAAGCTAAAACTGTTAGGCTTAGGTGGAGAGTAACAATTCACAGAAAAAACTAAAAGATCATGATGGGATCCCATACCGAGAGACAACTGATTGAAAAAACAAATAGAGTTATCAGTAAAAGAGATGATATGGTCAATTAGGGAATAAGAGGCACCGCTAGCGGTTGGACAACAAAACGTCGGCGCCACAGTGTTGTGGACGGATAAATTAAGACTATTTAAAAGATTCAAATAATCACGAGGGAAGCCGGAATTTTGGAGTATATCGAAATTGAAGTCACCTGATATATATATATTTCATCGAATCTACAAGAGAAATAACTAAACAAACTTTCTAAGTCTACGACCGGAGCCAGAAAGTAAAGTCTGTAGCTCATCATCAGATCGTTGTGCCAAAATAATATTATCATAATTGAGAGTAATCTCAACTGTGGCCGAGTCAATATTAGTGGTTCGAGATAAAGTATCTGCGACAACATTGTCGGAACCATGCACATACTGAATATCCGATGTAAATTGACCAATATAATCCAAATGGCGCGATTGCCTTGGATTACGTTCAGTTTTAGACTGAAGAGCTCTAATCAAAGGTTTATGGTCAGTAAAAATTATAAAATTACGACCTTCGACGAAATATCTAAAATGCTTAACTGCAAGATACATCGCGAGAAGTTCCCGATCGAATGCTGAGTATTTTAATTCAGGACTCGTTAATTTCTTTGAGAAAAATCCCAAAGGCTCCCACTTCTTTTTATTAAACTGCTGCAGGACAGCGCCAACGGCGGTGCTGGATGCATCAGTAGTAATACTAATAACTGCATCACTCAAGGGGTGTGCTAGAAGTGTTATATTTGCCAATTCATTATTTAAATTACTGAATGCCAACTGGCATTCCTCAGTCCAAGAAAAATTCTTGCGTGTCTTAGGCAACTTATTTAGTGCAGACAGATGACTGTGAATTGGAGCAAGAAATTCTGCTAATTTAGGTATAAATCGGTGATAATAATTAATCATTCCGATATATCGTTGAATATGCTTAATAGAACTTGGAGCGGGAAACTCCCTGATGGCACGAATTCGATCCTCGGATGGATGAATTCCATCAGGTGTGATCTTGTGGCTCAAAAAATTAAGTGAGGAAACACCAAACTCACACTTCGGTGTTTTAATATGCACATCGAACTCAACTAATCTGCGAAATAATTGTTCGAGATGGAGTAAATGTTGTTCCTCAGATTCTGAAGCAACCAGAATATCGTCAATATAGACGAAAACGAAATCAAGTCCTTTGACGACTTCGTTTATAAATCGCTGGAATGTTTGCGCTGCATTGCGCAAGCCAAAAGGCATACGAGTAAATTCAAAAAGACCAAATGGCGTTGTAATTGCCGTTTTAAAAATGTCTTCTTCAGCGATAGGAATTAAATGATAAGCCCTAACAAGATCAATTTTAGAAAAAATAGTGCAACCGTTTAAATTCATCGAAAAATTATGAATGTGGGGTATCGGATATCTATCCGGTGTTGTAACCGTGTTCAACCTCCTATAATCTCCACAAGGTCTCCAATCGAGATCTTTTTTCCTCACCATATGTAAAGGACATGATACAGGGGATGCCGATGGTCGGCAAATCCCCAATTCCACCATATGTTGGAACTCTAAATATGCTGTTTTATGTTTCTCTGGATCTAGTCTGCGAGGTCTCGCCACAGGCAAATGACCAGTTGTAAAAATATGATGTACAACTGAATGGCGGACCGGTAAATTAAAATTGGGCAACGCTGAAAGGCTAGGAAATTTGTTAAGAAGCATGCCATAACCATTGTCAATTGAAAAATGCATTGGTGTTGGGGTTTTGACACTCCCAAGTAAAGCATTCACTGACAATTGCTGTGTTTAGACCGCAATAGACCAAACTTAACTAAAAAATCAGCACCAATGATCGGACGATCCACTGATGCAATAATAAAAGCATGAGTGAAATATCGTTTTAAACCGATATCAATTTTTATCAACCTAGTACCGTAAGTACGAATGATTGATCCATTGGCTGCTTTAAGAGCTAGATCCGATGAGTAGCTATCTTTATTTATATTAAAAAAATTCACTGGAATAACCGAAAGGTCAGCGCCAGTATCTACTAAAAAATTCAAATTGTTAATATTGTCAAAAATAGTGAGTCGGCTTGTGCGAAATTCATTAATATTAGCCGACTCAACCCTGTTGGGCCCTAATCGTTTTTTGATTGGGCCGAACTATCCGAGTTTGCCTGCTTATCTTTATAAAAAGAGCAAGGCTGGTCACAATAATGTGCCTTATGTTTCCAACGGTTATGCATGACACACCATGCTTTGTTGTAATTATTGTGATTATTATCACGATTACCCGAATTGCTTCGGTTCCGTTGGTTATTGTGCCAATTTCTATTGTTTGACCGCGATCGAGTCCTGCCTCTGCCCGACTGACTTGATAATCTGTTCAGCCTGGCCTCGATCGCATCTAACCTTGTTGCAATTGATTTCAATGTCAGCGGCGTATTGGGCCTGCTTGACTGGCTAGTGGTACTACTCGGATTTTTAAAAGTCGATTGTTTACCGATCGACGCTATCTTAGGACTGCGATTCATATCAAAAATTTTGTCTGCCGTAACCGCCAACTCGTCAAGGGAAATGGTATCCGGCTGCGCAACCAACGTTAAACGCAAGACTTCGGGAAGTCTCCGAATCCATAAAGTTTTAATTATATTTGTTGTAAAATTATTACCTGCGAGTGTGGTCATTCTACGGAGTAGGTCACTTGGACGCCTATCTCCGAGATCGATGCCACTCAACAATGTATCCAACTGATTTTCATCGGAGGGTGTGAGTCTGTTTATAAGTAAGCGCTTGATAGCTTCGTACATCTCTTCATTAGGCGGGTTTTTAATTAAATCAGAGATTTTGTCGCTCACTTCTGGCGATAAAGCGGTAAGGACATAAAGAAACTTTTTTTTATCGGATGTAACATTTAAGAGTCTAAATTGTAATTCCGTTGTGGCAAACCATGTTTCAGGATTGTTTGTCCAAAACGGAGTCAACTTAACCGAAACACTCGCTTGTTCCGTTTCCATCTCTACGTCCTGAATACCACTGGGTTTATGTTCTTCGCCACCAGCGGTTTTTTTTGTATCGAGCGTCATAAAAATAATATTGGTTTGATAAAAAGAAAAATGAAGATTTAATAATTCAGCGGATTCTCTGAATAACCGGCTATATAGTCGGTGAAAAAAATGTTTTAAAATTTGAAAATTGACTTAAAAATCGAAAACCAAAATTATTTTAATATGTACGCGTACATTGACACAAGATAATACGACGAAATAATTTTGAGTATGCCACTACTTCTTACAATAATCAAAACTATGTATATAAAAAAAATAATGAAAAACCTAACTGGGAAATTTAATTTCGAAATTCGGGAATTTAATTATGGTATATTATACCTCGAACGACCTCACAAAATTACGAATCTAATTATATCGCAAAAAAAAATATTAAGGTTTACCGAGCTCCTAACACGCGCGAAGTGGTGTTAAATTTACATATATAATATACTAATATAATAATAATTTTCAATTTACTCATAAAGTTTTAAAAAAAACTATTTTAAAATTATTCTTAGTTTTAACAAAAACTATTTCAAAAAAAAAATATTCTTTAAATTATGAGATCAAAAAAAAATTAAATAGTTATTCATAATAAAAAAAACTCATCTGACATTGATAAATGATGTGTGATGGTGTCCGAATTTTTATAACCGACCGTTATGTTGTCCTCTCGAAGTAATAACAGACCGTTATTTTATTTTAATTTTATGGATATATAAACTTCTCCGATGGGCTCCCGTTGCATTTGGTATTGCTATATCTCTAAACCCCAGTCCGGTGGTTCGACTATCCAAATTTCCTGGCTCCCGTTGCCAATATAAAAAGAAATGTTGTGGCGTAATGAGGTTCGACTTAACCACGTGTTATTGTGTGTGGTAAATAATGGCTGAATGATATTTTTAATGAATTTTAATCAGCTCGTGTCGCACTGTATCCTTGCTTTATTGTTTTTCTCTTCACAGCGGTCTAATTAATTTATTGTAAAAGGAAAAATATATACGCAGTATTTTCTACACAGTATGACACAAAAACACGTTACATACCTTTTTCTTGGCACGAAATATTTTTCGTACCAAGATTCCACTATAATGCGTATTAAAATACAAATATCCGCTCCTGTGGATGTTCCTAAAAAGGAAACGTCTGGGTCACCAACTGTGGTAGGTATACCGTCGTGTTTTTTTATTTTTAACAACACAAAAATTTTTCTTTATAATTTATAATAAAAAAACTAATTTATTTTTTTTTTATCAAAAAATTAGGTTTACAAAATTATTTAAATTCACTTATTCTAACAATTCAAATTTTTATTTATTTTTAACTACCTAACACCACTTTTTTATATGTATGTTAAAATTCGACCAGCTTGGTCGATGGTAAAAACGTGAACTCATTTTCTAGTCGCTCGTGTATAATACATTATAAAGAAAATAAAAAGAGAAAAATATATACAAAATAAATTTATATATACGCACCATGCGGCAGACAGGGATGACAATATATGTATTCGTATGTTAATTACTCGTGTAAAATATCATACGAACTTTGGACATGCCGGAAATATCAAAAATCAAAAACGGCTAAAATGAACATGCACTTGACTTAATATTTATAAAATAAATATTACTCATCTCAAATGCAGATGGAGTGTATGTTAATAAAGAAAAAAATGTAATGCTTAAAATGTTTCTATGCTACGCTAGATGTAGCGCAGTAAGAAAGAAAACAAATATTTGGTTTAAATATTGCAGCGCGATTCAAATGTTTTTTATTCAATTAAATTACGTTAAATTTAATAAATAAAATTAAAACATTTAGAATCGGTCGCTACAGCAATCCCCTCCTAGTTGATTTAGTAAAACGAATTATTTATTTATTTATTTATTTATTGTACTTTAACAATAATTTAGTATTAAAAGGAAAAGCACAGATGGAAACAGAGTAAACGGAACAAAAGAACAAAAATAAAATGATGAAGCTGCTTCCATTAGGCAGAAAAACCTTTTAAATTTTTTCAAACAATTTCCATCTCATGCATACACATTCTATTTTGAGCAATAGCTCATTTACAATAAAATGTACAGCAAGAGGTGAAATAATATTAAAAATTAACAATAATAACAATAACAATAATATTAAAAATAAATTTAGAAAACTACGTATTGCCCATCAATCACGCCACTCCAAAAATTTTGACTTAAATAATTTGACCGATCCTAAACTCTTAATTTCCAATGGAATTGAATTCCAAAGAGAAACTCCCCTAACGTAAAAGGATTTGTTTAGCGACCTACAACTATTTTTGGCCGGAATCAGGCGGAAGTTTGAGGAATGAGACCTGCTAAAAAGTAACTTCCTATAAAGATAACAAGGCTTCTTAGCTTTGAGAAGTTTAAAAATAAAAAGACAAACGCGAAATTCGTAAAAGGTAGATAAACTACATCCTAAAACAAGGCTAGAGTAGGCAGAAATATGATCGAATTTCCTAATACCAAAAATAAACCTAGTACATGCATTGAAACATCTTTGGAGAACGTTCATATTTTCCTGAAGCATACCGAATAAAACTACGTCACCATAAATAAAATGAGGAAGAAGATAAGACAAAAACATTTTTTTCCTAAACTGACTATCAGAAAATCCTACTACTTTATACAAACAACTAAGCATACCAAAGACCTTCTTACTAATACTAACTAAATGGTCACCCCAAAAAAGAGTTTTATTAATAACTAAGCCTAAATCTCTAACAGTATTTGAATACCTAATTAGCGAACCCTGCAGAAAAATACCAGGAAAGGACGAGGTGTCTAACGATTTTTTATAAATTATGATCGACTGAGATTTATTCGCATTTAAAACGAGCCTATTAGAGACCGACCAACTAGCGATATTACTTAAGTCTTCATTTATCAGAGAAATATTCCTATCAATAGAATCCTGATCTAAACTACTATTTTTATAAATTTGGACGTCATCAGCGAAAATGTGAAATGAACAATGGTGAATAGAGGATTCTATGTCATTAATGTACATAGAAAATAATAGAGGACCCAGCACTGAACCCTGAGGAACGCCGGAAATTACAGGAAGGAAATCAGACAAAGAATTGTCGAAAAAAACTGCCTGAGAACGATTAGAAAGATAGTTAAAAATTAGTCTGGCAGCGGAAACCGAAAATCTAAACTGAGATAAGAGTTTATTAAAAAGAATTCTGTGATTAATAGAATCAAAGGCCTTAGAAAAATCTAACAAAGTTAAAGAAGTCAATTCCCTATTATTCATATTACGCCTAATATCATCACATACATTTAATAACGCAGTAGAAGTGCTATGAAATTTTCTAAACCCAGATTGGAAGAAACTAATTAAACTATTGCTATTTAGATGCGATTGAATTTGAGTTTTAACAACTATCTCGAAAGCTTTAGAGAGAGAACTTAAAATGCTAATTGGCCTCAAATGGGATAGCTCTGAAGGATTACTAATCTTTGGGATGGGTATGATTTTACTTAGCTTCCACTGATCTGGATAGGAAGAGGATGTGAGAATAAAATTAAAAATATGTAACAAATATTTTGAGACGAAAGGGAAAACTCGTTTAACGAATTTTAAATTGACGTTATCCAGACCAGAAGATTCCGACTTAACATTCCAAATGGCAGACTGTAAATCCACGAGAGAAATATTTGAAAACGAAAACGAATTAGAGGACGCATTAGAGAACAAATCGACGGTACTACTGCCCGAGTTCAAACTAGAGCAAAAATAACTATTAATATCATTGGGCTTAAACACCCCACTAGAACTACTCTTGCATCTGCCTAGGCCTAAATTACGAACATTACGCCAAAAAACCTTGGGAGGAAGGGAGGGGTCTAACTTGTCCTTAAAATAATTACGTTTAGCAATCCGAATTAACCCTACAACTCTATTACGAGCCTGCTTATAATCTAAATGAGACTGACTATTAGGATACCTTTTCCATAAACGATATTTACTAACTCTAATACTTATGGCATTCGAAACTTCCTGAGACAACCAAGGCGGAGATTTTGCTTTGAAAGTAACCTTTTTAAGCGGAACGCAACTATCAAAGACCAAACTAATATACAAGTTGAAAAATTCTATTTGGGTAGTTGCCGAACTAAGGCAAAAAATATCCTCCCAAGGAACCGAGTTACAAACTAAGTAAAGGCGGGAATTATCTATACTAGCAAAATCTCTAAAGCTAAAACTGTTAGGCTTAGGTGGAGAGTAACAATTCACAGAAAAAACTAAAAGATCATGATGGGATCCCATACCGAGAGACAACTGATTGAAAAAACAAATAGAGTTATCAGTAAAAGAGATGATATGGTCAATTAGGGAATAAGAGGCACCGCTAGCGGTTGGACAACAAAACGTCGGCGCCACAGTGTTGTGGACGGATAAATTAAGACTATTTAAAAGATTCAAATAATCACGAGGGAAGCCGGAATTTTGGAGTATATCGAAATTGAAGTCACCTGATATATATATATTTCATCGAATCTACAAGAGAAATAACTAAACAAACTTTCTAAGTCTACGACCGGAGCCAGAAAGTAAAGTCTGTAGCTCATCATCAGATCGTTGTGCCAAAATAATATTATCATAATTGAGAGTAATCTCAACTGTGGCCGAGTCAATATTAGTGGTTCGAGATAAAGTATCTGCGACAACATTGTCGGAACCATGCACATACTGAATATCCGATGTAAATTGACCAATATAATCCAAATGGCGCGATTGCCTTGGATTACGTTCAGTTTTAGACTGAAGAGCTCTAATCAAAGGTTTATGGTCAGTAAAAATTATAAAATTACGACCTTCGACGAAATATCTAAAATGCTTAACTGCAAGATACATCGCGAGAAGTTCCCGATCGAATGCTGAGTATTTTAATTCAGGACTCGTTAATTTCTTTGAGAAAAATCCCAAAGGCTCCCACTTCTTTTTATTAAACTGCTGCAGGACAGCGCCAACGGCGGTGCTGGATGCATCAGTAGTAATACTAATAACTGCATCACTCAAGGGGTGTGCTAGAAGTGTTATATTTGCCAATTCATTATTTAAATTACTGAATGCCAACTGGCATTCCTCAGTCCAAGAAAAATTCTTGCGTGTCTTAGGCAACTTATTTAGTGCAGACAGATGACTGTGAATTGGAGCAAGAAATTCTGCTAATTTAGGTATAAATCGGTGATAATAATTAATCATTCCGATATATCGTTGAATATGCTTAATAGAACTTGGAGCGGGAAACTCCCTGATGGCACGAATTCGATCCTCGGATGGATGAATTCCATCAGGTGTGATCTTGTGGCTCAAAAAATTAAGTGAGGAAACACCAAACTCACACTTCGGTGTTTTAATATGCACATCGAACTCAACTAATCTGCGAAATAATTGTTCGAGATGGAGTAAATGTTGTTCCTCAGATTCTGAAGCAACCAGAATATCGTCAATATAGACGAAAACGAAATCAAGTCCTTTGACGACTTCGTTTATAAATCGCTGGAATGTTTGCGCTGCATTGCGCAAGCCAAAAGGCATACGAGTAAATTCAAAAAGACCAAATGGCGTTGTAATTGCCGTTTTAAAAATGTCTTCTTCAGCGATAGGAATTAAATGATAAGCCCTAACAAGATCAATTTTAGAAAAAATAGTGCAACCGTTTAAATTCATCGAAAAATTATGAATGTGGGGTATCGGATATCTATCCGGTGTTGTAACCGTGTTCAACCTCCTATAATCTCCACAAGGTCTCCAATCGAGATCTTTTTTCCTCACCATATGTAAAGGACATGATACAGGGGATGCCGATGGTCGGCAAATCCCCAATTCCACCATATGTTGGAACTCTAAATATGCTGTTTTATGTTTCTCTGGATCTAGTCTGCGAGGTCTCGCCACAGGCAAATGACCAGTTGTAAAAATATGATGTACAACTGAATGGCGGACCGGTAAATTAAAATTGGGCAACGCTGAAAGGCTAGGAAATTTGTTAAGAAGCATGCCATAACCATTGTCAATTGAAAAATGCATTGGTGTTGGGGTTTTGACACTCCCAAGTAAAGCATTCACTGACAATTGCTGTGTTTAGACCGCAATAGACCAAACTTAACTAAAAAATCAGCACCAATGATCGGACGATCCACTGATGCAATAATAAAAGCATGAGTGAAATATCGTTTTAAACCGATATCAATTTTTATCAACCTAGTACCGTAAGTACGAATGATTGATCCATTGGCTGCTTTAAGAGCTAGATCCGATGAGTAGCTATCTTTATTTATATTAAAAAAATTCACTGGAATAACCGAAAGGTCAGCGCCAGTATCTACTAAAAAATTCAAATTGTTAATATTGTCAAAAATAGTGAGTCGGCTTGTGCGAAATTCATTAATATTAGCCGACTCAACCCTGTTGGGCCCTAATCGTTTTTTGATTGGGCCGAACTATCCGAGTTTGCCTGCTTATCTTTATAAAAAGAGCAAGGCTGGTCACAATAATGTGCCTTATGTTTCCAACGGTTATGCATGACACACCATGCTTTGTTGTAATTATTGTGATTATTATCACGATTACCCGAATTGCTTCGGTTCCGTTGGTTATTGTGCCAATTTCTATTGTTTGACCGCGATCGAGTCCTGCCTCTGCCCGACTGACTTGATAATCTGTTCAGCCTGGCCTCGATCGCATCTAACCTTGTTGCAATTGATTTCAATGTCAGCGGCGTATTGGGCCTGCTTGACTGGCTAGTGGTACTACTCGGATTTTTAAAAGTCGATTGTTTACCGATCGACGCTATCTTAGGACTGCGATTCATATCAAAAATTTTGTCTGCCGTAACCGCCAACTCGTCAAGGGAAATGGTATCCGGCTGCGCAACCAACGTTAAACGCAAGACTTCGGGAAGTCTCCGAATCCATAAAGTTTTAATTATATTTGTTGTAAAATTATTACCTGCGAGTGTGGTCATTCTACGGAGTAGGTCACTTGGACGCCTATCTCCGAGATCGATGCCACTCAACAATGTATCCAACTGATTTTCATCGGAGGGTGTGAGTCTGTTTATAAGTAAGCGCTTGATAGCTTCGTACATCTCTTCATTAGGCGGGTTTTTAATTAAATCAGAGATTTTGTCGCTCACTTCTGGCGATAAAGCGGTAAGGACATAAAGAAACTTTTTTTTATCGGATGTAACATTTAAGAGTCTAAATTGTAATTCCGTTGTGGCAAACCATGTTTCAGGATTGTTTGTCCAAAACGGAGTCAACTTAACCGAAACACTCGCTTGTTCCGTTTCCATCTCTACGTCCTGAATACCACTGGGTTTATGTTCTTCGCCACCAGCGGTTTTTTTTGTATCGAGCGTCATAAAAATAATATTGGTTTGATAAAAAGAAAAATGAAGATTTAATAATTCAGCGGATTCTCTGAATAACCGGCTATATAGTCGGTGAAAAAAATGTTTTAAAATTTGAAAATTGACTTAAAAATCGAAAACCAAAATTATTTTAATATGTACGCGTACATTGACACAAGATAATACGACGAAATAATTTTGAGTATGCCACTACTTCTTACAATAATCAAAACTATGTATATAAAAAAAATAATGAAAAACCTAACTGGGAAATTTAATTTCGAAATTCGGGAATTTAATTATGGTATATTATACCTCGAACGACCTCACAAAATTACGAATCTAATTATATCGCAAAAAAAAATATTAAGGTTTACCGAGCTCCTAACACGCGCGAAGTGGTGTTAAATTTACATATATAATATACTAATATAATAATAATTTTCAATTTACTCATAAAGTTTTAAAAAAAACTATTTTAAAATTATTCTTAGTTTTAACAAAAACTATTTCAAAAAAAAAATATTCTTTAAATTATGAGATCAAAAAAAAATTAAATAGTTATTCATAATAAAAAAAACTCATCTGACATTGATAAATGATGTGTGATGGTGTCCGAATTTTTATAACCGACCGTTATGTTGTCCTCTCGAAGTAATAACAGACCGTTATTTTATTTTAATTTTATGGATATATAAACTTCTCCGATGGGCTCCCGTTGCATTTGGTATTGCTATATCTCTAAACCCCAGTCCGGTGGTTCGACTATCCAAATTTCCTGGCTCCCGTTGCCAATATAAAAAGAAATGTTGTGGCGTAATGAGGTTCGACTTAACCACGTGTTATTGTGTGTGGTAAATAATGGCTGAATGATATTTTTAATGAATTTTAATCAGCTCGTGTCGCACTGTATCCTTGCTTTATTGTTTTTCTCTTCACAGCGGTCTAATTAATTTATTGTAAAAGGAAAAATATATACGCAGTATTTTCTACACAGTATGACACAAAAACACGTTACATACCTTTTTCTTGGCACGAAATATTTTTCGTACCAAGATTCCACTATAATGCGTATTAAAATACAAATATCCGCTCCTGTGGATGTTCCTAAAAAGGAAACGTCTGGGTCACCAACTGTGGTAGGTATACCGTCGTGTTTTTTTATTTTTAACAACACAAAAATTTTTCTTTATAATTTATAATAAAAAAACTAATTTATTTTTTTTTTATCAAAAAATTAGGTTTACAAAATTATTTAAATTCACTTATTCTAACAATTCAAATTTTTATTTATTTTTAACTACCTAACACCACTTTTTTATATGTATGTTAAAATTCGACCAGCTTGGTCGATGGTAAAAACGTGAACTCATTTTCTAGTCGCTCGTGTATAATACATTATAAAGAAAACAAAAAGAGAAAAATATATACAAAATAAATTTATATATACGCACCATGCGGCAGACAGGGATGACAATATAAGTATTCGTATGTTAATTACTCGTGTAAAATATCATACGAACTTTGAACATGCCGGAAATATCAAAAATCAAAAACGGCTAAAATGAACATGCACTTGACTTAATATTTATAAAATAAATATTACTCATCTCAAATGCAGATGGAGTGCATGTTAATAAAGAAAAAAATGTAATGCTTAAAATGTTTCTATGCTACGCTAGATGTAGCGCAGTAAGAAAGAAAACAAATATTTGGTTTAAATATTGGAGCGCGATTCAAATGTTTTTTATTCAATTAAATTACGTTAAATTTAATAAATAAAATTAAAACATTTAGAATCGGTCGCTACAACCCTACGATTTATTGTACTATAAACCTAACGATTTAGCTTAAATCGATTATTGAATCGATAATCTGAACCTTTACGGGGTGGGGGGGGGGGGGGGGGAGATATCTTCAACAAAAAGTACAATTCAGTAGTATTTGACGGACGCAGTTAAATTAAGCCGAAAGTTTCCAGCAGAAAGTAAAATGTCGAGATAATGCAGATTACAGTATTAACATTCCAGCCGAAAATCAAAAATTTACCCATTATCAGCTGAAAGTATGTACAAAGGACAAATGGATTGCAATACAAAATTTTGTAAATAGTCTTACGTGGATACGTGAAAAAATTTGTTCAACCTATTCGTCAAAAAAATATCGCCAAATCAAAAGTATTCTAAAAATTGGTGTTCACAACCATCTACTTTCAACACGTCCAACAGCAGGCCATGATTTATATTACCTAAAAGAGAAAAATATAGTTAAATCAAGCGAAACAAATCGAATTTAGCAGATGGATGAATTTACGGTGATCGAGAATACCATATTCTCTCTTGATCCAGCACAAGCTCCTGATATTTAATATGGGGAAAATTACTATAAAAACCATTACCGAACTCAACATTTTGATTCGCAAAATCGGAGTTTACACTGGTGGTAAGAGTTTTAATAACCAGTTCAATACAACGCATTCAGGACCACCGTTCTCAGGCAACTATACTGTTATGGTATATACTCTCGTATTTATCCACTTTCTTAAATACTAAACTTACTACTTTGTTTTATTTCACCAATTTGATAAGAATTTACAACTTACTAATAACGCTCCATACACGTTCTAATTTTACTAGAATAATTTATTCACAAGTGGGGTTTTTTAAGGTTATACCCACTTGAACATATGAGAATAAATGTGTTAGTTGGAGAAAGGTAAACTGATGAAATGTTAACTAGCTAATTATTTAAGCTCGTACGTGAGTACAGCTTCTGTTCTGTTAGCTCTTCCTGAGGAAGTACGTTAATATGACAAAAGATATCGGACCGTTTGTATTAGTTTGTGAATTGTTAGTTGATACTTACCAATAGTTTTTATAGTTGTGCAGGTAGCAGGATTGTTTTCGAACGTTTTAAAAATACTTTTTAATTTGCTAGTTTACTTTATTTTATTATTTAAGTCTTTTACGGAGAGTAACAGTGCCTCCTATGATTATAAAATTAATAATGAGTTTTATTTGAATTATGGATTACGAATGACATATGTTTTTAGTTACAATTTTTAAGAAATAAGTTATTGGGGCTGAGGAGATAGCAAATGACCCTCCCTTTATGTATGTATGTAATTTAAGCCAAAATCAGTTTTTATCGCGAATGTCGGATATCAGGCTGATGAGTCCCGATACACAAATTTTATGATGTAGTAAAGTATTTGAAATAGATTTTATGGCATATTGCCTAGTTTTGGAAAGGGGATAGACTAAAGAACTTAATAAAAAAAATGAAGATCACGATCACTCTGTTTTTTTTTTATTGCAATGTTAAGTTGAGTTTTTAGTTTTTACTATGGATTTCAAATATTTTAAGAGTTAATGAAAAGAAATCCGTAGCGCCAAAAATGAGTTATTGGGGCTTAAGAGTTAGCAAATGACCCCTCCTTTGGGCCAATTCAATTTGGCAAACGATGCGCCAAACACCCTGTATTTTCATTAACATTCCCGACAAACAATTTGTAACCATAAACATCATTTCGGGAACATTGTTACTTACGCACGGTAACATACAAATAAACGAAAAATACTTTTTTTTTTGTTCTCTTTGGATCCCGGGAACATTGTTACTTATGTACGGGAACATAAAAACGATCAAAACCTTTTTTGTATCTCTTTTGCATTTTTTCGAGTTAAAATGATAACTCTAGAAATTGCGAAAGGGATACAAAACATGTTTGATCGTTTTTTTATTCCCGTTCATAAGTAACAATGTTCCCGGGATATGCAAAGAGAACAAAGAAAAACTATTTGTCTCATTTCATTTTTTTTTTATTGTTCATTTTATTGTTATACTAAAAACATACAAAAAAGAATAAACCTCATTGTTTTCTAGATTCTTCGTCCAAAACAACCAAATGCAACCAAAAAATTCATAGAAAATTACTTTCTTTGTTTTTGTTCAATTTAATTTTACCTAGCATTCGGAGTGTTTGATAAAAAAGTGCGTGAATTTAGTGATTTTTTTTTGCAAGTAAAGTGTAATTTAAAATTTTAAACTTTTTCTAATATTTTTTTAATTTTTATAAAATCAATAAAAATTTAAAAGTGCATTAAATTAATCAAACAGTAAGTGTGATTTTCTTAATTTTTATATGTGAAATAGTTGGATTTAGTTTTGTATAGCTAGGCTAAAAGCTGTTTTTCTATTATATGTCGGTAGATTACCAGTGTTAGCTTTAGTAATTAAATTTTAAGAAATTGACTTATACAATATAATATTAATATCGCTCCAATTTAACAAATTTTGAAATTTTTTGTTATTAAATCAGTAGAAGTTTATTTAACATTTCTGTTTGATTTATTTTTATTTATCATAAAACTCATCATGTGGCTTTAGTACAAATTACGGTAAAATATCGGTAAATGTTTGGTAACATATGTTTTAATCGGGCGGTTTATTTTCGGGTACTAAATATATACAGTGAGTGGATTTGAAATTCGGACAAAGGGTGTTTTAGATTTTAATATGAAATCAAATAAAGCCAAGTAGGATTTTTAAATTTTTGTTTACAGTCTAATTCTTCATTACATCAACTAAGATAATTCAATAAATAATTAAATAAAATCATATTTCAAATTAAGTAAATTTATTAATCAAAAATTTAATTGGTATTTTTGCGCCGATTTAATATTCGGACAATGTTAGGTATGGATTTAAAAATTGTTATAACTTCAATTTTAATATTTGGTTGACTAACGTTTCTTCTTCAATACGGCCAGTAACCTTCTTGGCATCGAGTTTACCAGATTTTGGGTAAAATTCGGTTCAATTTTTACCCATTCTCCATCAAGAATGCGCTTGAGTTGTGTTGTGCTGCGAACTTTATGTTTACGAACTCTCCTGTCCAGCTGATCGCGCAGATTCTCATTGGATTAATGCCTAGTGATTGGAGCGGTGTCTGCGAAACTTTCGGATAGTTATTTAATAAATATAACTTTACATCGTGTGCTGTATGTTTGGGATCGTTATCCTGGTAAGAACTAAATCGATACAATATTCCCAATTTTTCAGCACTCTGTTTTAAATTATTTCGCAAAACTTCTAAGTACATGTTTTTATCCATTATTCCATAAAAAAAAACTAGGCTCCCCACCCCACTCGCAGCCACACAACATTAAACTAAAACAGATCCACCTCCGAACTTTGCTATGGATTTAATATTTTTAATATTTAACTAGTCATTTGGCCTTCTCCATACTTTTCCCTTTCCGTTACAACCAAAAATATTATATTTATTTTCATCAGCAAATAATACATTGTTCCAGAACGCTTCTTTCCTGTTCAAATCCAATTTACAAACATCCATTCGTTTATTTCAATTAATTTCGTTAATATATGCATGCGGCCATTCTTGGTGTACTACCATGATACCCATTATTTCTGATAACATTTCTTACGGTATCTATACATACAGACTTGTGATAAAGTTTGCACAATTCTGTAGTTAATTTGGGAGCACTAATTTTCGGGTTTTCTCGTACTTTATTTATTATCCACCGTTCTTATATTTCTATATCATATACCGTAGTTTTGCTAATATTTGAAATATTTCCAATTTCCCGAATCGTTTTGTTTTTTCAAAATGAATTATCACTAATTGCCGTTTTCTTCCCCTTTGCAGCGATCTTTATTACATAATTCTTAATTTCAAACTAGACAACGGTGATACATAATAATACACAGTATTTATTTTATTGTTAGGTATATATTTGACCTAACGGGAAAATAAAAATTTAAAGAAAAATCCTTGACATTGCTATTTTATGACTAAAAATAAAATATGTACTTTTATCTGAATTTTATTTATTATTCAAATCTAAAATGCTCTTTGTCCGAATTTCAAATCCACTCACTGCACATTTTAGGTACAAATTGAAACAATTAAATTAAAACTTAAAAGAAGGGGTTTTGTAAAACTTTAAATTTATAATTTAAAATTTTAACGTACATTAATACTCTGCTCTGTTTTTTTATTATTAGATTTATAATGCCAAAGTACAAGCCATTACACAAACTATCAAAACAATCAATTCGTCGCCGTCTTAACCTGTCAAATTGTCAAATGAAGAATGACAATCGTTTTATTCTGAATGAAAATATCACATTAATTAATAATACTTTCACACCATTATCTACGAATGAACTTGATAATCAAACATTTCAAACCTCTGATTATGATGATGAAAATTCAAAAAATTATTTGAGTGATATGGATGCAGATGAAAATGAATGCACCGATGATGAAATAAAAAACACTGTTTTTTTTTTAAAACAGTGGAGTATAAAATATAACGTAAAAGCAAATGCTTTAAATGAATTACTCGAATTTCTTAGAAAAAAAGGATTTACCTTTTTACCTAAAGATAGTCGCACTCTTCTCAAAACACCTCCAAGTAGAAATGTTGTAGTGTGCGAACCAGGAAATTTTGTATATATTGGAATAAGTAGCGGTATAGAAACGATTTTGTCAAATTTAGACACATTGCCAGAACGACTTATATTGGATTTTAATATTGATGGTATTCCAATCACAAGAAGTAATTTAAGCTGTTTCTGGTTAATTTTATCTTGTATCTGTAACATCAGCCCTCCCAGAATTTTTGTTGTAGGAGTTTATCACGGTTTCAATAAACCAAAAAATTTTAATAGTTTCCTCCGACCGCTAGTTGATGAGCTAAAAATATTAACGTCCTCAGGGTTAAATTATAAAAACGCAATATATCCAGCATCAGAGCATTTGTTTGCGATGCGCCAGCAAGAGCATCAATTTTAGGGATTAAATCTCATAATGCATATTTTGGATGCCCAAAGTGTTGCGAAGAAGGCGAATTTATTAAAAACCGAATGACTTATCCCTTAAATAAGTCTAAACTTCGTACTGATCAATCATTCAGATCCAAAGAAAATAAACACCACCATAGAGAAACAACAATTTTAGAAGAATTGGATTTAGATATGATTGAAGATTTTCCTTTGGACTATCTCCATTTGATATGTTTAGGAATTGTAAAGAAACTCTTGAAGATGTGGACTTGCGGGATAACGTCTGCTTTAATTCCAAGTCGTGATCAGTCTGCGATTTCACAAAGATTAATATTACTTTCACAAACACAACCTTCGGATTTCCAAAGAAGAATTAGGCCATTGTCAGAACTTTCGTATTTTAAAGGGTCTGAATTCCGTGTATTTCTGCTGTATTCAGGCCCGTTTGTTTTGAAAAATATTTTATCATCGTCGAAATACAATAACTTTTTACAGCTCCATGTGGGAATAATGATCCTTAGCCATCCAATATATTCAAAAACAAAAGTTAATGTTGCAGAATCTATTTTAAATCTATTTGTCATTGGGGTATCCGAAGTTTACGGTAGCCACAATTTAACCTACAACATGCATTGTATCACACATTTAGCGGAAGACGTAAAGAAGCATGGAAAGTTAGATGATTGGTCTGCCTTCGCATTTGAAAGCTTTATGTATAACATTAAATGTATGTTAAGAAAGCCGAACCAGCCCCTTGCACAAATATGCAACAGGATATTCGAAATAAACAATTTAAAGGATACAAAACATGCATCGGTAGCTACAAAATTCCCTATATTAAAAAAAAAAGAAATCAATTGTGAAGGAAAAACAATTTATAAGAAAATAATCTTTGAAAAATTCAAAATTGATAATGGAAGTAAAAATTGCTACATTTTAATGCAAAATAAAGAAATTATTAAATTTGAATACGCAGTATTAACAAATACAGCGATATATATATTTGGTTATAAATTTAAAAACCCGCGCAATTTTTATGAAATACCAATAGAGTCCAGTAAATTTGACATTTACAAATGTGATGTATTTGAAGAGGAAGTTTGTTTTTGGAATTCCAAAGCAATTAAAAGCAAGCTGTTTGGCATGAAATCGGAAATCAAAGATGGCGAGGAAGCATATATTTTTTTTCCAATCATGCACTCTGAAGAATAATTTGTATTTTCAATTGACGATTGTAAAGGGTAAAACACACCAAGAGCGACGCGACATATTCCAAGCAATCCACATAATAGACGCCAGCATTTGTGCACACCAAGCGACGCGATATTTTTCCTTTTTTAGGTAGTGTATTTTTCTACGAATTAATTATTTTAATTTTTCTATAATGATAAATAAAACTAACAAATTCTTGATAAATTCTTTTTTGTTTTTATATAAATCAAAAAACAGTGAGATTATGTGTAGCGACGAGACGCGACTGTCGTAAACACAATCAAATATTGCATTGATGATACCTAAAAGAAAAAGGTTAAGAAACAAATTAGAAAATTATTTTGAATAATGTAAATTTATGTAAACTTATCTTTAATTTGTTGACATTTTCCATATACTAAGTTAACCTAAAAATATAATAATTCATTAAATTTATATTTATCAAATTGTATAATTGTGTAACGTAATAATACTTATCTTCAATGTAATAATTTATTGTTAAACTATATTCACTAAACTATAATCTATTTAAACATATTTAAATTAATTGTAAAGATAAACAGAAATATTTCATTCTGTTTACCTCAAATTTTGACGTTTTGAAAATAGAACATTACAAATTCAATTTTGTTCATGTGTTCGGTAAGAATACAAAGTAGTCACCTACCGACAAATTTAGTTAATAATAATATTTTTCTTTACACTGATATTGAGCCACCTAGAATCAAGTAGACAAACTAATCATATAATTTTATGTCATTTTGAAAGCAAAAATTATAATAAAATCTCTCTTGCCTATAAACCATCAAAGAAAGCGGACATAAAAATTAAATAAAATCATTTGCAACGCGACCATAAAATTTGTGTATTAAAGAAAAGAAAATTATTAATAATAAATTAAAAACGTACGTATATAACGTATTATAACGTGTTAAAAATAAAGTGTTGTTTTTCTTGTGATCATTTTCAAATGATACGCGTATATTGAAATAAAACGAAGACACCATTTTGGATATTTCTTGTCACATAAAATCGAGCGGATATCACCCAGCTGTTATTGGAATACCAATTTATCACCAGAAAGTTATTGCGCCTTCATTGTACCAGGCCTACCTATATCTAAAGCCGAAGTTTGGTACATAAAAGTTGGTCCTTCGAGCCGGATGGGAAAACCAATCCAGGAATTACAACATATCCAGTTACTGTAACACGCCGATAAACCGCAAGTATCAAACATATTTATTTATTATAAACTTAATAAATCGAAGCAAAGAGTTGCTATTTTAATAATCATATTTAAGTTTACCATTTGGTCTTTGATACACTTATTTATATCTATTGTCGGTCGAAAATTTACCGTTCGAAATTCTAACCTAAAAGTTTAAAAAAAAAAAAACGTGTTGTGAAGTGATTAACCAAAAGTGAGATTATAAAATGGCGGACATAACCTCACTAAAGAAAAGGCGAGCATCAATCAAAGGGAACATGACAAAGCTACTGAATTTTCTCAACGCAATTACCATCGCTACCAATGCTGAAGACATAAGGGTCAGACTAACAAATGTTGAGCGATACCGCACCGAATTCAATGATACTGAGGACAAAATAGTAGCGCTAAACAACGAAGAGGAATTGGATACGGAATTCGAAGATAATTATTATAAAATAGTTGCCGGACTAAATCTAGCATTAAGAAGGAAAATCGAGCCAACCATATCATTGAACGACACAATTCTCGAAACCTCAGGGACAGGTGTACACGTGGATGTGAAACTCCCCAAACTATCAATTCCGTCATTCACAGGCAATTATACAGAATGGCAATCGTTTCACGACCTGTTTTGTGCTACAATTCACGACAACTCTAGACTAACACCTTCGCAGAAGTTACAGTATCTGAAAGGGGCACTAAAGGGAGAAGCTGCAGGACTTTTGAAGCATTTTAGTATTACTGATGCAAATTATATAGAGGCACTGCAAAAATTACGAGAAAGATACGACCGGAAAAAGCATACTATATACACATTTATAAAAAACTTCATAAATCAACCATCAGTGATTGCTGCAAATGCTGCAAACGTGAGGCAAGTGCTAGATACATCCGACGAAATCTTACGCGGATTAAAGGCTTTAGGCGAAGAAGCTGAAACACGTGATCATTGGTTGATTCACATTTTAATCAATAAATTGGATAGTGAAACCAACAGTCAATGGGCTCAACTTTCGGCAGCATACGATCTTCCAAATATCAAACAGTTTTTCGATTTTCTCACCCAAAGAATCGATGCGCTCGAATCACTAAAGTGCTCAAACAAACGCTCTCAGCCACATTGCAACCAATCCAAACCCTATGTTCGAAGTCACGTTGTATCGTCCACACCAAGTTTTAATGAAATTCCAATCTGCTCGTTATGTCCCGAAGAACGTCACCGGTTATTTGAATGTAATAAGTTTAAAGATATGTCCATTAATCAAAGATTGAATCCAATAAAGCAGCAAAATAGATGTTTTAATTGTTTTAATGATAATCACAGCGTTCACATGTGTAAGTCAAAGTTTAGATGTCGTCAGTGTAACAGAAAACATCATTCACTATTGCATGAAGATCTATCAACCGAGAACAAATCAACTGTAGCTGTATCCAATATCCAACCTAATGAAGAAAGTCAGTCGAAATCCAACCAGCAGATCTACACCACAACAACCAATCATTCAGGAAGTGCCTTACTACCTACGGCATTAGTGAAGGTGGCAGATGTAAATAACCAATACCAACTATGTCGACTTTTATTGGATTCAGGATCACAAGGATCATTCATCTCAGAAAGATGTGCCCAAAAATTGAAGTTAAAGAGAAGCAGCGCTAAATTGGCCATATCGGGCATAGGAGCAACTACCAACGGTTATACAAAGGGCGCAGTATCATTAGTAATGATACCGTGGAACAAACCAAAACCAATGCTTGAGATAGAAGCCTTTGTATTCCCGAAGTTAACCGCCAAACAACCATCGATATCCGAATATATCAACATAGACGAATTCAAGCAGTACGATTTAGCCGATCCGCATTTTTACAAGGCTTCCGAGATTGATATCATAATTGGCGCTGATAGCTTTTTTGAGATGCTATCCAACGGGAAGATCATAACGAAAAGCGAATTAATTCTTCAAAATACCAAATTAGGTTGGATAATCGCAGGAAGGACAAGTGGCACGGTACCGACTCAATCTATCTCAATCAATGTGGACAACAGCGAGAGCAACCTGGACAATCTATTACGGAGATTTTGGGAGATAGAAAACCTAGAAGTGGAAAAGCTGAATCTAACACCGGAAGAAGAGTTATGTGAGAAATGTTTCACCAACACAAAGACTGTTGATAGCTCTGGAAGAATCAAAGTGGCTCTACCATTCAAAATCCCACCGTCTGCATTGGGTGACTCTTATAAAACAGCCGTACAGAGAATGTACTCAATTGAGCGAAGATTCGCTAGAGAACCAAGTTTTGCTGAATCATACAAACTGTTCATGCGAGAGTATTTAACCCTAGGACATATGAAGGAAGTCGAGATAACCCAAGGGGACAATCAACCACAGTATTATTTACCACATCACGGTGTTATCAAAAATTCAAGCAGCACTACAAAACTGCGGGTTGTTTTTGATGGCTCCTCAAAAACTACTAGTGGGAAATCACTAAATGATTGCTTAGCGGTTGGACCGACCGTACAATCAAGCTTATACCAAATTTTGTCTCGTTTTAGGAAATTCAAAGTAGCGGTTACGGCAGACATTGAAAAAATGTATCGCCAGGTTCGTGTAGCTGATAATGATACCAAATATCAAAGAATAATATGGCGAGAAGATTCAACAAAACCATTTCGAACATACGAATTGCAAACTGTCACATACGGGACAGCCAGTGCAAGTTATTTAGCTACTAGGGCGATTATAGAGGCAGCAAACACCCATATCGAAGAATTTCCTCAGGCAGTGGAGCGCATCAAAACCGACATGTATGTGGATGACTTGATGACCGGAGCCGATACACTACATGAAGCCGAGCAGTTAAAAGGCCAGATCACATCTATCTTGTCGAATTCCCAATTTCACCTCCGGAAATGGCTATCTAATGAAAGAACACTAAGTGATAGCATTGAACCAATTCAAAAACCAAGCCTGTTAGAAGTAGATAATTCCACGCACAATCATACCAAAGTATTAGGACTTCATTGGGACCCAATCAGCGATTGTTTCCAATTCAAAGTCAGTTTGAACGAACAGCCAACCACAACCAAACGAGGGATTTTATCTGAGGCCAGCCGTTTATTCGACCCTCTAGGATGGCTCGCTCCCATAACAATTGCTATAAAAATATTCATTCAATCACTGTGGGCCGAAAATTTAAAATGGGACGACCAATTACCAACAAATTTACTAAATGATTGGTTAAAATTAAGAGGCAATCTAAGCAATACCGAAAATATTCGATTGGCAAGATTTCTAAATACCACACGCGAAAGTAAAATCGTGCTTCACGGGTTTTCCGATGCTTCTAAAGAAGCCTATTCCGCGGTTGTTTATGCTAAAATTATTAATTCAAATTCCGAACCAGTCATTAAATTGATATCAGCAAAAACGAAGGTGGCACCCATTAAACAATTATCAATTCCACGACTGGAACTCTGTGGCGCAGTACTCTTAAGCAAGCTATTATTGAATGTTAAAAAGGCATTGAGAAATGAGATCATCGAAATATTCGCCTGGACTGACTCAATGATAGTATTGGATTGGCTGAATTCAAATCCAAGCAAATGGAACACCTTTGTCGGTAACAGAACAGGTGAGATTCTAACTCACTTCAACAGATCACAATGGAGGCATGTAGAATCCCAAGACAACCCAGCCGATTGTGCCTCGAGGGGACTCGAACCTGAAAAATTGCAGCACTTTGACTTGTGGTGGAACGGACCAAGTTGGCTAATAAATGACGAGGCTTGGCCAAAAAATCTATATCAACAATCAAATACCATAGAAGAGCTGCATGGTAAGTCACTGAGCGTGCAGGTGTCGGCATCGAACATAGTCGACCATTTAACCAAAAGAATATCCAGTTTCAACAAATTAGTACGAATTCTGGCCTACGTTTATCGATACCTAAACCTAAAGCTAAATCGAATTCAGAAAGACTCTATTTCGCCGTACCTCAGCGTAGAGGAAATACAAAAATCGCAACATATCATTCTCCGGCATGTACAATACAAGCATTTTAAAACAGAAATTCAGCTACTTAAATCAAACAAGGAAGTACCTACATCAAGTCGAATCAAGTATTTCAAACCTTTTCTTGATGAAGTGGGACTACTACGGGTTGGTGGAAGAATCAAGAATGCAGCCATAACATACGACGTAAAGCATCCAATAATCTTAACGGCACACAACGAGTTAACCGAATCAATATTAAGAGAACACCACTTACGGCATCTACATGCTGGACCAACGCTAATGATGGCTACGCTACGGCAAAAATATTGGATTCTGGGTGGAAGAAATCTCATTCGAAAGATCGTACACAACTGCGTCAAGTGTGTTAAAAACGCGGGTACAACTCTAAATCAAGTAATGGGGCAACTACCTAATCCAAGGGTAGAATTGGTTAGACCGTTTTACAAGGTCGGTGTTGATTATGCCGGTCCATTCCAAACGTACACGACGAGACGAAGGGGCCAAAAACCAGGCAAGAGCTATATTTGCCTATTTGTTTGCCTTGCCACAAAGGCCGTGCATATCGAGTTGGTTTCCGATTTAACGACAGATGCGTACTTAGCAGCATTAAAACGATTTATTGCTCGTCGAGGGATTTGCAAAGAAATCCACAGCGATAACGGAACCAATTTTATTGGGGCTCGAAATCATCTATATCAACTTTACACATTCCTAAAAGAAAATCATAATAACATTTCCAATTTTTTATTGACAGATCAAATCATTTTCAAACCGATTCCACCTAGCGCACCACATTTTGGCGGACTGTGGGAGGCGGCTGTCAAAAGCATCAAATATCACCTGAAAAGAGTAACAAATGGACAAATATTAACGCTAGAGGAAATGTCAACACTTATCGTTGAGATTGAGGCAATGCTAAACTCGCGACCTCTTTGTGTGTTGGCAGAAGACGACATCGATTACTTAACACCGTCACATTTTTTAATTGGGCGACCATCAACACAGCTTCCTGACCATGATCTAACGGATGTCAAAATATCCAATTTGTCCAGATGGCAATTACTAAGGCATATGAATCAGCATATATGGCGAAGATGGCAGCTGGAATATCTAACCAGCCTGCAACGAACAACTAAATGGCACAAAAAAGAAAGAAACATCAATATCAACGACATAGTGCTCATCAAAGACGATAATTTACCTCCGTGTAAATGGTTGATGGGAAAAACAACGCATCTTCATCCTGGTGCAGACGGCAATGTTAGAGTCGTCACAGTAAAAACAAAAAATGGAACAATAAAACGACCTATCCACAAGCTGTGTTTACTTCCTGTAAATTGAATCAACCGATTCAAGGCGGCCGGTATGTCGTAAACACAATCAAATATTGCATTGATGATACCTAAAAGAAAAAGGTTAAGAAACAAATTAGAAAATTATTTTGAATAATGTAAATTTATGTAAACTTATCTTTAATTTGTTGACATTTTCCATATACTAAGTTAACCTAAAAATATAATAATTCATTAAATTTATATTTATCAAATTGTATAATTGTGTAACGTAATAATACTTATCTTCAATGTAATAATTTATTGTTAAACTATATTCACTAAACTATAATCTATTTAAACATATTTAAATTAATTGTAAAGATAAACAGAAATATTTCATTCTGTTTACCTCAAATTTTGACGTTTTGAAAATAGAACATTACAAATTCAATTTTGTTCATGTGTTCGGTAAGAATACAAAGTAGTCACCTACCGACAAATTTAGTTAATAATAATATTTTTCTTTACACTGATATTGAGCCACCTAGAATCAAGTAGACAAACTAATCATATAATTTTATGTCATTTTGAAAGCAAAAATTATAATAAAATCTCTCTTGCCTATAAACCATCAAAGAAAGCGGACATAAAAATTAAATAAAATCATTTGCAACGCGACCATAAAATTTGTGTATTAAAGAAAAGAAAATTATTAATAATAAATTAAAAACGTACGTATATAACGTATTATAACGTGTTAAAAATAAAGTGTTGTTTTTCTTGTGATCATTTTCAAATGATACGCGTATATTGAAATAAAACGAAGACACCATTTTGGATATTTCTTGTCACATAAAATCGAGCGGATATCACCCAGCTGTTATTGGAATACCAATTTATCACCAGAAAGTTATTGCGCCTTCATTGTACCAGGCCTACCTATATCTAAAGCCGAAGTTTGGTACAGCGACATTTTTTTGAAGCTAGATGTGGAACATATTGTCGCGACGACAAAAACAACTTCACTCGATGTATTTTCGTTTAATGCATATTTTTCTATTAATATTATAAAATACTTCAATGTTTTAATAAAATTTACGTATATTTGCGCTTAAACTACGATTTGTATTCATTAAATCACCAAAATAACAAGTAATTTCATAATAACAAAATATCACCATAAATGACATTCATAATATCTTAAAGGTCAAATTGGGATAGCTCGTTCAGTTCCAAATTTCGCCACTACGTGGTACCCACGATTCTCCAATCGTCAATTGTGTTAAATAATTTTCTCACTTTACTAGAAACTTCTTCTTTTAATATATTATATATTTTATTTTAGTTATATGCAAAAATATATTTTGTGATGTATAACTCTTTGTTTAGTCCAACAAGGTACTTAAAATAATTAAAAAAATATATATTTATAGGATTTAAAATGTATGCAGTTGTAGAGACTGTCAATGATTTAGGACAGAAAGAAGTTTGTGTCGTTTTATCTAATTGGATTAAAGAAGGGAATATTTGCTGGCCAACCAACTATTACAAGGCTCTAAAAAAAATGATGGATCCAGAACCTTATTGGACTCAACACGCCTGTGTTGTATTAAAAAACAATTTAGGTAAGTTTTTAAACTAAGATTCATAGAAAAATTATTAAGTAGAGTAATACAAGTTTAAACTCCTCGTCCACAGCTACATATGCAGATGCAAAAATCAAAGAAAAATTTTTATCGGAGCATTCTTGTTCTGAAGCAGAAGACGGAGCGGCTCGATCAAAGCAAACATCAAATTTCAATGAAGAATTCAATATAGATAGAAACAATTACCCGGCTCCTAACATTTCTATATCTCCTCCTGTTCGAATTTGCAGCGATGAGGCCGAAAATAAGCTAGTCGCAGACCCGGATGACATTATGTCTAAATTTATAGAAAAACCGGCTACACCAACTACCAGCTATATTTCACCACCAACTATACCAATTAACCACGCAATTCTAGAGAAATTAGAAAGCATTTATAGTGAAATTAAAAAACTAAAAAGACATCAAAAAGCACAAAATACGTTAATTAATGCACAGAATGCCACCATTAGTAAACTCCAAGACCAGTTAGCTAAAACAAATTCTACAATAGAAGGTTTGGTAACAACAACAATAATCGGGACACAAAATTTAAAAAAAATCGTCAAGTGTAAAGATTTCATTTATCCATCAGTTCCTCTTAAGACAGTAGAAGAGCTAAATTTATTTAACTCGAAATTACAGGAAACTTATTACAGGGAGCAGATGGTAATTAATTTTATTATTACATTTGCAACTGATCAAGCGTTCTAAAAGTGTTTCTTTAATTATAGCTTATCCGAGTTTTCAAATTTCGAACACCGAATATCAACAAATCAGTGAAAAATATTTTAGAACACCTAATTGATTATAGCGTTATAAAGCTTTTTTCATGGACAGGACAATCTGGTATTGCAAAAGGTAAATTGGAATTATATAAAGTTTTTTTGATGTTTAATCATTTTTTATTTATTAACTCTTTTCACAGGAATAAATAAACTAATTTTTTCCGATCTGGCGATGGTAATACATTTAATAGAGAACACCCTAAATTATTTGAATTTAGACGCTCCGATTACGTCCGATGAAGCCAAAAAAGCGATCCAAATGTTTTTGAAGAGATCATCAATTGTGATGGCTCGGAATTCACAAAAAATACTTTTAAAAACTTAAGTATAATTATTTATATATGAGCTTTAATTTAAGATTTATTACTTATTAAAAACATTGAATTCAAAATGAATTAAACACCAATCCTTATTTGTTTCATTTCCCCGAGTGTGGAGTTTCCGCCGAAAGTAATTAAATTACGAAAAATAAATAAATTTTTTTTGTATTTTGATTTTTTGAAAGCAACAAAGCAACCCAAAGCTAAGCAGCGCATGTTTTCCCTGTATTCTTATAAAATGCGTAGGATATAAATTCACTATAGTTTACCTTACGTTTGTTGGAAAGTTATTGCACGATATACCATCTTTAAATGGGTTTGTAACTTCAACTTTTATAACTAATTTTTGCCGACTTAAATTTAAGTAACTTCAAATAAAAAAAACCTAAAGAGTTTCCGAATAATTCTACTTAAAACTAACCGTAAAATGTCACTTAAACCCAAGGCATGTTAACCGTTCCTTGTACAGAAAAATACATGAAGCAATAAAGCAGAAAATGCTGGAATGTAATCGAAAACATTATCAATCTATGTTACCGAAAGTTATTTTACATAATGTTCGTACACAACAGGCTGCACAATCGCAATATATTTCTAAAACTGGTATGATGTAAAATTTCGGTTACAAAAGAGAAACAGGTTCCATGATTTAACCAGCAGTCAAATATCGGTAAATGTTCCAACCCAAAGTCTACCAAAATTCGGTTACATTTCAGTATTCTGTCGGGCTTGAAATCGATTCGGTCCCCGGGAACAAATAGGTATTTTTGTGGACGCAAAATTGAAATTGTTTGTCGGGATTGTTACATTGTATCGTATATAAATTATTTCTTATATGTGCTATCATATTGTTTCACAACAATACGGAGTGGCAGTCATTTTATGACTTGTATGTTCCATCCATACACGATTCGGCATTCCTCTCACCTCTTCAAAAATTTCAATATTTGAAGGGACTACTTCGAGGAAAGCAGCGAGCCTCTTGCGGCATTTTAGCATAACTCAAGCAAATTACATTGAAGCACTTCAGAACCTTAGGCAGTGCTACGACAGAACGAGACAAACTATGCCGTGCCGCGCCTTATTAGATTCGAGGTCATAAACTAGCTTTATGATGGAGTCATGCCTACAACGTCTTGGAATTCCACTAAAAAATTGGCGAATTACTGTCAAAGGGATTGAACAAGTTGAATTAGGTATTACGAAAGCGCTGCTACCATTCAAGTCGAAACTCGGTCAGGTCCAGTCTTAAAAATAAACGACCTCATCTTAAAAAATATCACTAAGCTGCCCCAAATGAGTATCGTCGCTTCAAATTTTACGAATTGGGAATACCTATGGCAGATCCTGATTTTTGCAAAGCCAACGAAATAGAGGTACTCATAGGCATTCATTACTTTTTTAATATTAGTCGAAGGTCAGATTAACGGTGATCAAAACACACCGATTCTGCAAAATACAATATTTGGTTGGATTGTGGCAGGTACACCTACCTACCCATCCATGTTCAACAAAATCCAAACAAATTTGATTCAATATTCGCGTTCACTAACAATATTTATGAAAACATTATAGATTCCACGTTAAAATGATTTTATGAGTTAGGGCCAATTCCATATGATGTCTTACTCCTGTCACCAGATGAAGAATTGTGTGAGGCAAGTTTACAAAAAACCTCGGATGGGAGGCTCCAAGTTCGATTGCCTTCCAAAAAATCTACTACCGAATTAGCCAAGTCGCTGAACATGGCAATCCATGTCAAAGGGGATGGAACGACGATTTTTTTTCGTGACAACGAATTTCTTAACCTCCATAAAGAATTTATTAATGAATATTTAGCTCTTGATCATATGCAAGAAATCCTTCAACCATCAGTACAAACAAGACGCAGGTTTTTTCTTACCACACCATGGAGTTACCAAGAAGATCGCTCAAGTAGTAAAATACGAGTTGGGTTTGATGGGTCTCCAACAACGATGTCTGCTGTGGTTGCAGACCCATCGGTGCAATTTACCCTTTACGCAATAATTTTTCGTTTCCGGGAACAAGTTACATTTTTGCTGGCGACATTGAAAAAATGTATCGGCAAATTCGCATGCATGAGGACGATACCAAATTTCTGGAGGACCAACTCATCCCATATGGTATTTCAAATTAATCACGGTCACTTATGGATTAGCTTCAGCTCAATATTTAGCAACACGATGTGTCAAAACAATTACTCAAGTATCAGTTATCTCTAATCCAGCATCAGCCAAAACCATCGATAGAGATATATACGTAGAGACCTCATGACATGCGCAGACACCCTAGATGAAATACAAAACCTAAAGAAATACATCGCGACAATTTTGTCCACGTATGGTTTCAATTTGCAAAAGTGGGTGTCAAACTTTTGTGAAATGTTGCGCGATATTCCGCCTACGTATAGAGGACACCAAATCAAGCCAATTGATGAACATTTTGGGTCTGCAGTATGACCCGTTAGACGATTTTTTCAAATTCCGTGTGGAGATGCGAAAGACAATTTACGAAATGAACAATACTTCCCGAGGCATGAAATTTTTTTGATCCATTAGGCTGGATTGCTCCGACCAATATAAAAATAAAAATATTTATCCAACAACTTTGGCAACTGAACGTGAATTGGGATGATCCACTTCCAAAGAAAGAAACATTATACCAAAGTCCTACGATCGAATTGCATGGTTTTTGTGAAGCTAGTCAAGTGGCATATGCTGCAGTAATCCATTACAGTGTAACCACCGAGGCTGGAGGTTTATACATTTATCTTATTACCGCTAAAACGAAAATGGCACCCATAAACCAGCAAAGTCTACCACGCTCAATATTGTCAGAAAGGAAACTAATACTAATGTTCAGTCAATACTCTAGTGGACGGATTCGACTATTTTGTTAGATTGGCTTACTTCGCATCCGCGTCGCTGGCCTACTTTTATTACCAATCACACATCACAAATTATTTCATCATTTAATCGAACACATTGGAACATGTACCATCGGCACAGAATCCAGCAGATTTCGCCTCAAGAGGATGTTTTCCACAAGAAATTAAAGACAGTACACTATGGTGGAGCAGACCTGATTGATTACACTGTCATCCCAGCGTTAGGTCACTCCAGCAACGATATTACCACAACCTTGAAGATGGCTGCCTCAATAGCATTTCACATGTATCAAAACTAATTTCCTGTCCGGAATGGAAATGTACAATGCTCTGTTCAAAATTTGTGGTTACGATCAGAGCAAAAACTTCCAGAACGAAATAATAGATTTATACAATTCAAAACCAATCAAGATAACCAGCCCGTTAAAATCCCTCAATCCATTTGTTGACAAATTTAAATTGCTCAGAGTTTTTGGCAGATTGGAAAAATGAGATGTACCACTTTGCATGCGACATCCAGTCATATTATCTGCAAAATCGTTGCTTACTACATCCTTGCTGCTAGCAATTTTAAGGCAATTTTGTGTAACTGGTGCTAGAAATTTGATACGAAAAGAAGTTCATGAATGCAGTACTCGGCACAAGGCGACGTGTGAGAAGCAACCTATGGGCAATTTACCGAATTTTCGATTAAAACTAATTCGCCAAGCATAAGACATTTTACAACAAAAGTCGTCATTGCATATACTTACTGGTTTGTGCCCCCCCCCCCCCCCCCCCGCCAGTTGGAATAAAATCAGCCTCTACAGTGTAGTTTTGAAGATGAATCGTTTTTATGCGATTTGTCACTATAGCTATTAGCTATCGCTGAAAAATATCAATTCTAGTTTTCGATGGGAAATCTGGGAGAGTTTGATTTTCAAAAATCATTAGAAAGTTTGTATAAAATCTGCCTCTAAAGTGTTATATCTTAAGATGGATTACTTTGATGTGATTTGCCAATAGCTCTGCAAGAAATAATTTCAGTTCAAGAAATCAGGAAAATTCTATTTTCCAAATATCCTTAGAAAATCTGTATAATCTCAGCCTCTAGAGTATGATGTCTGGAGATCTATTGCTTTGATCTGACTTGTCAATGGCTATCGCAAAAAATTTATTTCAAGTTTCCCGAGGGAAATCTGGGAAAATTCGAATTTCGAAAAATCACTAAACAAACTTTAGAGGCAAACATTATCTTTAGGTTTAGTGGCTGATTTTATGTACAATTTTCTAATTATTTTTGGAAAATTAAATTTTCCCAGATTTCCCACACTTGTGACAAATCTCATTAATGCATCTAAAACAAAACACTCTAGGGGCTGATTTTATACAAATTTTCTTATGATTTTTGGAAAATCGAATTTTTTCAAATTTCCTACGGGAAATTTTTACTGAATATTTTGTTTACGATAGTTATCGATATAACACTCCACATAGAGGCTGATTTTATACCAACTGTGCATATTTTGTGGGTTTCGCGAATTTTCTACAATTTTCCACGAGGAACTGCGGAAGTAGGTTTTGCCACTGAAGAATATTGACAAATAAAGTTTTCATTGCTTTTCATGCATGACCTGTTCTACAGGTAGGATTGAGAGGCTACTGATTTAAGAGCAATGCAGCTAAAAATAACACCTCAAACCAAAATTATTAGACCAGGACACAACAATGTCCTGGACAAATTAAATTTTCAGCAGTAATTCATCTATCAGATATGATTGTTAAAATAATGATCTCCAGACAACTTCGCGATAAGGTTACCTATAGAGAAATGGTAAAAAATAAATAGAGCGGGGATAATGGATCGGGTCTCAAACTCTATATACGATCGGATAAAACCCCGACATTATTTCAATCAGAGACCCTTGAGCGCCATCTGCTTATGATACGATATGTCGAGTTATTGCGATCCAACGTTTTGGATTAGGTCCTTTCAAAACATACCTCATTGTCTTACTCATAAACCATGTTTCATATATTTTTGTTAAGTTTAATTATTTTCATATCGCTTCTATAGTTAGAAGACTATGAACGTTTGTTTTACCATTAACTTTAATAGCTATGGTTTGTTTAATATTACCCGATGCCAACAGCGTGCCTTTTTTACAACTAAGCATAAGCTTTTTATGTATTTTACTTGAATGAATGAAATTGAATTAGCCACCGAATCCTTGTATTCGCTAAAGTTTCACCTCTAAAAACGATGGCTTCGTTTCTTTTGGTATTCATTTATGTATGGAAAATATGTTCCGCTGACATAGCAGGGTTGCTCGATTCTCATCAGCTGGTATTGGGTTTAACACAGGTGATTCATACGTTTAAGTACATATCGAAAACGGGTTAATTTCGCGATGCACAGTTTCTCATTTTAAGCGTTAATCGACAACAAAACGAGATGCTGTATTGAAAAAAACGTCCGCCAAAAAAAAAAAACAAAATAGGCAGTTGTTTATTTGGTGAATTGGGATAGAGTTCAACTCACTTAATGTGTCTCGGTATTGCTCTTCAGGAAATAATAGCGGTCAGAAATTAGTGTGCACCACAATGTGAATATTCATCACCATTTCTTTTGTAAAAGTAGTGACGATGCGGTCCTATACGGTCATGTATAACAATTTCTAGATTGTTTTGTTTAATTAAGATTGAGATGTTAAATTAGCTTTTCGAACCATTTCTTGGTGGTTTTCCAAACTTCGGATGAATTTAATATGTTCTAACAATCGGATCTAGAATTTTTGAGACTTGCTTTATAGTCTTTTCGAAATATGTTCCAATTTACATCTAAATTGATAAATTCATCTGGTACACAAGTTGAAATTGGTGAATTGAACAAAATTTTCATCGATAAAATATTAGCAAAATTAATGCCCAATATCGTGACCAATAAATTGACCAAATCAGTTGTTATCATTGTCATACAAATTGTAATTCGGATTTCAAGAGTATGAACTGCAAAAATCTGAATTAGAACGAAAAAGACCAAAAATGTAAATTGAGTACTTAAAGCTTAAAAAAATATAAAATTATTAAAATGTGAAGTTAACAGGTTTAAAAGAAATTTTCTTTTATTAAAAACTAAATATAGTAATAAAAACAAACGACCTAGATCAAACTATAGAAAAGTTAACAACAGTAAATAAAATAACTAAAAATGTCTGCAAGCTGCTTCTTAAAGAAGATTATTATTACAGTAGTGATGATAAAATATCGCACAGTGCCTGTATTATAAGTCAGCAGCAGCCACTTACAAATATTTAAGAAATACTCTTTCTTTGAAGCTGCCTGCCATGTTATCATTACACAACTGGTTGCCGATACAATTTATGGCGTGAACGAACTATATATGAATCAATTGAAAAATCTTTTTGAAACGATGTCAAAAGAAATTATGCGTGATTGATGATTTTTGCGACGATGGTGACATTAGAAAAAACGAATGTGCAACCGCGGCACTATTTTTTCTAGTTAAGTCTATCGTTGGAGGTTGGAAACATGCGCTAGGCTACGTTCTACTGTCGATGAACGAAAAAGAATTGGCAAAATTAATAAAATATTACATAAACGTTTGTGAAGAAAGGCTGAACCTAAATGTTGTTATGATTTCATGTGACCAAGCTACAACTAATATTACAGCATACACAATTCTTGGAGTTGTGCCAGATAAGCCATATTTTAAAATTAATGAAAGGAACATTTTTGCTCAATATGATGCAGCCCACTTCATAAAATCAGCGCGCAACGCTCTATTGAATAATAGAATAGAACATTCGGAGCACGGGATAAGTGATAGCAACGTTATCCGTTCAATATACGAAAAGGCAAAACATCAAAAAATCAAAATGATACCAAAACTGACGTATGCTCATATTCAACCAAACAACTTTCAAAAAATGAATGTTAAGTTAGCGGCTCAATTATTAAGCAACACAGTTGCGAGTGCCATTATAACTATACGCTCAAGGTAAATTTGTTTAACATTACTTAATAATTCGTTGTTTTTAAGTTGTGCGTTTTCTACTTTATAGGTTTCACCAACAACTTTTGGATTATTCCAAGAAAATGCAATTCCAACAGGCGAATTTGGTAGAAGCGTTCAACAATATTTTCAATTGTCTGAATTCTCGCCATTTATCAAAATCTCCATATGAGTAGCCTCTCGCAAAAGACAGTAAATTTTATGCATATTTAGAAAGATCCATAAATTTCTTAAACAATTTGAAGGTAATTTCACCCAACGAAAATTACTTCAAATATATAAAAAGTTTGCAATTAACGATTAAAGCTCATTTAATGTTGTTCGACTATTTAAATGAGAGTTTTAAATTCGAATACCTTCTTACCGGCAAAACCAATCAAGACGCATTGGAAATTTTTTTTCGACACTTCGTTGGAAAGGCGACTATAATTTCACTCACCCCCACCAGCCACGATATTGGCATTAATTTTGCTAATATTTTATCGATGAAAATTTTGTTCAATTCACACATTTCAAATTGTGTTCCAGATGAATGTAGCAATTTAGATGTAAATTGGCATATATTTCGAGAAGACTATAAAGCAAGTCTCAAAAGTTCTCGAATGTCAGAACTAAACGATGATGGCAGAATCGACAACCTGATTGGTAATGCACATATCCCTGAATTAAAAGGAAATGCAACAATCCATTTCGCATGGTACTATATGCTTATAAGGCCGTGAACTATGAAAAGTGCACTCAAATATTATTAAAATCTGAAGAAGAAAGCACCATTACAATAACAGAAGCATTTTTACATGAGAACATTTTTAAAAAAGATATTACCCATTATGGAGCTTTAAAGGCGCCAACTTTTAATTATATAGAAATAGCTCGTATCATTATACAAACATTCGAGATATGCTATAAGGCAGAATGTCAGTTTTCGAATATTTGTGAAAAAATCACTGAGAAATGCATGCTCCAAATTAAATTATTGCAACTTAATTATTGCATTTTCGTTGAAGAGACCGATGAATGTACAGGTCACATTAGAAAGTTGGTTTCATTTTTTATTTTAGTTCTCACAAGGACTACAATAAGAAAAATATTGGTTCATTGATCCTGAAAAATAGGGATTTTCCATTTTAAAATGAAAATAACTAAAAATTAAAAATTCTAGAAAATGGGGAGTTCAATTTTAAAATTAAAATAGCAACAAATAATAAATTCTGGAAAATGGGGAATTTAATTTTAAAGTTTTCAAAAAATCAAGATTTTCTAAAAACCAAAATTTTGAGAATAAGGGTTGACTATACATAATATCTCGGTTTTCAAAATATCGGTGCTACAAAATCTCGGTTTCTATAAATTCTGGAAAATGGGGATTTTAATTTCAAAACAAAAATAACCAAAAATTATAAAAAAAATTGATATTCATTGATCACCAAATATGTTGGTTAAGTTAGATGCCAAAATTTAATGGAATTGGTGCATATTCTTAGAAGTTCCATTTGGTGCAATAAATTTCCGGAATTCAACAAATATTGGGGAAACTACTAATGATTCTTTGGTTTATAAGTACGAACCATAAATCTTTGTCAAAAAAAAATTGTTTCCCATACAAAACCAATCAAAAGCCTTTACTACATTCCCATAGCTCCAGATGGAACACGCACGTTAGTGTCATGAATTTTAGTGACATTTTATTTGTTAGTTACTAAGCCAAATCTCAAAGTAGTTCATAATATAAAATCAAGTCACATACACTCTGAAGAATTGCTTGAATCAGATTATTAGGCCAATTCCTTTGGCCATATCAACTAGGGTTGGATTTCTTAATTCAACCATAGTTCAAATTTAGGTAATATTGCTAAATAATGCTGGAGAAATTTGGTTCGACGAAAATCATAAATTATATTCGCCAAATTGATTTTTGTAAATATAGTTAATCCAGGATACATTCTCAGTCTGCATATCAAATGGAACTAACACATTTGTTGATGTATTTCATTCAAATCTTATATCTGAAGTATTTTGTAGATCCTACAAATAGTTCCTAGAATAAAACCTAGTATTTCATGTCCAGAAAAAAATTTCAGCTATACGGTTGTTCAACAAAATATGGCCCAACGACAAGAAATATTTTGAAAAACTGCTTGTACTGATGCATATTGAAAATAAGATTTGAAAATTTTTGTTTTCCATATTCAGCCAATCCAGATAATTTTCTTCGCCTTCAGCATCAATTAGAAAGAACACATAAATTTGTCGATATAGGTAATCTAGTGAAATCTCTAAGTGTTTAGAAAATAGATAATGGCGTTTCGGAAAATTTGTTGGACCATATAATTTGGGTAGGACTTCAATTTCTTAAATCAAATATTTAAATTGTGTTGAAAACATTATTTTTCTGGTTACTCTGGAACTTTGCATTGCCGTTAATAAATTTGGCTATCTGAATGAATATTATCTAAAAAAGTAGGACAATATAAGACATGTCCGCAGAAACCGGTACGCCTGGTCACCTTTGAGCTAAACAATAGGCTCTTTTTAACAATTGTGTTTGAGTTTTGTGATAGTTTCTTACATAATATACCTACATACTAAGCAAAACACTTAGTAAATACTGGGTGTCTGGTAGAGAACAAAAAAATGGGAGCTTAGACGAACCGCATATTTTTGGTGCAACATATAAAAACTAGTCAAGCTCGTTTTTAGTAAAAATGTTCAGTTATTTCAGGAGCCATTTCAATTTAGAAATTTGGACCTGCATATTCGCTACGTTTACATAGAACTAACGAGTACAAGGAATTAATAGAAAAGGACCAGAATTATTGGACGTTTTTCTTCTTTCTGTAAAATTGTAAAATTGTTTTAATTTTCTTTTTTTTTTGCTTTTTTTTGTGTAAATGGAACAAAGCTATGTTGTCCCAACTGCGTCGCCCCGAGATATCATCTGAAAGAAAAACCCAATTCACAGCTGCAAGCGTATTAGATTGCGATTTTTGGAAAATAATATTCCGTCGTCGTTCGGTCCCTGCTTTGGTATGAAGTGATTCCAAAAAAAGAAAACACAGGCAAATGGACTAATTGCTGGGCAGAAATTAAGAACCAGCTGACAGACAAGTTTGCTGTTGCAATTAAAGAAATCATGTGTTTTGGCATGCTGTGTTGCTAATAACTCAAAATATAGTGTGCCAAAATCTTAGTAACGTTATGTAAATATAATACAATAAATAAAAGGAAATTAGAGTTTGTTTCCAAGTACCTATTATGCAACAAAAAGGAATGGTTATACAACGCTTTTTCAAAATATTTTAATTCCCAATCAAATAGGTTTTAATTGGTCGCTTGCTATCAGAGAGTTTTCGGAGTATGTAAACCTCTAATATGGAAGTTTTTAAAATGAACTGAGTAGTCGTACAGAACGATCTTCGAAAATCGAATAAATCAGCCACCCTACGGCTACATACCAAACTGAGGCAAACTACGATTTTATCGATTCTTTTTGGTTCTTCGATTATTTGAAAGTGCTGGTTCGTATTGCACATTGTGTTGATCAAAAATAAGGGCATCCGCACAAAGTGTGATTATTACTTTTAAATTCTGTTTTACAGTAGAAAATTAATTTTGCTAGGGAAAGTAAAGTTAATTCTTTTTATAATCCTCTAATCGTTTCGATACTCGTTAAAAATTATAAATTCTTCATTATACATTATAGTTTCAATAATTAATAATATTTATATTAGGCTTGGTAGAAAGCAAAGGTCATCTATGTAATCGTGTCAATTTAATTTTCAAAATACTGTAATTTTAAAACCAATTTCAATATAAGTATTATGTTCTTTTATGTTGTCTGTCTCATTGGCATCCTATACAATAAGTATCCTATACAAATTCGAAAATTTGGATCATAAATAATTTATTGCTCAATTAATTTGTACTATAATAATAGATGATAAAAGCTTTTAGTTTCCAATTAGATAAAACTTTCTGATTACCGAAATATAAAAATCGATCCATACCCAAGCTTAAATTATTACGGTGTTTGGTTGGTAAATATCAGGATTATCGAAAATGTATCAAATTTCTACAATAATATTTAATAAATGTAGATTTGCAAAATCAAAAGTCTCCCGAGAAATATATCCTAAAATCGAACGAATTCATTGGACTAATGGTGATTTATTATTATAGAGGATTACTGTGATGAGCTATGATTAAGTATATCCAATAAAATGAAAATCAACATCATTGAAATCCATCTAGACTAATTGATCAAGACGTTATACAAATATCCAAATTTTGCGATAAATATTTTTCTTGTCTGAAAAGCCAATTTCACCGTAAAATAGTACTATCGTTATTTTTTTTATTAGTATTCTCATAAATAAGCCAGCTCTCGTCTCATCAGCACTCATCTCCTTTTCCGACGATGTTATTTTCAATCAAACCCATCATTCATTTTTCGATTCAATCCAATTATTGTTGCTTTCAGAAAAATAAGCAAAAATGCTCTTCCTCATGGTACTTCAAAATTCTGTTGAAATCGGAATTAGATAATATTTGTTGTTGTGCTATTCTTAAAAAAAAATGTTCGTTCTAGATACATATATATACATACACATAAGTACATGCTTACATACATAACACAAAATATATTTTTAATACAACAAAACAAAATAAAATTTAAATGGAATGATTTTTCATTTTCATTTTTTTTTTTGTTTTGTTCGAACGAAAATGAAATGAAAATATACTTTTTCCATTTGTCTAATAAACGAACAAAAAACACTCCTCACCCGTAGCATATAGCAAAAAATCTATACACATACAAACGTACACACACCCAGGACATAAATGATGGGTAGATCATGAAAATGCGTAATCTCATTTTAAAATCTCATTTGTTGTGTTCATTTTGCTAATACTAGAGTATATAGTATGCATAAATTTCCTTCTCATCGTTGTTCATTTTAAATTCCAAAAATGTATTTAAATTCCATCGAAACTAAAGAGATTCTCTTTTAGCTGCGGAATGATACTAATGAGTTTGACTATGAATGACATGATTTGATGTACATACCAAAATTAGCTTCGTTTAATATGATACTTTGCTTGTTTTCATTTTCTTTTTTCATTTTTCACTGATGATCATTTTCCAGTGTATTTTTATCAGTTTTAATATGTACATTTATATTATCTAATTTGCTAAGAGATATTTTTTAAGGCAAATTGGTTGTTTTGTACCAGTTTTTTTTTTGGTTGAATAATAAACGTTTGGTTGAAGGATAAATGCTTCAAGCTACTAATTTCATACGCATACAAGCAATTAAATGAATTAATTTATTGGTTATGCCTTTGGATAGCCTTTTAAGAGACATTTAAATCATATCATTATATGTATATATATAAATGTGGATCAGATGACCGACAACCATTTTGCCGACTGGCTTCATCGCCGCAATTTTCCAGCCGTAATTAAAAAATCGTTAATGTATATTACGTTAATTACATTCCAGACGAATATGAAAAATATAGGTTTTCAGCCGAAAGTTAACAGGATAGCAAAATATATTGTAAGCATCTAAAACTTTTGTCAATAGTTGTGCAAAATATTAAAAAATAGAATAAATCCATACTCTAGATTTACATCAGGAAATGGATTTTCTTTATGTGATTTGTTAACAATGATCGCTGAGAAAATTTTAGTTCATGTTTCCCGTGGAAAATCGAAAAAATATTTAATTTACCAAAACTTTGTGTTTTATTTGGAGAGAGACTGATTGATCAACTGATTTGACTTGTAAGTAGCTATTGTTAAAAAAAAAAAAAAATCAGTTAAGTTTCTCGTGGGAAATCTAAGAAAATCATTAGCTACCAATTAAAGCCCAATTTAATACAAAGCGATTTTTTAAAAAGCCAAATTCTCGAATGATTCATACGTGAAATTTCAACAGAATTTTTTGGCCTAGCGATAGCTATTGGCAAATTACATCATTGTAATCCATCGCCAGAATTAACACTGCTGTTTTTCTACAAAGTTTGAAATAATTGCTTGATAATCGAATTTTCCCAGCTTTCCCATGTGATCTACCTGACCTATGGACGATGTAGTTTTTTGCCATCTGTCATTCAGGCCTAGCGACTAACTTAATTGTCGACAAAGTTGTTGGCGATGTGGCCCATTGGCAAAATAATTGTCCGCGATTCGGGTGGATAAGCCGTATTTAGCATTATAAATACGGCAGTAAGTAATAATTTAAAGTTATTCCAGAAATCCAAACAACTACGAAAACTAATAACTGAAAAAAGGAGCCGAGTGTCGTTGCTGCCTGTTCTTTTTTTTTAATTGTTGGTGTGCTTCACTAAGCTCAGAACATCCCAAAAATTAACTTAACATTAAGTACTTGTACCAACAATTTAATAGTTTCTTTCTGTTTAATCTATAGTAGGGCTACTGTAGGGCCATGTGGGCTTCAAGAAAATTTCTTTAATCATCAAATAGTAGAGATAAAGCATACCAGTCGTCGTTTACTGCTAATGTCCTTTGTAACCTTGCCAAATGTAGGCTATCGGCTGTCACACAAATGATACCTATTTAGAGGCTTTGGAGTGGCCATTTGTTTACCGGCTTTAGTTCTAGGAAATGCACAGAAGTGTTGCACAGGTGTAACCATTACAAACTATTGCATAACTGAAATAGGTTTTAATAAATAAATCGAAATCTACTACTCCAGCCACTCCAAGTAACAATTCAATTGCTATATCAGGCAAAATCAGAACTAATTCAAAAGGTGTTAAATAAAAATTTTGCAAACAAAAAATTTTTTTTAATCTGAATTCTGTCAAAATAAGTTCCAATTTAGCAAAAAAAAAAATTGCTAAAATTCAGAATATTTTAAATTTGTATTAAGTCCTAACCATTTGTTACTTTTCAGTCCGATTTAGAGAAAAATACTTTGCTTAAATCTGTTGCATTTAAACAGGAACAATGTTGCTAATCGTCAGAATGTTTTAAATTTGCATCTGAACGGTTTGATTCTTTTTAGTTGTGGCTTAGGAAAAATTTGTATGTACTGTAATGTATTGCTAATTTTCAGTCTGATTTAGAGAAAAATAGTTTGCTTAAATGGAATAGGTTCGAAAGGCCGAATGTCGTAAGGCCGAATGTCGAAAGGTCGAACGCTGAAAGGCCGAATGTCGAAAGGTCGAATTTGTCGAAAGGCCGAATGTCGAAAGGCCGATTGTGTCGAAAGGCCGAATGTCGAATGGCCGAATGTGTCGAAAGGCCGAATATCGAAAGGCCGATTGTGTCTAAAGGCCAAATGTCGAAAGGCCGTTTGTGTCAAAATTGATTTTAATTTTTCATCTCTTTATGAATGAAAATTTTCAAAATTTATATTTTTATGCAAAAAAAAATTTATATTTTGATCAAAATTTTTGTATAAAACTGTTTAATAGTAAATCGCTTTAAATATTAAAATCTTTTTACGATTTGTTTGTCATATTAAAATTAATTAATTATAATTAAAAATGAAATAATTTTTATTTTTCCGACAAAATGTGATCACATTAATATGCTACATGCACAGGATTTATAAGAGTTCGGACCGTTATCCAAAATAAGAAAATTATTATTATTTTAATTCGTTTTATACCTTGGAAGATGGAGGCTTCCCCCAAACCCCCGCCCTGACGATTTTTGGAAATTCGATTATTCATAGGGATTGAACCATTTTTGAAAAATTTGTGTTTTTTAATAATAACTCACATACTAAAATAGAGAACTCCGCAAAGCCTCTTAGCATTGGATCCTTTGCGCAAGGATGACAGGAAAACGTCAGAAAAATTTCAAAAATATTCACATTTGTAAAAATATTTATGTTTGTATTTCACATACTTAAATAAAAAACTCATCGAAGCCGCTTAGTATTGGTCCTTTCCGCGCAAGGATGACATGAAATTATGTAGATTCCCATTTTAGTTATCAAAAATTTATTAGTCTTCTCTTTCATCGGGGCAGTTTACTTTGTATTTTTCGGTACTTTTTTTTGAATTTTTCCGTTCGGGAATATGATGGTATTCCTATCTATTAGCACGTATTTTCAATTTATTTAAATCATTTTACATTAAGAAATAAATGCAATGGTTTTAAATATTTATTTCAATGGGTTGGCTATTATATCTAGAAAAGATAATACAGAAACTGAAAATCCCGAAAAAAAACCAGAAAAAAAAAAAAAAAAAAAAAAAAATCCAGAAAACTAAAATCCAGAAACATAATTATCAAAGTGCGGACCAAATTATAATTAAAATTTATAAAATGGCTATCAAATTTGAGGTTTTACGTAAAGTTCTTAATAGTTATGATAATGGAAACTGCTTCGTCAACCTTTCAGACACAGATCAAAGGAATCGTATCGCTCGTATCGCTTCTAGTTATAGATGTACCAAAAATGTTTCAAGTGAGGACATAAGTCTAAAAATGCCAATAAAATTGATTTTTATTTTATTTATTTTAAACAAAATATTTTTTCTGCATTTTTTCCTGGATTACTTTTCCGGTAATTTATAGGTTTTAATGATGTGATGTGGGATACCAACGAGGTTGTGGTTGAAATAATGCGTTTTTACGCCGATGTGTAATTAATAATTCCGATATTCCGATCTAAGTTGGATATTGTCCAGTGAAAAAAAATAATAGATCACCACACTATTTATAATGGCGGACGCACAATACAAAACCTATGCGTCCGTAGTTTATTACAAAGTTAATTTTAAATTCACAAAATCTTAGAAATAAATTCCACCACCGAACGCGTAATAACCGGGGGAAAATAGCGTGTAAATACGATCACTAATTATTGAACCGCACTATCGTTATTACGTATTATAAATTTTTGATTTTTATTACACTAAAAGTTTTTAAAGATGGAAACTTGGTTTATAACAAATTTAATATGATGATCGCTTAACTACCACGGCGTGTATTACCAAAGAGCGATGAAAACGAAGTATTTTTCTAAATCTGTGTACTGTGATATACCAATGACATTTCGTGTTTTTGTTGTTGTGGCTTAAATAGTATAGAAACGAGACATGCGCAAGAGTTTACGTATATAGAGTTGAAAAGGATAAAGCAACTCTAAATTTGTCATGACATGAAATAGATGATTTTTAAATGTTTGTAGTGATAAACGAAATTTATGAAACGATTTAAATGAGTGAATCGCTACAAATTAATAGACTTCTTTTGGGATTTTATTTTTCTTGAATTTTACTTTTTAACTATTCTGGAATTTCAAACTTTTGTTTCTATAACAAATGTTCAATAAATTAAGTCAACGAAAATTTCATGAAAATTCGGTCTTTCGAAATTCGGCTTTTCGAGACATTTGGCCTTTCGACACATTCGGCCTTTCGACATTCGGCCGTTCGACACGTTCGGCCTTTGACATTCGGCCTTTCACTTCGGCCATTCGACACATTCGGCCTTTCGACACATCGACCTTTCGATATTCGGCATTTCGACACATTCGGCCTTTCGAACCATTCGGCTTTTCGACATTTAGCCTTTCGACAAATTCGGCCTTTCGAAATTCGGCCTTCGACATTCGGCTTTCTGACCCTTTCGGCCTTTCTACATTCGGCCTTTCAACATCGAACGGCTTAAATTTGTTGCATATACATAAGTAAAAAAAATATTGGCAAAATATGTTTTGATCATGCAAGAAATACTGCAAAATTTCAGAATATTTTAAATTTGTATTTTGTCTGACCCATTTGTTTCTTTTAAGTTCTGGTTTAGAGGAAATACTTTGCTTAAATTTGTTATTTATTTATTTTATTTTTTTATTTATTTATTTATTTATCATTATTGACATTTTTTTAAAACCTATTTTTATCTAAATTAATTAATTAATTAAATACATTTGTATATCATACTAAATAACTAAATATTATTTGTTTATTTAATGAATATGTGTAATAGTTGAATAAACTGGCCGTACTCTAGCTCTTGAAGGTCATTAAGATTGCAATGGTTTCTGAAAGAATTATATAACTTCACACCATGATACCCTAGCGATCGTTGGGAAAATGATTTACCGTACCTTGGTAATCTAAAATGAGTATTCCTTGTATTATAATTATGAACTTCTCTGTTGGTAGACAGCAAACTATTTAAATATTTAGGAAGATCTCCTTTTTCGAGTAAATAAAACAGTTTTAGCACGTTAAAGTGTATTCTCTGGGTGATTGATTTCCAGCATGTCTTTAATGTATCCGTTTTTCTAGTATGTCTTTAATATGTGTTCTATTATCCGCGTTTAAAATGCTTCTCATAAATCGATTCTGTATTTTTTGCAGACGTGTTAATTGTGTTTGATTCATGATAAATAGAACCGATGAGCAATAATCTACATGGGGAGCTACAATTGATTTATAAAATAATATTTTGGTCTCCATTGGTAGCTTGTCTTTAATTCTGTTGAAAAGTCCTAATTTTTTATTCATCTTTTTGGCTAAGTAATCCAAATACTGGTTAAAACTTAAGTTTTCATCAATGACGACACCGAGATATTTGTATTCTTTAACTCGTTCAATGATTTGGTTCGCAATTACAATATCTGAGATACCCTCGTACTTGGTTTTGATTGACAAGAACATATATGTACTTCGTTTTCGAAATGTTCAATGACAATTTATGAAACATCAACCATCCCCGTAAATTCTCAAGATCTTCGTTTACTTTTTGTACTGCTTCTTGATGAGTTGATGCCGAAATAGTAATTAATGTGTCATCCGCAAACATATTAATTTTACAGTTCTTTATAACATCTACTATGTCATTTATATACAAGATAAATAACAATGGCCCAAGTGTTGAACCTTGTGGTACTCCGAGATTGTTTTCTATAAACGATGATGTAAAATTATCGACTTTTGTATATTGTTGTCAAGGGAGCTTGAAGATAATTATTGAACCATTCAAGCTCTTTTCCTTCTATACCGTACTTGCATAATTTTTGGAGTAAGATTTTCCTATCTATAGTTTCAAAAGCTCGTTTGATATCAAAAAAAACTGCTACCACTAGTTTATTTTCGTCTATTTGAGTTTTCCATAATATGTCCAACATAAGATTTAACGCTGTTTCACAGGAATGCAATTCTCTAAAACCAGATTGTTGATCCACTAATATATTGTTATTAGCAATATGATCAACCAACTGCTTTTAATTACTCGTTCCGCTACAGCTTCATAAATTGGGAGCATATTTATGGGGCGCAGATCTTCAGATGTGGTTGGTTTTGTGGTTTTTGGAATTGGAACAACTGTTGATATTTTCCATGAAGCCGGTACTACTCCTTCCTTTAGACTTCGATTAACTAAATCTGTAAAATATTCCGAGAATAAGTAGTTCTTCATCGCATACAGCATGACCGTTCTGTTTATGCCATCAACTCCACATTGAGACTTTATTTTACTTATTATTTTTGATATCTCCTGGCGAGTTATTTCTTGAAAGCTAAATTTTTCAAAATTATTGTCATCATGTGAAAAATGCCAATCCTTTATCTCAGGGATGTTCTGGTGAATATCTATCACGCTGGACACAAATTCTTCATTTAGCGCTTCTGCTAACTCTTGTTTATCAGTGAGTGTTTTGTTGTTAAATTGAATACACCATTGTATCGTATTTTTAGACTTGTAGATGGATTTAAGCGTTTTCCACAGTTCCTTTGGGTTGTATTGGTTTTCAATGAACTTTTTTCTGAAGTATTCAGATTGTTCCTTTCTCAAAGATTGTTTATACAAATTTCTAACTTTCCTGTAACTTTCCCAAGTTTCATCTGAATTCATAATTTTCATAACACTATAACTACGAGTTTTTTCTTGCTTCAGTAATTTTAAATTTTCTGAGAACCAAGGTATTGTATTTCTATTTTGACTAATTTTTGTTTCTGTTAATTCATTAACCGCCTGTTTTAGATTGAATAACAAGCCATCAGCATACTTATTTAGGTCACTCTGCGTTTTAAATGGCCGCAACCGGTGATTTAAAATGAAGTTAAGCTTATCCTCAGAGTAATTTTTCCATGATTTAATTTCTTTCATTCTGCATTCATCTAATGACTCCGATTGTTTACTGCTTAAATTTGCACTTATCATATAATGATCGCTTATTTGTTGTTCTTTTATAACTTCACACTGAACGGTAGCTGAATTTGTTATTAATAGATCTAACAAAATTTTGCTGGTTTGCGTGACTCTGGTGTATTCCTGGACTATTTGTGTCAATATATAATCTTTAATTAACTGATTTAATTTTAAACTGTAGAAATCGTTATTTTTTAGATCACTATTAAAGTCTCCAAAAAAAATAATGAGTTTATTCTGATTGATAACATTTTCAAACCACTCCTCTAAATTATTTAAAAATATTGCGTTTGTCGTTTGGAATGATCTATGAACTACACCAAATATTCCAGTTGTATGATATCCTTTTATAATCTGAATCGCTAAAAACCAAGCGCGATCCCTTTCGCAGTTAGATATTATTTTGAAACTTATATTGTTATTTATGTACATAATAACTCCTCCTGTATGGCGACTATCCGAATCGCACCGTACGCATTGGTAATTCTCAATATAAAATTCTGAGTCATACATATCTTCTGTTATAAAAATGTTTCGGCTTTTATAGACAATATATTACTTGTAATAATGACATTCACTGTATTTTCGATTTAGTAAATCAGAAAAACACAGAGGCCAATCACTTATAACATATCTACTAATCAAAGTAGAAATATTATCCCCTCCCCTTTTTCTTTCCCGCAGAGTCAATACAAAGTGCGGGAAAGAAAAGGGGGAGGGGATAATATTTCAACTTTGATTAGTAGATATGTTATAAGTGATTGGCCTCTGTGTTTTTCTGATTTACCAAATCGAAAATACAGTGAATGTCATTATTACAAGTAATATATTGTCTATAAAAGCCGAAACATTTTTATAATATTCAGACAATTGGTTAAATTTCGTCATAATATCTTCTGTTGTTCGTGTTTCGCTGAGAAACACTATCGCTGGTTCATATTCTTTAAACATTTGCTGCAGTTCCAAGAAATTCGAGGGTAAGCTCCGAATGTTAGTGTACAGCATGTCTTTTTTTATGAATTGCTATTGGTAGTTGATTTGGTTTTTCAATGTTTTTATCTTCCGTTGGTACACCGTACAAGAACTATCCCAAGCCGAGTGATTAGTAGCAATGTTCATGTTCAGTTTGGTATTTACTGCAATGCAATTGCAACACTTTGTCTCCTGGCTTTTACACTCCTTTAATAGATGATCACCACTACACTTTGGACAACAAAGTTTAGCGGTACATTTATTGCTATGATGTCCATAACCATTACAATTATAACATCTTGATATCCCTATTGTCTCCACTACGTGACATCTGTCAAAATGTATATTTAACTTCTCAGCTTGAATAATTTTTTTGAAGTTTTCAGAATCAACTTCAATAATTGTATCTATCTTATGAGAATTTCTTCTACAATAAGTAGTCACTACCTTAATTTCACTGTTTATCAGGAAAGGGTTTTGCTGTTTTAGCGCGGACACAATTTCATTAGTTTCTAATTTCTCTGACATTCCAAGTATTTTAACTCTTGGGTTTCGTTCCGTTGGTAGTTTCACTTCATATTCAGCTCCCATCTTCTCAGTAACAAGTGTCTTCAGTTTCTCCTTGGCATCATTAGAATCACATTCTAAGATGATTCCACCGTTGGAAATATTTCGACATCCCATTAGTGGTAAACTTTTAGGGTCAATGTTCATTGTTAGATCTTCTCTAGTTTTCTTATTTTCCTGTGGTTGTTTCGGTTGTAACAAAACTAACTTAGTCGGATTGTTTTTGACTACTGCTGCAAAAGATGTTAGCTGCTCAGTTGGTTTTTGGATCTCCACCACTTGATTTTTTATTTCTCCTAACTGTTGATTTAATTTCAAATGATTTACCGTCAAATGTTGTTTTAACTCCGTGATGAAATCATTAATTTTGCTGAACTCTTCAAAAAAAGTATCTTCTTCCAAATTTTGGCACTCTAAACAGACAAATCTTACATAGGGACATTCCTTAAACAACTTGCCGTACTTATCAAAGTTCCAATCTACACAGGTGTAATGATACAATTTCTTGCATTTTCCGAAACATCTCAATGAGGTTCTTTCCCTCGAGTCTACTGTTCCTTTGTACTTTTCGCACTTAGACATTTTATTAACTCTTCATTAACTTTACACACAGAAAAAGTTTTTACTTCTCTGACTTTATGTCTTAATTATGAAAAAATGTGCTAAATGCACACAATAATGAACAATTAAAATAAAAACAACAATAACAAAAATAAAAAAATGTTGTATGGAAATTTTGCACTTTTGCACTTTTCATTAATGTTTTAGATTTTTCTATTGACTCGTACTATGGTTTGGTTCATATTTTCACTAATTTAAAATAAAAAAATCACTCCTTATCAGTTTAACCATATTCACTGCAATTTTCACCGAATAAAAATGTCATTTACTTTATTAATTAATTTATTTATTTACACGTACACGTTTAATTACTTCATTTAGAAAGCAGGGCTTCAAATATTGTTGCATATAATATAAATAGAAACTACACTGGCAAAATGATGATTTTGCAAGAAGTGTTGTTAAATTCAACATATTAGAAATTTATATTGAGTCTGTACTGAAAGTACGAAATTTTTATTTGTCTCATTTTGGACGCCATCAGTATTTCGCCCGAAATAGCCATCTCAATATTTTTCTCAACCTTCTTTTATAAATATAGTTTAGTACTCATGAAAACGTTCGCCCTTGAGATTTTAAGGGATTATCTGTTTTGAGATTCCCTGAATCCCAAATTTTTTCGGTCTATGTCTCTACAGCATAGATGGTTTAACTAATCAAACCGCAACTTTAAATTTAACCTTGTTGTATAAATTCGGAGGTAACATTTAAAATCGCCCAACCATAAGTGGCAACTTATCCAACAAACATTTTTACGCTCATTAGAAAAATATTACTTTCATTCTTGAATCATTTTTGCATTGAAGTCTGCCAGAGTTTATGTGTTGGTCTTTCTTGCACAAAACTATGGGTGTAGCTTGAAATCAGCAGACTTTGAACCCCTTTTCCCATTATTATCTCATTTTCTAACATTTGAAGACAGAAATTCATCGTTAGACTAAGAATATTAGTTGTACTCAACAATTCTACCAACTTGGCTTAAGCAATTCTGTGGTTTTTTGAGAAAATAGTTAACTGTACTTTTATCGATTTTGAGTTCAAGAAATTACTGTTTATTTCAAAATAATTAACTTTTTACAGTTATAGTTTATAGAAAAAATGCAGAATTTTATACTCCTAAAACTTAACAAACAATTGTATATGCACGGAATATCTAAAGCTGTTGAGAGTTTTAGCCAGAACTATTTTTTTAAGAAACGGTTTACTTATTGTCCAAAATATTGAAGGTTATAAAAATATACAGCATTTACTATTTTTTGGCAGACAAATTATATTATTACGGTGACACCTACCGTAGAATGGATAATAGTTCTGAAACTTTGATCCGCGTTGATAAAAGGACGAGTTAAGTCGCAAGTTGAACGCGATACAGTAAAGAAATCAGTGCGATATAAAAAGTGATAGTAGTGTTCTTGTTGAATTATTGTGACAAGTGTTGCGTTAATTCCTGTGATTTATAAATATATTAGATTGTGTCACACTTCAAATTAAAGAAGCTTTAATAATTACTAAAAGATTTTCTATTCTAAAGTGAATGTACTCGAATATTCTTATTTTAATATTGACTCTAGAATGGGTTTATAAAAAGAAAAATGGATCCAAATTTAATTATTTGTATGTATAACGCGATACGGTGTACGTTAAATGGATATAAAAGTAAAAATTTAATAGTGAAATTTATTAACTCTGAATGTATTAAATATTTAAATGAATTTTTTGAATTCTGTTGTAGTAATTCTGAAGTATTAATTAGTAGTTTATTGTGAAATAATTGTGGATTTTTTGTTTGCGTTAATTATTGTGTTGTTTAAATAAACTGGTTTGCGTTATATTTTTAAGTGGTAGTTTGTCAAATTATTATTTTAACTTAAAATGAATTTAGCAATTATTGGAACGGATCAGAGAGTAAAACTTGAGAGATTAACTTATTGTCCGAATTCGGTATCAGGAATCATTTAAGAAAATATATTTGATAATCACATAACTAAGTTTACAACTAATTTTAGAATATTATACGCTTTTGCTACGACGTAACAGCATATTAATGATACATACTTAGTTAGCCTTGATCAATAAAATGATTTCCGTTTTGCAATAAATTACTAAGCTATTTCATCATGTAATCAAATAAAATCTTTATAAATGGATTATCATGAATTATTCAGATCAAGATAACAAAATTTTACACTTTGATTTAATTTTTTATTTTTTTTTTTGTACATGGTGTATTCTATAAAGCCTTGATGATATCATCTGATATATGTACGAATTGTGTAAAATAAAAAGATACATTTAAGGATAATATGGCAAACACTGTGTGCATATCGTTGTACATTTCATAAAAGCTCTCATAATTGAATAATACCGAAAACAACGGGATGAAATTAGAACAGCAAAAAATAAATTTTAAAATGTAAAACCTGGTATTCGTACCAGAGCGGAAAAATGGCAAGTGTATATACATATACATATGTATATGTATGGAAAATGATATATAATTAAATTTCCTTGGTGATTTTGCACAACGCACAGAGTAAAAAAAAAAACGGAAGAAAATATGTGGAAACAAGAAAAATGAAAATTATATTCAAATTTCGAGATTAAATTGGATTCGTTGCCTTATTTCTTTATTTACTAAGTGTTAAGAGAATTTTGTCTGCGTATACGCGTCTACATTATATATACTAAACATAATATATTCATATATGTAGATACGCTTTTATATTATATAATTGATTGATTTTCTTATTATACATTACATATGGTACTGATGAATAATACTATTATTCATAATATTTATTATATTGAATTTGAGTACATAATAAAAAAGATATTTTCAAGAGTATTAATTTGAAAATGGAAGTGTGGAAAATTGGTAGATAATTTTTTACAAAATTTCTAAAGCACTTTTATTCTACATGTACCTAATTATATTTTTTATTCAACTGTTCAGTTAGTAACTTACATGTAAATTTATTTCGCAGTCGTTCTATATTGTACGATTGTAAAACGATAGTCCTCGGTTAGTTGTTGTTTCCGTTTCGATTCTATATTTTAATGTTGTATGTTTTTTACCTACCTGTAAAATTTCTGTGGTTACGCAATTTAAATGTATGCAAATTATCATTACTTTTGACGGAAGCTTTCGCATTAGACGAAAGAAACCGGCAAAACCGACTAGCGGTGAACTTATTTGATCAAAGGATGCCAAGAAACTATTCGAAATTCAATTCTGAATTTTATCATTGAGTTTGGCCTAAGCAACCTTGATTATATAAAGCCATAGTCTAAAAAACCAAGGTTTTGTTAGGGAATTAGAAATGAGGAAAAAAACAAAGGTTTCATAGTAAAACACATAAAACATACGGGAAGTTTTGATAAGCCAAATTTTTAAAGGAAAACGTTACAAATTCTTAATTATGAGCTCTGAAATATTTCGTTAAATGTTTGAATTTCAACATATGAATGTCGCTTTAGTAAATCGTTTAGATTTTCTTGCAATATTTGATTTATTTAAACCTAAATTTTAAAAAAAACATAACAAAAGCATTCTGGTCAAATTGAAATAAAAACTTACTACAAATCGTGTGGTTATTAGTTCTAAATATATTACATAGATGGCAGTAACAATTTGGTAAAATCATACCAAAAATTACCACCTGGGAAAATTTAAAATTCAAATTTTGTAAAAAAAATTACAAAATAATATGTACATGTGATAATTTTGTGATTAAGTAATTATTTTTCTTATTTTTTTTTAAAACAACTTAGACATCTGACGTACACTAGTAAAACTAAAGCTAAATTTAGTAAGTATTATTTTAATTCATCAGAGCCAACTTTGATGTATTTTTCCAAATGAAAGTTCGTAAAATATATTTTATAAATAATTTAATTTTAATATTTCTGCAATTAATGTTTACTTAATACCAATATAGCCTTCTGGTACATTGTTGTTAAAGATAAGTAGAAAACCCTTATATAAACGTTTTCATTGAAAAACTTGAAGCCAAAATATACCATTTTTACTACGGACTCTTATACAAATCAGTGAAAAGTTATATTACTAAAAAGCTTATGAAAAGTATGTCATGAATATTATCGCTCTATACTCTAGAAGAGGGCTTCTCAATCTTTTTAATTTTGCGGCCCCTGAAATCGAAAAAATTAAATCCAGGGCTCCCAAAAATTTTATTCAATAATAGTGAATTTATAGTTAGGCATTTTGGGCATTCTTGTTCAGTGATATTCGTGTCAAAAAATAAAGAAATGTTATACCAACCCCAAAATATTCTTTCAACTTCCTCCGATTTACAGGTAAACAAATTCTTATACTCAAAAATTGTAGAATTCCAGAAAATTGTTAAACTTGGTTTTCTAAAAAACATGAGAGGATTTTACATAAGGTACTATTGATGTAGCTTGTGAAAAGTCCGGAAATAAATGTTTAGATGGAAATATGAGTGAAGCAGGATAGTTTCCGAAGTGACTAAAGCAAAGTTAAAACTAACCATTTGTGAGCCTACGACTATTCTAAATTTGTCAAAATTCATTTTTGAAAGTATTTCTAATTTGACCACAACCCGACCCGAATTTGGTTCGTTTTTAATTTTTGTGTCAAATTATTTTTACTTAGGCATTTAAAACCAAATTTAGATTTAATATATTCTTCTGAATTATCAAACTTTAAAAATTCTGTTAGTACTTACTTGAACCATTAAAAACAATTTAATTTTATGTACAAAATTCGGAGTTATCCAAAGTTTTTTGTAGGTTTTTGCAACTACCAATTTTCAACGTAATCATCCAATTTGAAAGCTTTGGCCCTCTTAGCAGTTTTATACCCACAATTTGAAATTTTAATGACGAGTTCTTCCAAAAGTATAGAAAACGATAGCTCAGTTTTTTTTTGGTCCCAAATGCCTACGGAATAGAAAACTTTTGAACTTTTCAATTGAGGGAACACGATAATTATGTTCCTGGTAATTTCTTAATTGTAATACCCTTAAGAATATTCCTACTTCCCTTATAAATTCTAACTGAGCACATAATTTTCCGGAATTGAAAGCTCAATTTTTTCATTGTTTGTATTAGTATTATGACGCACAAAATATGGTTTCTAATTTTTAGAAAACTGACTGATCTCATTATTTTATGAAGGTCTGCATACGCTACACGCAAAAAAATGACAAAGGTTATGATGACTTCGAATCCGACCTTCACCAGTTCTTCGGTTCTTAAAACTTCTTGGTTTTGGTGTTAGATTAACGGAAATTTAACATTATTTATTATTAAAATAAAATCTTAATCAGTTATCCCAAATAATATATTTAGTCACCGTATGCACTTAAATTTATTTGAGAAATATGCTTGCATGTTAATTTTGCAATAAACAAATTATCAGCTTCTTCAATACGCTATGCAAAAAAAATGCTGATCGAAATAAAGTGTTTCAATTGATTGAAGGCATAAAAATAAATTATTCTTATAAACTATAACGTAATGAAGAAGAGCAAAAAATTGGATCGGTGTCCATTTTTAAATAAAAACAAAGCTTTTAAATAGTTATGATTATAACATACTATTCTAAGCAAAAATTTACATTTTGTGCAAAACTGCCTGACAGTCGACAAAGAATTTTCGATTCCACGGAAGTTAGTTTTATATTTAAAAATTGTTATAGTAGTTTTATACTAAAATAAACCCCTCGTAACTGTTTACCGAAACAAAACTGCTACTCATTTTATAATTCTAATCAACTCTGTTGCGTTGAACAGTAAAGGGTTTTATTCCCCATACCTGGTGCCTATTTTTTATCAACTTCCACGACAAATTTAGTTATTGCTAATAAGCAGATTCAGAAATTTATGTGCGAAAAAATTGTGCCTTTTATTAGAGATATTTAGGCGAAGTTTTAAAGCTTCCTGATAACAGCTCCATAGTTCCTTATATGGGGCCACGGCCCACAGTTGTTTGAGAAGCACTGCTCTAGAAGGCTCTGGTATGGCATGAAAAAAAAATAATAAGTTTTTTTCCGAGTTGCTAACACGAGTAGGCCATAAATAGTTAGACTGAGTTTTGTTAAGCTACTGAGAACAAACGATTTGATTGATTGATTGTATGCTAGTGAAGTTTATTCTAAATTAATATTAGATTTTACAACAACAACAAAAATCAGTATGTATGTGTTTAAAGAGTATACATTCGGGCGAATTTATTTAATGTAAATTCATTCAAATCAAATATTTGAACTTAATGCTGAATTAAAAAAAGTCCAAATATACAAGATGTATCAAGACTTAAACTAGTTAGACGTTCACAGAGCCAATCCGCTATAGCTAAATGACGGCCAAAGCGTTAACAATATATTAATCGACAATGTTTGACAATTTAAAAACTTAATATTACCAATATCTCAGAAAATCGATATCTCAAAACTTTCTTCTATCGGCAAACATGCCACTATGATTTTCTGATAGGCCTAGGTGTGTACTTTAATCATGATGAACTACTATAATTCATTATGGGGTTTACCTATTGAAATATCGATTATTCGAAAAAGTGAAATTAAAATCTTAAGCATGTCTAAGAAAATCGATATCTTAAAACTTTCTTCTATCGGCAAACATGCCACTATGATTTGAACGCACGCATTAGTTAAATTAAAAATGAATGTAAGTCACCTTTCGAATAATCTATATTTGGATAGTTAAACCCCGTAAGAAATTTTAGTGGTTCATCATGATTAAAGTACACACATTGGCCTATCAGAAAATCATAGTGGCATGTTTGCCGATAGAAGAAAATTTTGAGATATCGAGTTTCTGAGATATTGGTAATATTAAGTTTTTAAATTGTCAAACATTGTCGATTAATATATTGTTAACGCTTTGGCACGTTATTAAGCTATAGCGGATTGGCTCTGTGAAGTATAGCTTGTATTTAGTAACACAATGACAACACATTTCTAATCTAAGTTTGTAATTTATTAAAATTAAACTGCATTGTGAAATAGCATTTATTAGTTTGCTGTTAAATTTCTGGGCACTTTATAAAGTCGTTATTTTATAAGGACTTGTTATTTTCACAGTATACAGTAATTTTATCAAACACACAAATATATTTTTAATTAATAAAATTTAATTTATTTAATAAATTTTATTTTAGTTTCCCAATTTATTTTGTTACATTTTAATTTTGACCATCACCACCATTTTGTGTTTTAATGATAACGAGCATGACGAGTACGCGTGGTTGCTGCGATGGAATTCGAGGCGAGACTAATTTTTAATTTTAATTTTATTTATTTTATTTTGTGCTTTGTGTTGTCGCACAGTTGGTATGATTGAAAATGAACAGATGCGATCTTTTACTTCCTGCATCAGTTTGAGTGCGAACTATTTCTGGCCCTATGGTATCGAAACGAAAATATCGATGCTTTACTCATTACTAATATCGTAATAAAAGTATCGATAATGTTAAGGATCGAATACAATTTAAAAACAATTTCGATTTACATAGCTGATTTCTAGTGTAAATTTTGTATGTGAAACATTAATTATTGGCGCGCCTTAGGAGTAAGACCGACTAGTATGCCGTGACGGGAAATGGCATGATAAATTTCAAACAATACTCGAAACGTTATGCTGAAATTAGAATGAATATAGAAAGCAACGAATATATGTAGCAGTTATGATGATTACTATGAAATTAATAATATTCGATCAGAAGAAGAATATAAAAACATAATCAGACCGGGCATTATTAGACCACGAATTTTTAATAAACGAGATTTTTCAGAAAAATTGCACAGTACATTTAATCCATTTGTTTTTAACGTATTAAAGTCAAGCACAGATTTCCAGATAACCCTTGAAGAATATTTTTGTGCTTCTTGTGTGTTGTCGAGTAAATAAATAATACGAACAGAGGAATCAGCAATTTACAACGAAATATTATAAAAGTTATGAAAGAACATCCAGAATTCGACATTGTTAGGATAAATCGTACAATGGGTAGTTGATATGCTTAATTCTGTTAAAATGACTAATGAAGAAGCTGCTTGGTATCTTCTTAGAGAACCAATGTTAAGATCTTCAGTGATAGTTCACTATATCAATACTAATTGTTGGCCAATCGAGCGACAAAGGATTAAAAAACTTTAAAACAAATAAGTGAACTTGATCATTACTCTACTGGCATTTGGAAGGTGGATTGGCATGAAAAATATCAAAAACGGGCAGACGATTTAGAAAATGTTATACGTTAGCGCATTTTGTTGCTAACTATACTAAAAATAATCGTTGAATTTATGTAGAACGAAAACAGTCACGAAATATTCGTTATAAAATCTATGATTTTGCTCAGGACTACAACGAGTACAGAAGAGAAACGGCGACTTTACATTTGCCATTTAAAAATGTGGATACGGCAATTTTAGCAGACATGAAATTTTACCATATATGATGAAAACGAAAATACTATTTTAGAAAGACGAAAAGAGTTTCGCAATGATGATAACTTGAATGATGACGAGTTAGAAATTCAAGACGTTGCTATAAGATTTCCAAAACCAAATCATTTTCAAGAATTTAATAGAAACCCAAATGCTGCGGTTGATGACGACTTACGTATAGCTACACTTAAAAGCTTAGAAGCAATTGCTAATAGAAGAAAAAATATAATGAACCTTAATCAATTGTGTGACCTCATGACGGGTGTTAATGAAAAAAAAAATACTTTTACAGGTCATCCATCACATTTTATCTGCAGAGAAATCGCCTTAACAAATATTTTTACTGGATCAGCTGGATGTGGAAAAACTTTCGTTATTAAATTGATAAAGGAAATATACAATAGAATCTCAGGTTTTCCGACAAACTAATGTAAATTTTGCTTCTATCCATACAAAAATTGATAACGGATCCATTCTACACTACTCCAAAAAATTAAAGGAACACTAATTTTTTTCAATTTTTTTAGTGTTTTTTGAAGAGCTGTATCTTAGTGAAATACGGTCGTACAGAGATGAAAAGAAAAACATTTTAAAGCTTCAAATCTCTAGTTTTGAGACTTTTGAACGGAAAATTTTTGTGAGATACCGTTATCACGCAATCATAAGAAAGAGCGCGAAGAAAAAAAATTCGATTTTTTTTTTTTTTTTGTAAGGTGCCATGGGCTTGGGAAATTTGTTTTAAGTTAAACCAATGCATAGGTCGGTTAGCCTGTTAATTAGGCGTAAATTTAATTTCATTCTGGTCTCTCTATGTCAACTTTTTGCTGAGATATCTGACTTTGAATCAAAATAGATCCTTTTGCCTTTGATCATCGATATCTCAGCAACCAATGATTGCACAGTAAACTTTAGGGCAGCCTTAAAAACTTCAGTAAATTTCCTACAAGACCCTTTAATGATTAGTTGAGAACAAATTTTTTTTTCACCCTCAATACTGATTTGAAAAAAGTACAATAAAACGACTTTTTAGGTTGGCTTAGTAAATCTACCGTTACTTTACAAATATTGATGAAAAGACTAATGTTGCCAGGTCATTTTACAGTTTAATGTACTCCTAATAGCGCTGTATTATTTTCAAATTGATCCATCCAACCGTTTTTTCGGACAGATTGATCAAAGTTTTACAAAACAATTAAAGGAACAAGTATTCATCAAAATAAAAAAACGACTTTTTTCACATTTTGCGTTAGTTACTTGTTAACCCTTAACGATCGTACGATTTTTTTTGTAATACTCGCCGATAAGAGACGATAGAAAATTAAATGGTTCTGCAATATTACCAATTATTATGGAACTTGGCCATTTCTCATCCGATTTTAGTGAAATTCGGTATGCACGATGAAAATGGGATTCTAAAATGATTTTTGGATAAATTTCTGGAATATGGCCAACTAGGATGGAACTTGGCCATTTCTTAACCGATTTTGATGAAATTTGGTATGCACTATGGAAATGGGATTCTAAACTGATTTGTGGATAAATTTCTGGAATATGGCCAACTAGGATGGAACTTGGCCATTTCTTAACCGATTTTGATGAAATTTGGTATGCACTATGGAAATGGGATTCTAAACTGAGTTTTGGATAAAGTTCTGGAATATGGCCAACTAGGATGGAACTTGGCCATTTCTTAACCGATTTTGATGAAATTTGGTATGCACGATAGAAATGGGATTCTAAACTGATTTTTGGATAAAGTTCTGGAATATGGCCAACTAGGATGGAACTTGGCCATTTCTTAACCGATTTTGATGAAATTTGGTATGCACGATGGAAATGGGATTCTAAACTGATTTTTGGATAAAGTTCTGGAATATGGCCAACTGGGATGGAACTTGGCTATTTCTTAACCGATTTTGATGAAATTTAGTGTTCGCGATGGAAATGGGATTCTATAATGAATTTTAGCTAAAGTTCTGGAAAATGTCCAATTAGGTAGTAACTTGGCCATTCCTTATAAGATTTTGATGAAGTTCAGCATGTGTAATGAAAATTGGGTTTTAAAATTATGTTTAGATGAAATTCTGGAATAAGCCGTATTAGGATGGAATTTGGCCATTTTTTATCCGATTTTAAACAAATTCAGCATGTACTATACAAATAAAACTCTAAAATTATTTTTGGTTAAAGTCATATGTTAAAGTTGGAAGGTGCTTGACTATTCCTTAAACGAATAAAAGAAATTCGACATGTGCTTTAAAAGTGAAAAATTAAAATCGTTATTCCATGTATTTAATGATTTATTTTATCAATAATTTAAGAATCTCATTTTCATCGTGAATGCTGAAATTCATAAAAATAGGATACAAAACTTCCAAGTTCCATGACAATTGGCCAAATTCTGTAACTTTATCCAAAAATCAGTTTAGAATCCCATTTCTAAGGCACGTGCTGAATTTCATCAATATCGGATGAGAAATGGCCAAGTTCCGTCCCAATTGGCCATATTCCAGAACTTTATCTAAAAATCAATTTAGAATCCCATTTTCATCGTATATGTTGAATTCCATCAAAATCGGATAAGAAATGGCCAAGTTCCGTCCCAATTGGCCATATTCCAGAACTTTATCTAAAAATTATTTAAGAATCCCATTTCCATCGAACATGCTGAATTTCATCAAAATCGAATAAGAAATGGCCAATTTCCTTCCTAGTTGGCCATATACCAGAACTTTATCCAAAAATCATTTTAGAATCCCATTTCTATCGTACATGCTAAATTTCATCAAAATCGGATAAGAAATGGCCAAGTTCCATCCTAGTTGGCCATATTCCAGAACTTTATCCAAAAATCAGTTTAGAATCCCATTTCCATCGCCCATACCAAATTTCATCAAAATCGGATGAGCAATAGCCAAGTTCCATACTAGTTGGCCATATTCCAGAACTTTATCCAAAAATCAGTTTAGAATCCCATTTCCATAGTGCATACCAAATTTCATCAAAATCGGTTAATAAATGGCCAAGTTCCATCCTAGTTGGCCATTTTCCAGAACTTCATCCACGAATCGTTTTAGAATCCCATTTCAATAACGCATACCAAATTTCACTAAAATCAGATGAGAAATGGCCAAGTTCCATAATAATAGGTCATATTGCAGAACCATTTAATTTTCTATCGTCTCTTATCGGCGAGTATTACAAAAAAAATCGTACGATCGTTAAGGGTTAACAAGTAACTAACGCAAAATGTGAAAAAAGTCGTTTTTTTATTTTGATGAATACTTGTTCCTTTAATTGTTTTGTAAAACTTTGATCAATCTGTCCGAAAAAACGGTTGGATGGATCAATTTGAAAATAATACAGCGCTATTAGGAGTACATTAAACTGTAAAATGACCTGGCAACATTAGTCTTTTCATCAATATTTGTAAAGTAACGGTAGATTTACTAAGCCAACCTAAAAAGTCGTTTTATTGTACTTTTTTCAAATCAGTATTGAGGGTGAAAAAAAAATTTGTTCTCAACTAATCATTAAAGGGTCTTGTAGGAAATTTACTGAAGTTTTTAAGGCTGCCCTAAAGTTTACTGTGCAATCATTGGTTGCTGAGATATCGATGATCAAAGGCAAAAGGATCTTTTTTGATTCAAAGTCAGATATCTCAGCAAAAAGTTGACATAGAGAGACCAGAATGAAATTAAATTTACGCCTAATTAACAGGCTAACCGACCTATGCATTGGTTTAACTTAAAACAAATTTCCCAAGCCCATGGCACCTTACAAAAAAAAAAAAAAATCGAATTTTTTTTCTTCGCGCTCTTTCTTATGATTGTGTGATAACGGTATCTCACAAAAATTTTCCGTTCAAAAGTCTCAAAACTAGAGATTTGAAGCTTTAAAATGCTTTTCTTTTCATCTCTGTACGACCGTATTTTACTAAGATACAGCTCTTCAAAAAACACTAAAAAAATTGAAAAAAATTAGTGTTCCTTTAATTTTTTGGAGTAGTGTAGATGATGATGAACTAGCCATTATCGAGTCAACATTTTTTAAGTCACACAGCGCTGCCAAAATGGAGTTCGAATATTTCTTGAAAACGCATTGGCCAATGGAAACAACGTACCTATATATTTTGCAACAAGCTCAAGATAAATTTGTTTCTATGGCAATAGATATTATTAGTATCATATGAGTGAATGCTATAAAATGAATGAATGTACACTATGCGAAATAGCTATATGGGACAAAGTAATTTGTACTGTTTTCTTCAAAAGCATTTCGCTGATTTTATTTAACGATGTATGGAACAATTTTTCAATGCTTACTCAACAAACTGAAGTTACAATTTTCGTTCGTCCGTTTCTCGTAATACCGTTATGTCGATTTAATGTTTTTAACAACCGCCAGTTGAAGGAAATAGCTATATGGGACAAGTGCGGTTTTTGATAATAAAACCGTTTTGTTGTTAATTTTAATATTGCTCTTATTGTTATTATTTTTTCTCTAATTAAAAAAAGAAAAAAGAATTATTGTCCACATTAAAAAAATAATTTTTTATGACTCAATAGCAATTTTTAAAGAATTATGCCACGATGAACGCAACTTTTGACTGATGAATGGGCAAGGATCTTTTGCTATAGCATGGCGTTCCCTTTCGTCAGATAGCTACAAAACTACATATAAATTAAAATACCATCAACAACTTTTAAAAAAATCCCCAAACATACGTCACAGTAAAAAGACCAGGACCAGAGTCTAAAGTTGTCGTAAGAGGTAAAAGGGAAATAAAGCATCTTGCAGTCAGGAAAAATATCAATCCATCCCAAATAAAACGTGACTTGTGTCTAGACGTCTTTAAACGAAGGATACAACAGATTTTAAAAGAAAATATTAATCTGAAGCAATTTTACTACCACCGAGTAAACTTTTAAAATAATTTACTTATTACTTGTGTGAAAAGTTGAATCAGCAGTTTTAAATTTTTTTTTTATTTTTAAAAAAATTTTGTGATGTGAAAAGTAAGTGAAATCGTGATGTTCAATTCTCCGCCTCAAGTAAAAAAGGCTGGGCTAAATCAGCAGACAGAGATGTCCGCAAGCGATTTGCCACCGAACGTCACGACCTCAATTATTAATAAAATTGGAAATGTGCAGCATAGTCCAAAGCGACAACAAATTTAAATGCTCAAAAAATTGCTTTACCAGGCAATTTAAATCAAAATGAACTAGAAATTAATTTAAATAACTTTGGTGTGTTAAACCATAAAGAAAATAAAAGTGCATCGTCGACAAATATTGACGATAATATAAACAATGGAAGTGCATTGACAACAAATGAAAAAAAAATGAACAGTGATGTAGGTCAGTGTTTAGTGCAAACGGGAATTGACCGGTATATTACTGTCCGATCAAAGCGAAGGAGAAGCCCTAGATCAGCGGCCAGTGCAAGCGCGAACAAATTCACTAAGTTAGCTTCCGTTGAATTAACACATGGCAATAGGTATTCTTGCTTGGTTGTTGAAGATCCGCCGCCCGAAAAAACTCCAAAAATTGAGAAGCCGCCACCAATCTATTTGAGGGAAGAATCAAATAGAGAACTTGCAAAAACCATCGAGTTTATTACGGAAGGTGCATTTTATATTTCCGTTATCAAAAGAGGAGATATAAAAGAAACAAAAATTCAACCGCTCAATATTGATGCTTACAGAGCGTTAATCAAGCATTTTGATCAAGTTGGTAAACATTACTACACGTACCAACTAAAGAGCCAAAAAGGATTAGTTGTAGTATTGAAAGGAATAGAGAGCTACGTAGATGCAAACGAAATTCAAGCTGCTCTCGCTGAGAAAGGTTTCCAATGTAAATCTATTACCAATATTATTAATCGGGAGAAGGCGCCGCAGCCATTGTTCCGCCTGGAATTAGAACCAGATAATAAAAAGGTCAAAGGCAAACATGCAATATATGACCTAAAATATCTACTGCACAGAAGGGTTACCATCGAAGAACCCAGGAAAAGAAATGGGCCGGTACAGTGTGTTAAGTGCCAAGAATATGGACACACTAGAGCATATTGCACTTTGAACGATGTTTGTGTTATATGTGGTGAACTCCATAACGCAAAGGTTTGCAATAAAGCCAAAACGGAAGCATCAGTGAGAAAATGCAGCAACTGCAATGGAAATCATACAGCTAATTATAGAGGGTGCCCAATTTATCTTGAATTGAAAAGAAGAATCAATCCAAAGCAGCGAGCTGAACAACGAATGCTTAATCTCCATTCTTCAGCTAAAAAACAAGCACGCCCAGAAATTGTAAACTCAAATGCTCAAAATGGAAATCAGTACGCAACTGTCAACGGTAGTGTGCACCAAGGGGTTTCATACGCAAGTGTTCTTAAAGGTACGGCTCCTAAAGTGCAAGCAAGTGAAGAGGGAAACATCTCAAAAGCTTTAAACAAATTGACTAATATGATGCAAAGCCTCATGGCGATGATGGAGAGAACCATGGATCTAATGATGCAGAATATGAACACGCTGATGCAGATAGTCGTAAAAAGTCAAAAATGACCATCATCAAAATAGCTATATGGAATGCAAACGGCCTAGCACAACATAAAGAGGAGGTTCAAGCATTCCTCACTGAGCACAATATTGACATAATGTTAATATCCGAAACACGCTTCACCAAAAATAGCTATTTCAAAATTAATGGGTACTCTATTTATGACACCAAGCACCCAGATGGGAAAGCACATGGAGGCACTGCTGTATTGATTAAAAGAAGATTAAAGCACTATGAGCTGACGAAATATGAGAAAGAACATATACAATCAACGAGCATCTGTCTTCAGGAGTGGTCTGGAGACTGTGTCATATCGGCAGTGTACTGTCCTCCAAAACATGCTATAAAAAAACTCCAGTTCTTGGATTATTTCAGCCAGCTGGGTAATAAATTTCTTGCGGGAGGTGATTACAACGCCAAACATACTCATTGGGGCTCCAGATTAACATCGCCGAAAGGCAAACAACTTTATCAAGCAATAGAGGAACAGTCCCTGGATTATTTATCTGCCGGTAATCCAACTTACTGGCCGACGGATAAAAAGAAAATTCCTGATTTAATCGACTTTTGTGTAACTAAGGGCATTCCACGTACATATGCTAAGGCCACCGATTGTTATGATCTGTCTTCTGATCACTCACCGGTAATAGTAACAGTGAGTACCGATGTCTTAAGGAACGAAACACCCAACCGTCTTACAAACAAGCAAACTAACTGGGATCAATATAGGAGGCTAGTCGAACAAAATTGCCTACTTAATATTCCTCTGACCACACCAGCTGATATTGATGCGGCGGCCGAAAATTTAAAAGACATCATGGCATTATCAGCTGAAAGGGCTACACCTGTCATAGTAGTTCCGAAAAAGTTAATAAGCTGTCTCATAATATACAGGAACTAATCCAGGAAAAACGGAAAATTCGCCGGCTATGGCAGCAAACAAAATCACCGTTATTGAAATGGAAATTAAATCGAGCTATCAAGGCCTTAAGATTTGCTTTGCGGGAAGAAGAAAACCAGAGCGTCCAGAACTATTTAAGTGATCTCTCGGCAACCGAGAGGACAGATTTCTCTTTGTGGAAGGCAACAAAACATTTAAAAAGGCCAACAAATTCGAATCCACCGATTAGACTACCAACTGGAAATTGGGCGAGAAGTGATGAAGAAAAAGCCAATGCTTTTGCTGATCATCTAACAACAGTATTCACACCACACGAAGAAGATAATAATTTCGTGCTACCCCAGCAAATGGATGATGGTTTATCCTACAAACCTATAAAGTATAATTGGAAGAAAGTTAAGAATACAATTAAAAATTGCATAAGCCCGAAAAAGGCACCAGGACATGATCTCACTACTGGAAAAATGATAAGGGAATTGCCAGACAAATGCATAAAACTAATAACATTCATATTCAACGCGATCATGCGAACCAGTTATATTCCTCAAAAATGGAAAATATCTTTGATCACAATGATACATAAGCCTGGAAAAAATGAAACGCAGATCTCATCATATCGCCCAATAAGCATGCTGCCCACAATATCAAAGCTATTTGAAAAAATGTTACTAACAAAATTGAAACCAATATTGGAAGAACAGCGCGTTATACCAGACCATCAATTTGGGTTCCGAAACCAACATGGTACCACAGAGCAAATTCACAGAATTGTAAACGCAAGCAAAATCACCTTCGAGGAAAAGAAATATTGTTCTGCTGCTTTCTTGGATATAGCACAAGCATTTGATAAAGTTTGGCACGATGGGCTAATATACAAAATTAAAGAGCTTCTTCCGAAGAAATTTCACTCAATTTTGGGAAACTACCTTATTCAAAGGCAATACATTGTCAAACAAAATAGCGCAACTACTTGCTTAAATGATATTAATGCAGGTGTCCCGCAAGGCAGCGTTCTAGGGCCAATATTATACTTGTTGTACACAGCCGATTTACCTGTAACCAACAAAGTAACAATATCAACATTTGCCGATGATACGGCCATCCTGGTGTCACACAATAATCCCGAAATTGCCTCAAAGGAGTTGCAGAATCATTTAAACAAAATCGCGGACTGGCTAAAGACATGGCGAATAAAAGTGAACGAAAACAAATCAACTCACATCACATTCACGCTGAACAAACGCACCTGCCCACCAGTGAAATTAAACAATACAAATATTCCTCAACAAACGAAGGTCAAATACTTAGGTTTGCACCTGGATAGAAGGTTAACGTGGAAAACCCATATTGAAAGTAAGCGCAACCAAATAAAACTGACATTTGCCAAAATGTATTGGCTAATGGGAAGGAAATCTCAGTTGTCATTAGCCAATAAAGTTTTACTATACAAAGCGATAATCAAACCCATATGGACATATGGTATTCAGTTATGGGGATCCACCAGCGCTTCAAACAGAGAGCTCCTGCAACGAACTCAAGCGAAAATACTTCGAAGTATTACTAATGCTCCGTGGTACATTCGAAACAGTAATATACATGATGACCTTGGGATTAAAACCATTAAAGAAACAATTAAAGAATTCAGTTCTAAATATTATTCAAAACTAGAAGCGCATCCCAACGAATTGGCCAGGGATATATTAAAACAGCCACGATTTAGGCGACTGAAAAGAACAGATCCACTCGGACTGATGAACCTGTGAACCTGTAAATTTATTAAATGTTGATGTTATACATATGTATGTATAAGTATAATCTAAATTAATTAAATTGTGAGCACCAACAATAAGTATTAACATTGGTTAAGACTTAAAATATGTAATAATTTTAGCTTAAGATTTGATTACTTCTTGTTAGTTTCTTATGTAGAAAGATTCAAGAATAAAGCCATTGGCAGCATTTAAAAAAAAAAAAAAAAAAAATTAATCTGAAATATCAGAAGCGAGTGCGTAAACCTAAACTTCTGCTACGCCATAAATTGGTGAGAATGGAATTTGCTAAGAAATTTAAATTTTGGGATGAAGAGTGGCAATCAATAAATTTTCGGATGAAAAAACATTTAATTTTGATGAACCAAATGAATGCCAGAATTATCTGCGAGATTTTCGCGAGTCACATCAAACGCGTCATTCCCGCAAATTTCAAAGAAGGGTACTTATGACATGGGGTGGTTTCTGCTATAAGAGCAAGACCCCAATTTGTTTTGTTTCCCCCATAAAATCAATGCGGGGAAGTATGTGCAGTTAATAGACGATGCTTTAATAAATTTGGGGGGGAATTTTTACGGTGAAAGTTGGACGTTTCAGCAGGATAATGCGCATATCATGCTGTGAAGTGCAACAAGAATTTTTTTCAATCACTAAATATACCAGTATTGCAGTGGCCTGCTACTAGTCCGGACTTAAATCCAATGAAAAATCTCTGGAGCATTCTTAGCCAGAGAGTCTACAAAAATGGACGTCAATTTAATACTTTAGCGAAGCTTAAGACGGTTATTCAAGGGAATGGGCATAAATTGACGTTTCTGTTTTCCAAACGTTAATAAACTCATGCCACGTTGATTGATGGATGTTATTAATAACAATGGAAGTCATAGAAACTACTAAAATGCACTTATTGCTAGTATTTTTTTATTAATGAATAAAATAAATGATTTTAAGTTTTGTCCCATATAACTATTTCCTTCGACCAATGAGAATAAACTGCTATAAATAGCGATGTAGACACAATGAAAACTAACCGAACTAAAATCTGTACGCCCTCTGCATTGGCAAATATTCTGATGCAAATGAAAATAAAATAAGAGGTTGCTTATTAAAAAAACAAAAAAAAAAACTTGTCCCATATAGCTATTCGCGCAGTGTAAATTTAATTTTAGTGTCCCAATTTATTTTGTTACTTTTTAATTTTGTCCATCACCACCATTTTGTGTTTTAATGTTAGCGAGCACGACGAGCATGCGTGGTTGCTGCGCTGGAATCCGAGACAAGACTAATTTTTAATTTTAATTTTGTTTATATTATTTTGTGATATGTGTTGTCGCGCAGTTGGTATGATTGAAAATGAACAGATGCGTTCTTTTACTTTCTGCAAGAGTTTGAGTGTGAACTATTTCTCGCTTTGTGGTATCTTTAATCATTACTAGTATCGTAATAAAAGTATCGTTACTCTTAAGGATGGAGTACAATTTAAAAATACTTACGATTTACATAGCTTATTTCTAATGTAAATTTTTTATGTGAAATATTTATTGGCGCGCCTTAGGGGTAAGACCGACTTGTATGCCGTGACGGCAAATGGCATGACAAATTTCAAAGAATACTCAAAACGTTATGCTGAAATTAGAATGAAATTAGAAAGGAACGAATATAGCAGTTTTTCTGATTGCTATGAAATTAATAATATTCGATTAGAAGTAGAATATTAAAACATAATCAGATCGGCCATTAGTAGACCCCGTATTTTTAGTAACGACATCATTCAGAAAAATTGCACAATACATTATTACATCCATTTTATTTTTAACGTATATCATCACGTCAAGCATTTCCAGATAATCACTGAGGAATATTCTTGTGCTTCTTGTATGTTGTCGAGTATGTAAATAATATACGAACACAGGAATTAGCAATTTACACGTAATATTCTAGAAGTTATAGGATTAAAAAGTGTTTAGGTGTTGTGCTGAGAGTTTGGTCCTCCGATTACCTTCATATTTAATGAAAGCCTTCGTCGCGGGTTTTTCCCCGATCCTTGAAAGATTTCTTGTATTCATCCAATTTTCAAGGCGGGTAGAACAAGTGATGTGAGTAATTACCGTGGATCGCCATTCTCTCCGTCTTACCCAAGCTGTTTGAGGTCTATGGTTCATAAAATCTTGCAATTCCATACAAAGAATTTCATTTCTCCAGCACAGCATGGATTTTATCCCGGTAGGTCAACAGTAACTAACTTGGTCTCATTTTGCAGTGATTTATTTGATAGTTTAAATTCCAGACAGCAGCTCAACGTTGTTTATACAGATTTTTCCAAGGCTTTTGATATGATTGATCACTCTATTATTATTAGTAAGTTAGAGAGTCTAAATTGCCAGCTCATTCCTATTAAATGGTTGCGTTCCTATACCTTTCTGATCGTTGGCATTCCGTTCGATTCTTGGGTTCTTACTCCCAATTGTATCGTGTACCATCTGGCGTGCCTCAGGGTAGTCACATTGGCCCATTGTTGTTTTCATTGTTTATCAACGATGTTGTTCAATGCTTTGAGTTTGCTAACTGTCTCCTTTTCGCAGATGACATAAAAATGTTCGCCCGTGTTTCTAGTATATCTGATTGCGTAAAGTTGCAGGAGGACTTAAATAGATTTTGCAATTGGTCAATTAACATTAGATTGGCTCTGAACGTGAGCAAATGTAAGACTCTTTCCTTTAATCGCATCCGCTCACCCATTTTTTCACCAATATCAGCTGTACAATGTAGACGTTGACCGAGTTGAGTTCATTTCCGATCTTGGTGTGATTTTTGCATCCGACGCTACATTTACTAGACATTATGTTGGGTTTTATTAAACGAAACTGCAGGACTTTAGAGACCCGATAACTTAAACATCACTCTATGTCTCGTTTGTTCGTTCTATTTTGGAGTATGCATCTCCAGTTTGGGCGCCATCATACCACTGTCATTCCGGGAGGATTGAGAGTGTTCAGAAACAATTTGTTCTTTTTGCGCTCCGTTGTTTGCCGTCCATGCGTGCTGTGGATCATGTCCTCCCACCTTATCAGGATCGATTTAATTTTCTGAAACTGCAACGTCTAGACTGTCGCCGGGACGTAGCTTCCGCATCGATTGAACCGAGTTACTTGCACGTCTAAAAATCTATGCTCCCGAACGTCGAATGCGACAACGTGATGGGCTCTTATTCATTGACCCGGTGCCAACTAACTATGGTCTTTCGGAACCTATCCTGAGAACATCATGGATATTCAATTCAGTATTTGAAATGTTCGATTTCCACTTGTCAAGAGATTCATTCAAGAATGTTTTATTTAAACTTTTTTGTATAATTCTAACTAATTGTAGTTAGACGTAATTGTTTGTACCGATTGTAACCACTGTAGGTATCAAATAAAATAAAATAAAAATAAAAAAACGTTAAAACAAATAAGTGAACTTGATGATTACTCTACTGGTATTTGGAACAAGGATTGGTATGAAAAATATCAAAAACGGGCAGACGATTTGAAAAATGTTGTACTTTAGCGCATTTTGTCTCTAAATATACTAAAAATAATCGTTGAGTTTATGTAGAACGAAAATAGTCACAAAATATTCGTTATAACAACTATGACATTGCTCAGGACTACAACGAGTACAGAAGGGAAAAAGCGACTTTACATTTGCCGTTTAGAAATGAGGATACGGAAATTTTAGCAGACATAATATTCATTACCATATATGATGACAACAAACGACGAAAAGAGTTTGAGCCTATACATAATATTGATATTCAAAAGATTATTGATATATGCCGACAACTATATGTCACCAAGATGATCAATTGAAATTCAAGAATTATATACAATAGAAACCCAAATACTGCGGTTGATATGGCGACTTACGTATAGCTACGTGCAGAGAAATTGCCTTTACAAATATTTTTCACTGTATCAGCTGGATGTGGAAAAACTTTCGTTATTAAATTGATAAAGGAAATATACAATGGATTCTCAGATTATGCGACAAACTAATGTAAATCTTGCTTCTATCTATACAAAAATTGGTAATAGATCCATTCTAGATAATGATGAATTGGCCATTACAGAGTCAACTTTTTTTACAAAGGGAAGAAGTCACACAGCGCTGCCCAAATGGGGTTCGATTATTTCTTGAAAACGCATTGGCCAATGAATACAGCGTACCTATTTTGCAACAAGCCCAAGATACATTTGTTTTAATGGCAAAGATGTTATTAGTGGCTGTGCTACTGCTATGCTAAATGTCAGTGATCGACACAGGTGGATTGTAATGCGAAATTATTTTTCTAACTGGAAAACCTTATATTATTACAACAAATATAGACGTTACAGATGAATTAGCTAACGGTGCTGTTAGAACTTTGATTCATATAGAACAGAATGACAAAATGAAATTACTCGTGTATGGCGGGTTTTTCCTGATAAAAAACTGGTACGGTTGCCAGAAAAAAAAACTGCTGGATTCATTTGGAATACAAAAATGACAAACTATTTAAATAGTAGTATATACGATTCCTTATTAAAAAGTATCGATGTTTCGAGTGAGACAGTATCGTGTACCAGTTGGGTATCATTATAAAAGTATTAAGTACAAAGGTACTTGGTATCGTAATCAAAATATCGATACTTTTTACGGGTCCCTATTTGTGGCGATGAGTGAATGCTATAAAATGAATGAATGTATAAATGATCGAGCAGCCACAACTTCTAAAAATCGTAATCGTTATAAATTTAACTTAAAACTTATAAAACGGTAGCTCAGAAATGACCTAACATAATAAATATAATTAGTATCAGTTACTTAATCAGATGATTTACGCCATACTTATCATAGGTTTGGCCAAACTTCTATTATAAATGAATCATTTCTGTGAACCTACCACTAAGATTATAGAAGTTTGATGTATGATCGACACTATCCTCTAATTACAATAAATTGCAACCAGTAACCAAAATCGAAACGATTAGACGCTAATTAGTTCCTAAAATATGAAGTCCGAACTAAAATACCTGTAAATTAAGAAGACACATCCGTTGGATTGAATCATCGATTACAATAAGGTTTGTTTTGGGATGAATTTTTTACGAATTCGAAATTTTATTTTGAGAAGAATTTGAATTGATTTACAACAGCTGTGACAGTATTACCTCCTACTAATACAATACTTATGTTTGCACTTTACCCAAGACTAATGGTATTTCGTCAAAAAATGTGGAAGGTAAAAATATGAAGCAATCCTTGCTTAACTACTACGCTAATACGATTTCAATTTTGTGAACTTAACGTGAATACCTTCAAGTTGTAAGCAAAAGCGTAATTATTCAGTAACATTGCTAAAGCTTGACCTCATTATTTAAAGAAACACATTATTTCAAATATTTTCATTCCTCCCTCCGTTATATGATTTTCTAAATTATTTATGTGCATAGATAACATATTGCGTCAAGACAAAGCACTACATTTGCCACTATAGTGGCTTCTATTTTGTCTCTTGCACTATTTAAAACTATGATAGCGTGCAAATAAGCTAATAACTAATTTAGTCGAGTTTTTTTGCTATGATCAAATGGTTCAAAAAGCGAAGTACGGAACTTTCGTGTGTTTTTCGGTGTTAGATCCTTCATAAAATATTTTAGTAATTGAATATGCGTGTGGGCCATTATTCTCGATACCCCTCTTGATTTTTTTTAGGTTCGTCCGGATAATAAACATAAAATAATGTATTAGTACCAAAGCTCGAACTAATAGAGCTTAGATACTAACTCTCGTAATTTTCTAAGTTTTAACTATGCAACTACTGATAAAAAACATAGTATCAACAAAACAAAACAAGACACGGAATTAAATCTCACTTACAGTTACTTCATGGTTTTGACAACAACTACAGCGTATCGCACAGTTTTAATACAAAATTGGGTGTCCAACTGGTACTTAAGCGAAACGATTTTATAATCGACAATACGACAGTATAATCGTTCGAAACCTAAAAGCTCATAAAGCTCTTTACGATTGTTTATAACTGATATTATTTTACTGTATAAACATCTTTACAATTTAATCACTTTCTTTAGTTTTCTAAGTTTCAGCTATGTAACATGACGATTTATCAACTTTTAAGGAATGTTGTTCCTAATTTAAGTAATCTAAGTGAAAAGTAATGAAAAATAATTGATGTGCCCAACTGCCCATAATTAGTTTCTCCAACTCCCATAAGGCTTTGAAACTGATTTGGATTAAATAAAAAATTAACGGTAATCGACTATTGCTGTCCAATTTGTGGTTTGTAATTCGTTAAATTTAAATCAAAAAATTTTGAAAGAGAATGGTAGGATTCTATGGCAGAGGTAGGGTCAATATGGCAAGGAAGGTTTACATAAAAAAACTCCTGCCCTCACATTAAAATACCCTAAAAGTTGTAGCGCAAACTGATTATTAATAAGAAACCCAAAAGTTTACGGTAACTTGGAAGTAAATGTAAAAATTTGCTAATTGCTCTTAGAATTACAATTTACTTTTGTCCTTAGGAAAGGTTTATTTTTGACTTGAATGATTTATGGAATATCAAATAATTTAAAACTAATAAATATATAATTGATTACCTTAAATTGGTTCACAAAATACAATATTATTTGTCACTTATTAGAATTACGTTATTTGATGTTCCCTCAATTAGCGTATTATTAAATTTTATACTATTTGGTGAATAATTGAGTCCATAAATTATAAAATTACTGCACAACAGATGAAGCTTTTAAATCAACTAAAATGTAAACATTTTGAGTACATTAGCCATTAAAAATTCTATCAAAAAACTCAAATAATTGAAAAAATCACAAATTGTTTCGTTTCAATTTAAAAATAATTAAATTTTCATTTATCTATTTGTATTACCTTTATAAATTCAGAATTTATTTGTATATGATTAAACTTTCAACCACTATCCTTTTATTTAATTTTAATTCAATAACGTTCAACACATAAAACGAACAAAAAATAAATTTAAAAATTTAACCAACTTTCTAAATAATTTAACAACAACAATGTACATTCATTTCACTTGAATTAATAATAACAATACAATAAAAAAATTAAATTAAACAAATACTCAAATAAAAGCTCAATATCATGATGATGAATTTATTTAAAGTTTTATCAACAAAAAGTTATAGAAATGCTGAAAAAAGCTTTTACTTGATTTTGTGAATTTATTATTGTTTAATGAAATATAGTCTATGTAAATTTTTATTTATCGTAACAAAAACTATTTTGTACCTATACCACAGAACAAAAAATACTTTATCCTCTATCTCTCTCAGTCTCTGTAGATATTTGAGTCTTTATATTTTTTGTGATCGAAAATAAAAAGTTTTGCATACATAATAGTAGCTAGTAGGAATAATAAAACCCAAAAATAAAACTTTTTAATTTGTTCAGTTGTTAAAATTGTAAATTAATCTTTTTTGGGAAACAAACAACATTTTTACTATCATAAAATTAACTGATTGGAATAGTGGTTGTGATTTAAAACTTTAGCTGATTATTTATGTTTTTTTTCTGTTTAAAAATAACCCAAATTCCCACATTTTATGAAGCTTGGGAGTACACAAAGCCAACTTATATAAATGTGGCCTCAATTCAACAGAATTTAATTTTTCAGTTATTTTCGTTTTGAATTAATTCGAATATACTACATTAATATCAGAACAACGTTTATTTTGTTATTTTAATATGAAATTTGAGCTTTTTTAAAGGGAGAACATAATGCGCACATCGTTTTAAAGACTTGTATTCATTTTTTTGTGAATTAATTGATTTATAGATTCTCCATAAAACATAATTTGGTCACTAGGATAATAAACAGCTACCGATGCCAGCACAACAATTGCAATATCGAATTCCTCAGTAGAAATTTGTCGTATTCCTACTAAATTGACGTAATTCAAAATCCAATTCTTCGTTTAGTTTGCCTAGTATAACATTATTTATTTCTCTATATGTTGGCTTTGTGAAATTTATTATCATTTTGACTATATTTTGTACATAAACAAAAATATTGGCACGCTAAATATAAACTAAACCACATGCCATCATTTTATTTGACATTACATAATTTCAAAAATCAACCTTTAGGAAACCAATCGAATTCCAAATGAAAATTGGATGGCCATTTTATTTAAAAAAACAGAATTTCAATTCCAAATTCAATTCCTTGGCAAATAACATATGACTGTTTTCGTTTTCCTGACGAAAAATGGGATTCGTGTCGTTTGTGGTATAGTAGTTAAACAAAAACTACTTTTTAGTAACTTTCATGTACTTTTCCTTCTGTTTACAATTATGTCATTACAAATTTGATAATTCCATTATGTCTCTCGTATACTAGATTAATTGGAGATTCGTATTCGGTATTATATATAGTTTTTTTTGCCATTTTGTTTAATTATTTTTGACATTTCTAATTTTAACAGACCCCCCCCCCCCTCCCCCCTCGAATTGCCAGGTAAATCGGATATTGCTCACCCAATTCTGGGGTATTCTTGCGGTTTTAGCACCACTTACCAAATTATTTAAATTTTTACACAAGGTAACCATTCCTATCGATCTTTTTACGGTCGAAACATTTATTTTGGGCAACAAATATTGGATGAGTTTAAATTAGTTAAACAGTGCAGGCCCAGCTACGAGCTGAGATAGGCCCCTGTTATTCAAACTGCCTATTTAACCAAAATTATCGCGCAAACAGTGAAATGTGTCATTTAAACAAAAAATATCAAGATAATTGCTAGCCCGAAAATGCCTAACGGCACGGATAGTGGTACCTTAACTTAGAAAATGGAAACAATGGATACTATCTACGCTAATACTCAACCGCTTGAGGTTGTAGCATTGCAGACAAAATTACAATTACAAACTTTCTGGCCTCAAATATCGAACACTTGGTTTCAACTAGCCGAAATATAATTCTGCCTGCAGGGGATACAAGCCGACAAACGGAAATACATGTATACTTTGTCCTCGCCATCCCTGGACACAAGCGATGATTTTTTTCAAAACCCTACGGCAAAGGACCATTACGAACAACTGAAAGCCATTTTGTTAGATAGATTAGCTCAATCAAGCGAAAGTCATTTAGAATCCCTATTAACTGGACAGCAACTAGGGGACCGCAAACCATCCGATTAGCTAGCAATACAGTACCCCGCCATTGAATTATGTCCGATCAACAAATTTTAGAAATTTATTTTTCCCTTAAATAAAGCAGAAGAAATTCAATTGTTTTTAATTTCGAATAAATTTTAATATTTGGTGCTTCCTCCCTTGGCCTGTATTGCTGCTTGTATTCTATTAGTAAGGCTTCCTACTTCTACCTTCCGTTTTTCCACATTTCTTCGATACTTTTCTTCAATTTTTATTTTTGTTCCTCCGGCTGTACACCTTTGATTTTAAATAGGCCATTAATTCTCGATTGGATTCAAATCAGATGAATTGCCAAGCCAGGGTAGAACCTTCAATTCTAGGGAACTTAAACAATCCATGCTAGCTCTCGAGGTATGGCATGGAGCACTGTCTTGCATGAAGGTAGAGGTATAGGAAAACCCAAAAGATACATAATTATTCTTTTACCCAGAAAAAAATAACAAAAATCACACTCAGTGCTCATAAAATTATCAAAATTCTTTAGAAATGCAATCGGTCATAATTCAATGGCGGGGTACTGTATTTCCTCAGAACCATTTCTACGTTCAATTTGAATCAGAAAGATGCCGCAATTAATCACAATAGCACTGGTTGCTTTACCAGAATCAATTCCAATAGAATCACTCGCTCGTACAGCAGATAGAATGTAGGAAGTCATTAAGAGTAGCCACCAATTTTCAAATATTAACCTAATCGAAACTCCAACTAATCCCGAGCTCGTAGTGGAGGTCGTGGTTCTCCAACTCCTATAGCACTTAATTAGAAGATAGACTAACACGAATTGAGGCAAGCCTCAACGGTTTATTTCGAGGTCATAGCCGCTCGCGGGGATGACGATCTAATTCGCAAAACCGATCGAGCAGCCCAAGCAAAAATCATAACCGCCATGGAAAATGCTGGTACCACGCAAGATTTGGTTCGGCAGACAATAAGTACATTCCACCCTGCACTTTCACAACTTCGCAACAAGCAACATTCGCATCTGGTTCACAAATGGATATCGATCGAAAAAACTAGTTCACCACCGGGTTGAGACTTGCACGTCAAATACGTTACAACCAATTAATACATCTAAACCAGCCTATACATCTAAACCAATGTATACATCTAAACCACAATATACGTCCCGTTTGTTCGTGTATGACCGAACAAACAAAATAAATTATTTAGTTGACACTGGAGCTGAACTCTCGGTTATTCCAGCTAATTATTGTAGGAATTCCTATTTAGATTTTAATCGAAATTCCACTATCCGAACCGGCGGTACTAAATAAATTCAAACGAACCTCCACGCATGCTTCTATCCTAGCTGCTGTGAATCGTCGTATCACCGGCACCGAATTTTTGATTAAATTTTGCATCCTAGTCAATCTAAAAGGGAAATGGCTAGTTGATTCAGCGACTCAACTGTCAATCGATGCCACAATGGTTCGTACAACTCATTGACACCGATCCATTTCCCAATCGACAATGGCTACCGCACTCTGCTGATTCCCTTTGCTCACAACAGAGCATAACTATAAATTATTCATCAAACACAACATGGTCCATCAGATCATGACATTAGGACATTTGCCTGTACTACGACTACGTCGATTAGATCAAGTCCGTCATAAAGCCGGTGTTACAGAATTCCAGCACATGGTGGTCTTCTCCCGTTTTTTGCCCAGTGTACACTGAAAAAAATATACTGCGTTTTATTTACGAATGGCGTTCGTTAACCACAATTCGTACTATTAATGTACAAATTGCTATATTTACGTAAAAAAATGAAATTTAGAAAAAAATCATAAGAATGTTTGCATTAATAGTAAGAATCATAGTTCGTAAACTAAAATATTGTTTAGTTTATTGTACTATACGTAAAATACAATCACATGTTGTTTGCGTATTAGTGCAACTTGCATCATTTTATTAAAAAATCATATTTATGAACAATTCATAATATTTATGAATGAGACTATGTACGAAATTCGTCATATTAACGAATCTGATAATTATTCGTATGGAAATCATACACTACAAACACAAATTAGATTTCTGCTTGGGTTTTTGATTTTGATTTAGTTGAATATAATTCACTAAGTCGATACACTCTAGTTTATATATAATGTATAAAGCGAGAGTTGAATTATTGTATTATTGTAGTTCGATCGTAGCTAGCTGAAGAGTAGACCATACTTTTTCTGTACGAAACCGAACTACCAACACAAGAACTCAAAAAGATTTCTATATTTTGAGAGTTGATACACTTTGTATTGACTCTGCGGGAAAGAAAAGGGGGAGGGGATAATATTTCTACTTTGGTTGGTAGATATATTATAAGTGATTGGCCTCTGTAATTTTTCTGATTTACCAAATCGAAAATACAGTGAATGTCATTTAAATTTGAAATATTCATTTGAATTATTCATAACCACTAAGTATTCCATTCTTCCTAGATACATACGAATATTTTCGTATGCACAAAATAATGAATTTCTAAACTTATATGTATGAATTTATTCGTTAATATGATGTAACATTTCGTTAATGTTACGAAACATTTCATATTATGTTTAATTTCTTACGTTAACAATACGAATTTGTTCATCCACAAATGCTTTCAACTGCATTAAAATTATAACATTTTTCGTATCTTATATGAATCAATTCATAAATATTACAACGTAAGTAGTGAAGGTTAAAATATTTTTTTTTTGTGTTTCATCATATTAACGTATGATTTTCGTACTATTAACGAAGGGTCGTATTGGCTCCATTTTAACGAATTTTTCGTACTATTAATGCAGTTTTTGTCTGCATTGATGTAGGATTTTTTTCAGTGTATGTATATGGTAAAGAAGAAAGATCATGATTGGCGACCATCTGCGTATTATCGTCGATTAAACTCGGTCACAACACTTGACTGCTATCCGATACCTTTAAATTAAATCTTGTCAGGCCATACCTACTTTTCAAAAATAGATCTTGTCAGGGCATACCACCTTATTCTCGTCGTACCACAAGATGTTTATAAAATGGCGATTTCGACCCTGTTTGGCCTATTCGAATTCATCCGGATGCCATTCGGTCTAAGCAATGCCGCCCAAATATTCCAGCGATCTATAAACGCTATCGTTCAGACCATAGATTTGGTATTCGTCTACATTGACGACATTCTTGGGGCTTCCCAAACTCAGGAACAACATTAACTCTACTTGGAACAACTTTTTTACAAGTTAGCTAAGTTTGACGTTAACAATATTAAAGCAAAATGCTGCTTTGGCGTAACCTCTCTTGATTTCCTCAGCCGCAAGATCACCCCTAATAATAATCTGTCGCCTGAAGAACGAATTAACGCCATTAAGGAATTCCCAGCTCCTACTTCAATTAAAAGTATTCAGCGATTTCTCAGTATGGTGAATTACTACCACCGATTTATACCCAGCCTCGCTCAAAATTCTTGCTCCAATTCACAGCCACTTTGAAGAACTTTTACGTAAGCCGTAAACAGCCAAAAACAGCAAGCATTCACGTCGCTTAAGGCTGGATTACCGAGAATAACACTTCTATGCCATCCACTAAGCGATTCAAAGCTTAGCATAACCTCCGTCGCATCAAACACTGCCGTCGGTGCTGTACTACAAAAGCACAATAACAAATGTTGGGACCCCCTGGGATTTTTCTCTTAGAAACCCTCGGATGCTGAGAAAAAATATTCTGCATTCGATCGGTAATTATTCGCAATGTATCTGGGAGTCAAACACTTCAGATACTTTGACAAAGGTCGTGAATTCATTATTTTCAAGGACTAAAAACTTTCGTTATATTTATTTATTTTATTTATTTGTTTACTAAAATTTTGGAACGCCTTATTTTGAGCAAGAGCTCATTCACAATATGGCGTCAGTGTTCGAAAACAAAATTATGTAATTATAAAACTTCAGCATAAATGTAAACCAGCAGCTACGGAACATTCACATAAATTCTTCGGGCGATGTTGGTATCTTCGATCTCGTAATCTTATATATTTCTTCTTTGCAGTTTACCTGGATTGCATGGGAAGAGTTTGCAGAATTTGTTGTTACGTGCCTGAAGGCAGGAAAGGCCTGTAGTTAAGGCATTTTGATGCTGAGCTTTCCATATTTTATGTTTTTAAAATGTTTAACGAAATTTTATTATTTTTGATATAAAAAAACTAAAAACTAATCGTCTGTCTGACTGAAAAGTCAAACCACCACGGACATCAACATGTTCATGGATGAGATAATATGGTGGCGGATACACTATCACGTACAATCGAACAGGCAGAAGTCGAGACTTACGTCGACTACCAATATCTGCAAAGATCAAAAGATGACCTAGAACTTCAGAATTTACATTCTGGTTCCGAATGTCATTCCGGTTTATCATGGCAATTTACTCTTTTGAAATCACCTGGCATGGAAATATACTGCGAAATATCCATCGGGTTCCCAACGAAACGAAAGTTAATAAATAATGATAATTATATTTTAACAATAATTTATAACCTTAATATTACAAGTTTTTGATCGGGACTATCAGTTGACCTCACATGATTCTTTGACCGCGCGCTCTCCGCCCTCTATCTCGAAAACAATTCGAGGTATAAAAAAATGTTAAATACAAAAGTTGTAGAGAATTTAATTCTCTACAATATTGATAATGTATACAATTAGCGTAAAACCCATAGAAACCGAGATTTTTGTGACTTTTGACCACTGATTTTAAAACTTGCGGCCATCCAATTATTTTCCAATTTTTAAAATAGTTTTAGGATGCCAAAATACAAGTTTTCACGTAATAATATACTGGGTATCTCGATTTCCGAGATTTTCAACTAATTTGACCTAAGATGACTGGACTATAATTTGTGGTCGTTTGACTCGTATGTAATTTTCATTTTCAAAAACACTTGCTGTTGCGGCCATATATAGCAGATATTTTCACAACAAAATAAATTAAAGTAGGCGGTTTTTTTTTAAAATTTTTTTGTATTCGGCTCACGATGTTTTTGAAATGCCGGATGATGTTGTATATTGCATGTGTATGCGTAGATTTTGTATTGATTTTACGTTTTACTAATTTTTGTTCTTGTCGTGATATTCACACATACCTGCAATATTTTTTGTTCGGTACTTTTGTTTCCGTAGCCCGATTTCTATACAATTTTTTACTTACTCCTGCCGCTAAAAATGTTTTCACATCAAAAAAACTAAATAGTACTACAACTTCAAGATGGGCTGGACGATCGGATTAAGCTGCCGTTAAGGCAAGTATCGCACACTTGAAACACATCGAGAAGCAGTTGAAAAAGTAATCGAAGAAGACGGAATTCAAATCGAAAAGGATCATGAACTAAAACATGATTCAAAAAATCCTACACTAGTGTTCAAATTCAAGATATGTCATAAAACTGCTCCCACATGCTATCTACTTAAACTTGTTAAACTCAAGACCAGCAGCTTTACGAAAAATATTCATTCAGCGACATTATTGCAAAATACACGGACATAGCTACTACAAATGCTTGTCGCTTACGAAAACGTAATGAATATTACAAAAAGAACCTTATAACTGATAAGTATAACTCAAACAGAAATCAATTAAACCCGATAATGAACACGTTCGAGTGAAAGGTATTTGAAATCTTGTTTAAGTCTAAATAATAATTTTAAACAACAAATATATTAAAATAATAAAAGTTTAATTCGAATGTATCAAATTCTCAAACTATACAAACAACAATTCGAAAACAAATTTAATACAGTTACATAATAAAAAAATTTAATAGATCATGACAAACTGTCAAGAAAATTCTTTTTCGCGACGGTTGAAAAGCATGACCTTAGATATGATGACACTTGTTGTCACTACTATATAATATAAAACAATCTTGCAGCTAGATGTCGCTACTACTGATAATGTTTCTTATAATAATGCTGTCAAATTATTTTATAAACGAGCTTTTTTGACTATGTGAGTGTTTTTTACGATTTCTCTCTTGATTTTAATTCTTTTTTAATATTTTATAAAATAATTTAATAAACATTGTATAAATAATTATGTTATTACTAATACCAAGTTCATCGGTTGTATCCATTTTTGTATTTGAAAACGAAACATAAGTTACATAGTGATAAACGAGCGAAAAGTTTACCATTGGTGCCGTTTAGTGCTGCCATCTTTTGGAAAACGTGTATTACTTTCGTTCTACTTTAGTAGTGATAACTAGCGGCAAACGTATTTACCAATATACTACTTTCGCTCGATCTGCCTTCTTTCCGAAAATAAGATTATACAGTTCCAAATAATTCAAGTTCGTCTAAATCCAATCAACATTTGTAAAATATAAACGTTGACTTCTTGGCAAATCAAAATTCAAAATTTTTGATATCCACAGGTGCCGATGTCATTCAAAAGAAATTAGTCAATTCTGATACTAATGGTTATTTAGAACTAATTGGATTAAATAAAGTGAAAATTTAGTGGGCAAACATTAATGATTTTTATTTAACCCTAGACTTTATTAACATAGGATATGCAGGTAATATAGGGTCAGATTTTTTAAATTCTTTTAAGTGTAAAATAGATTAGGAAGCTTAAACAGTAAAAGTTCATTTTAATAGTAAAATATATATTTTTGTTCAAATTATGAAACCATGTGATATAAAATAAAATCATTCCCACTGGAGTTCAAAAAATTTCCAGTTTCAAATTCAATGTAGATAAAGATAAGGAATATTTTTCCCTGCTAAAGAAATTTTCACTGGTATATTTACAGCAAGTTCAATAATAAAAGTTCAAAACAAATCAGTTCCAAGCTGAGATTTCAGACGATTTATCAATGTAACAAAACGTGACGTCTCTCTACTACCAAATATCATAGATATAATAGATCAAGTGGGCAAATCAACGTTTTCTACGATCGATCTCGCTGATGGATTCTACCAAATATACCTCTCGAAAAAATTATAAACAAAAAACGGCGTTTAGCACCGATTATTGTCATTACAATTATACACCTATCCCATTTGGGTTAAAAAACCCACGCGTCACATTTCAACGTATAATGAATTGTTTATTACCTTTTCTAAGTAGTATTAAGTATTTGATTTTTTTAGATGACGTACTAGTTTAAGACCACGATCTAAAAGACCACAATAATAGATAACTTAAAATATTTCCGCAAATTTAGTATTCGACCACAGCCTCGGACGTGTCAATTTCTACGTATGGAAATAACCTATTTTGACCATTTAATTACGATCGAAGCCATGAAGCCTGATACAAAAAAATTACTGCCATAACAAATATTCCAGAAACTTTCAACCCTACTAAATTATATTTATGTAGATATTATCCAGTATTTATCAAAATTTTTCAATTATTGCAGGTCCCATACTTCATCATTTTAGAAAAATGTTCCTTATGATACAGTTGCCGTGATTTTACAATAACCGAATTTTACACAAACATGTTTCGTTACAACAGATGCCTTTCTCTTCTTCGTAAAATATTTATATAGCTGGAATATACCATAATACCCATCAATTTTTTTGACGGTCACTTTAATCTATAATTGAAACAAAAGTACCATAATCTGTGTCATTCACACTATAAGAAAATCTAGATTTGCTAGTTAATCGAGATTACTAATCCCAAGTCTGATGATAGAATTAAATATTTTCAATTGTTGAGTAAATAACTAAAAAAACTACTAGCAGCCTCTATGGCTTGTGCAAATTTGATATTTTTGGCTTGTCAGCAAACAGTAGTTTGCACAATAAATAATTAAAACGAAATCTATACGATAACAAAATAACTTTGTAATGTTTTTCGGGTTGTAAGTTAGCGCTGTCCAAAAGTCATTTTTAAATACTTTGGGTAACTCAAACTATAGTCAGTATGGAGAGGGTTAAATAATTTTGTTTTTGTATTTATGTAACTCAAACGCATAAGGTCATAATGTCAATCAAATACGCGTACTATTTTTCCAATCTAATATCATAACATACCAATTTTCTATTTTCTATAAGAAAAAGTTTCTCTCTTTATACAGGTTAAAATACCTACAGCACGATAATTATGTTGTCTTAAACCAGGCATTATTTTGGCTTAGATATATTATGAACAACTATAAAAAATCATTTTATAAATGCTATTTTGGATAATTCGACCTACCCATAAACGTTGATTTTAAATAATCGCGTGCCTGCTTGTCTTGGCTTTTATATGGTATGCGATAATTCATTATGTGTCTACTGTGTGAAATATTAATTTAACAAAAACAGAAAAAAAATGACGATGTGCCAACAGAAGTCACGAAATTATTTAATAGTTTTCAATTCATTCAGCACCAAACTTGACTATTCCGACAATTTAATTAGCAAGAACACCGTGTATAATGCTTAATTATTAAAAAAGAAGCTTTATGTGCTCTACACCAAATCGTAATTATAGCATAATTCTACCATGGTAACTAAATTTATATAAATTTGTGTTGGTAATAAATCTGCCGTGTACAAAACTTTATTATTCCATATTTGAAAACACAAAAAAAAAAAATTTGAGCATTATTATCCGCCATTAGGAGCACAGTTAAAAATTCTGGAAAATCGCGCAAAAATTTGTTATTTCAAGATTATACTTAACTATATATATTTATGTATATGTGCGCTTAAGTCGGAATCTAAGAAAGGTACATAATAAAGAAAATCTGTTTTCTTCTTCCCGTTTTTTTTTTATGTGTAAAAAATTTTGTTTTTTTTACCAAACTTTATGTACGTTTATGTTTTTGTAGACCAAACAAAAAAAAACAACGAACATTATAATAATATTATATAAAATATAATAAAAATTGAATTTATTATAATAAAGTATAACAATAAATTTTGTTGAGCTTTTTTAATAATATATGAGCTTTTTATTTTATTTTATTTTTTATACAAAACAAAAATAAAAATGCTGTGCAATTAGTTTTAGGGTTGATTTATTGGGTTAGTTATATTGCAATGATTTATGTTTAAACAAAAAAAAAACATTTTTATATCCGGTTATGTTTTCTAAATCCCATCCATGCCAATATGTATACATATTTGTATTATATATGGACATTGTATGATATATGTATTAGTTTATGCTTTAGAGAATTTATGTATATTGTACATAGATAATATAATACAGAAAGCTTTCAAGTTCAGATATATGTATAAACATAACGAGTAATAAGCGGAAATATAATTGAGATATTCAAGTTTTATGTGATTGTGCGGTCCAGGTTCCCGTAGGGAAATCGTAAATTCTGTATGCGTGCCCTATATCTCTGGTTATATAGTATGATTTTTAGAAAGTTATATAATTTATTACCACCAAATATAATTCTATTTTTCTAATTGTCTATCCACTAAAGACGTAAAATCAATATTCGTTCTCGGATTAGTGTACTCGGGTAGTGGGCTAAAAAAATGTTTGATTTATTATTTACAGAACGTCGATCTGAACGAAAACATAAAATATAATTTTCTCAGCTACAAAATTTGTATAGTTTGGTTTCCTGTATATACAGTGATTTGGCATTATTTTTTCTTGTAAATTGTACAGAGAATTGAAGTCCCCTAACAAAATTCTGTATTATCCATGATAATACTGTTTAAATTTGCTATTAGTTAGTTATAATTTTGTTTGAGTTAAATTCGTTTTATATAACGCAAACAGTAATATAAAAGGGAAAGATATTATTCCAAGTTTTACCTGTAATTGATATTCATATGGTGTGTTCTTTGTTTGTTAGGGCGCTTACCTGGAAATAAAGAAAATTTTAATTAATATCCGATTTATATAAAACTACTGTTTACACTTAATAATATTTTAAAGGGTCTTCTGTTAATTTATTTGGAAGTGTTTTATTTAGGCACGGTAAAATGATTTTGCATTTTATTATGATATAACTGGGGTTTAAGTTGAGCCACAATGCATTACGCAAAGATTCAATTGTCATTTTAAATAACTAGTGTTATTATATAACTCTCAATGGCGTCTATTGGAAGGGGCTCCGTAAACTTCCAGTAGGCGCAGGTGTACGTACTGGTGTACGTGGCTTTTGGTAACAGGCTAAAGGAGAAAACCTTGACAAAAAATCCCTAATCTAAGGTGGAACAGCATATGCCGATGGATGAATGGCTGATAGGTGAATCAGGCTTTATATGCGGACTCTGGATACCAGGCACCCTCCAGTTTTATTTAGCCTTCCTGTAGTAAACCTGGGTAACCTACAGGCGACTTTTTTTATTCCCAACAACTCGCAAGAGTTAAATCAAAACGGTATACGAGGCACGGGAAGGAATACACGGGAGTGGGTCTGCCCTCTCAAAGTCCTTGAGCCCAATGCTACCGCTTTTCTAGCAGAAGTAAATGTTATTACATCTAGGAGGGAGAGCAATGAGCCCAGATAGTATGTAACGCGTGTAGAAGTACTTCCAACAGTAAACATCTAGGAGGGAGAGCAATGAGCCCAGATAGTATGTCCCAGCAACTCGCAAGAGTAAAATCAAAACGGTAGACGAGGCACGGATAGGAATATACGGGAGTGGGTCTGCCCTCTCGATGTCCTTGAGTCCCAATGCTACCGCTCTTCTAGCAGAAGTAAATGTTATTACATCTAGGAGGGAGAGCAATGAGCCCAGATAGTATGTATCACACACCGGTCGGCAGTATTATCAGGTTCTTTAAGGGCCTGAATATTGGCTGGACGGATAATTAAAACATCTAGGAGGGAGAGCAATGAGCCCAGATAGTATGTATCACGTACCGTTATGCAGTATTATCAGGTTCATTAAGAGCTTGAATATTGACTGGACGGATAATTAAGTAGGGCTTAATGCACAAAAGATCTTTTAGGTCGCAGTGCGGGGTGGCTTGAGCCCCCACATGGCCCTCAAGTAATAATAATAATAATAATATAACTCTCAAAACAATAAGACATATGCCTTCCTAAGGCTCATTATTATTATTTATTCACAAACCGGAATAATTTAAGGTGACAGCTAGGGCATGGATGATTAATCGGTTTCTGAACAAAACCAAAAACGATTAATTGTTCATTTTTAGAACAATTAATCGGCTATGGCCCATAAGATAGAACTTCGCTACTTTTTAACAGATTATGATGAAATTTGAGATAATCCTTGGAAAAGGGACCTTGAAATGATTTGTAGCTGAATTTTTGAAATAGGGCCAATTAGGACGGAACTTGGCTGATAACGATAAAACTTTTCTGGTAAATATAATGGGAATGGGATTCTAAAATGATTTTGAGTCGAAGTTTGAGTCGATGTCTGTCGAACTGCTTTTGAGGAAACTCAGCAATTACAATGGAAATGGGATTCCAAAATGATTGTTAGATGAAGTTCTGGAATATACCCAACAAGGATAGAACTTGGCTATTTCTAAAACGATTACGATGAAACCCGACAGGTACTAAGGTTTGCAAAATTCCGGAAATTTTAAAACCCGGGTTTTTAGGTTTGGAAATTCTTTAAACCCAGGTACCCGGGTTAAGCCCGGTTTTTTTTATAACGTCATTAAAATAACAAAAAAATTAAAAATAAGAAGTCAGAAATTCAATATTATTCATAAAATACTAAAATAAATCAACAGTGAAACAGTAAAACTAATTGTACCGTACAATGAAAATGCGATTTTAAATGATCTTTAAATTAAGTACTGGAATATATGGCTCAGTAAGATGGAAGTTGCCTATTTCTCAACCAATTTTGAATAAAATCGACAGTTACAATGGAATTGGCCACATTTCAGAACTTTGAAATTTCATGATAATCGGTTAGGTTATAATCGGTTAGTCAAGTTGCATCCTATTTGCCCATATTCCAGCATTTTATTTAAAAACCATGTAACCTTTAATCCCATTTCTATCGCGCCTGTCATATTTCACTAACATGTGAACCGATTTTAAAATCGGAGAAAATTAGATTCCTTTTAGTTGAGCCCTTCTAGACCTCAATTGGAACTATTCAAGCGATTTTATAGTTAGACTAGCCGGTAAGCCCGGTGTTACCCGGGAAAATATTATTAAATATTTGTGGAATTACGAAAATGTTAACTACACCGGATGACAGTTTATGAATGATAATGATATTTTAGCCATTTTCTGAAAATTTATTTACTCATGTAAGTCAGTGCTGTTTAGTAAATGTAATCTATGGTTCCAAATCATAATGGATTAGGTAAGTCTCAAATTCACATTTTTTAGAAAACCGTTTTTGAATTTAAGAGATTCAAAATCGTATGAGTTTTTTGTATTCTTGTTTTATAAATGAATGTTGCGGTTATTTGTAGTAACAAAAATATTACAAAAAATTGATATGATATGAAATCGAATATTGCTGATTACTTAAGCCACTATATTTGTGACAACAGAATTGTATGTAACGTTATTTTTGATTATTAATGCTATTCTATTCGAAAACGGGGAAATAACATAATAGTGGCCATATGTACCACATTATGTGAACCACATTTTGAATGAACATACCTCATGGTCAACTGTACCACATTTTGTCAAACAATTAAATCGAATGTACCAAATGTAGCACTTTTCACTCATTAATTTTACAGATAATTTATATTTAATTCCTTAGCATTCTCATATACTAAATAAATTTATAGGCTTACAAGTAAAACTCTTACAACGCGGAGGAAATCCTTTTATGTGAGTGAATTAAGGACTTATTTCTTTTTTCTTAGGGATTAAGGTCTAATGGTAACATTTCTTTTCAGAAAAGGCTACTGTAAAAAGGAAATAAGGATCACGATCGTAATTACCTGTTCCAAAAATGAAAATTTATTTTTGAAATATTCTTCTGAAAAATTATCTTCAGAATATTTTAAAATTCTACTTTCCATTTCCATAATAAAATTCGCAATCCGTTCCAATATATTTGTCAATTCTATTCTAACTAAAGGGATTAAGCCAACCAAATCTAACTTGGGAAAATATTGTGGGACAACAATGAGTAGCAGCAATACGAATGACACAATTCATATCCATCAGTGTCTGCAAGGTTGACGAAAAGTGTTTACTAATTTAAAAATCCACAACCCGCTGAAATAAATTGGTGTGATAGAATAACACAACGAATTAAGGTCACCGAAAAACTACTTGAAATATAGAAGGCTTTGGGGTGTTCTCTATTTTAATTAAAGACAAATCATTGGAAAAATGTTCTAATTTCTATGGATGTTGAAATTTCTTCAAATCGCGGCAGCTTCTTTCCTCTAAGGTTTAAAATGAATTAAAGAAACGTTTGAATTTTTTTTTTTTTAATTTCGGGGCAAACATTAAAATTTTCACAATTTTTTAACCGGATCATATACTGATACCGCGCTAAGGAATCGTCTTGTAGGAGTACTGCGTTGTAGGAGTGGCTCTTCTGCCCGTATTACTCAGATTGCACTGCTGCTGATTGTAAATAATAATAATAGTTAGCTTTTATGGTTATTTCTACTTGAAAATTTTGAATACAAATAATTTTAGAATTCTGCAGAACTCGCCGGCTGTCTCTAATGCTAATGGTGGAAGGAATCTAGCAGCTTTACCAACCGCTGAAAAGCTATTTTTGTCGTTAAAAATAAAGCCAAAGTTAACCTCCATTTTAAGAGGCTGTAAAACGTCGAATGAAATTTCTAGCATAAGTGAGGTGCTAAAATTTCAATATTTATGCAAAAATTAAAATTTGCTCTTTAACCATTAACTGGAAACTGTTTGATTTTCAGTATTTTTAGGATTATAATATTTCTAAATAGGATTGCGTTAACTGATATTCTTTTGTATTTCAATTTAATAATTCATACCTTTATAGAAATATAAAAATTGTTTAACATACACACACACACACACACATTTTAGTTTGTAAAATCCCCATTCCCCTTCTACCACATTCACTCAAGAAACATCTGTTTACTCTAGCATAATATAACATAGATTAATGATACCATAATAAAGGGCATTGCCTCAATTGCCATGCAATGAGACCCTCATGTGTCAGGTAATTGAGTTATACGTTAATACACATCTTTCCCTCAAATTCTTTATTGCCTTTATCTTCTTACTCTACTTTGTGGAACAAGCTGACGTTAAAACTCTCTCGATGATGCGTAGATTTGCAGACAAACCTTTTGCAAGATGTTTTGTTATTGAAATATGTTTGACATGCTTCAAAAGCAGATTTTATGAATGATACCTTTATAACTGCTAAAAGTCATACATTCCATCATAGATACCATCGTAATATTATATAATAACTCCATCAGGTTATCATACCACCATACTACCATAAAATTATAAAATTAATCCATCATACCATCACACAATTACACCTAATCCTTTTTTTACACGGTAGATGCGTTCCAGAATTGGTCGTGCAAAAAAAAACCGTGTAAAAAAAGACACAGAGTATATGGTAAAATAATCGATACGTGCAAAAATTCGTTTTTGGGTACAAAATAAAGTAGATATGTATATTTTGTAATTGGAAAATAAATTAAATGTTTAGTTGAAATATTCAGCAACCCCAAAATTACAAAACCCTCAGCGCCAATCGTTTGAGCTAACGTTAGTATTTCTGAATTCACATCATCAATGAGTTCCAAGCTTAGAAACATTATTCGTCACACATTCTGGCCAAAGAGCCTTCCAGCAGACAATTTAATGTACAAGACTTTATTTCAGATAATTCCAAAAAGAAAACGTATACACAGTCCAAAATTGTATTGCTTTCAGGCGTCAATTACCATCACGTAAGGGTCGTTATCGATTTTGTTTTATATCAATTGAAATAACCGCCTTACAAAATAAGTCTTAAACGTAGCGATGATACCTTGATCCAACGGTTAAATAAGTGATGTAGTATTAGGTGGAAAAAATACGGTTTTGACATCGGGATATTCAAAGTTTGGATGACCGGGAGCTCTGAATAATTTTGAACTTTAAGTATCACCTGAAATTAGGAACAATACAATTGTGAAACCAATCAGTAAAAATGGCTGAAGTGACCCAGGCTTTTTTATTCACCATCCAGCGTACTGGCAAAGTATTTAATTAACCAACGATTTTAACATTTTTTCGCCTGACGGGTTACTACAAAGCAAAATATCATTCGGCTTTAGAGGTTATGTTCCACCTTATTCCAATCGACCTTTATGGTGAACAGATGGCAGCCAACGTGGCTACGAGGCTCTTGGCTGTCTCTCAATGGAAGTGTCTTCAGGTGGGACACTCGACGATAGGTAGATTCGCTGGCGAAGAACTGGCGAATCTGGATTATATCACACCAACGTTGTGCTTCGATAAGGGTTTCCGTACCATCTTTCCCTCAAGGGAATCCTGGAGAAACGGATCAATCTTGGAAAACGAGGCAGTGCAATTTTTCACGGACGGCTCGAGGCTAGACGATCAGGTAGGAGCCGGAGTCTTCTGTGATAAACTTAATGTTAATATTTCTGTTCGTCTCCCTGACTACTGCAGCGTGTACCAGGCTGAAGTGGTGGCGATCGGGCAAGTCATGACATGGTTGAAGCATAATGTGGTATCCGGGAGGGATATCGCAATTTATGTGGACAGTCAGGCAGCGATCAAGTCACTTGGGGCAGTTTGTCTGAAGTCGCGGGTGGCGCTGGATTGCCGATCATCTCTTAACGAGATGAGCGAGTATTTCAGCATCCAGATAATCTGGGTCCCGGGTCACTCGGACGTCACGGGGAACTGCAGGGCGGACGAACTAGCTAGGTACGGTACGACTCTCCAGATGCAGCCGGAAATGGTAGGTCTGGGGAGGCCTATGGCAGTGCTAAAATGGGCGCTCAGTAAAAGGGCAATCGCCTTGACAAATGAGAGGTGGATCAACACTCTCACGTGCAGGGTAGCAAAGCAAGTTTGGCCAAAACTGGACTTGCGGCGCTCCAAGGTACTAATATCCCTGGGAAGACAAGAAATAGGATTGGTCGTAGGGATAATGACAGGTCACTGCCTTTTTGGGGAGCATGCGAGAAGGCTGGGGATACAGACGAATGACTTTTGTAGAAGTTGCATGGACGAAGAGGAGGAGGAGACTTTGGAACACTTCCTATGCTCATGTCCGGCGCTATCATACAGAAGGCATAAGTATTTGGGTGTGTACGGTATGGACAGCCTTTCGGAACTCGCGGACTGTGGAGTGCGAGATTTATTACGCTATATAAATAGCTCTGGTTGGTTTCAACGGGAGTAATGGGGAGATGGGATCCTGTGGTATCACAACGGGCCATTGCTGGCCTAAGTGTGCGATAGCAGCCACTTCAACCTAACCTAACCTAACCTACAACTTTTTTTGACATTCGTGTGACGTTTGAGGCAGAATACTTCAGAATAGTTTGCTTGAAATTTTGGATTTCCAATGGAATTACGGCTACAGAATCATTGAAAATGTTGCAGAAGTGTTTTGGGGAGTCTACTCTATCGAGAACGCAAGTATTTGAGTGGCATAAAGCATTCAGTGGGGGTTGTGAGGTGAAATTGTGCTCGAAAATCGTAGTGTTGGCATTAGAGGCTCTCAGCATCTCTTTTGGATCGACTCAACCCATTTTTTTGATGTTTTAAGTAAGAAACGCGTTGCTGGACTAGTGCCGAAAGACCTGAACTTTTTACAAAAAGAACATCGAGTAGAGGTCGCAAAAGAAATGCTTGCCAACGTAGCTGAAGACCCTATATTGATCAAACGAATTATTACTGGTGACGAGACGTGGGTTTATGAATATGACGTCGAAACTGTCCAACAATTTAACAAATGGCACGCCAAAAATGAGCCAAAACCGAAAAAAGCACGCCAAAGTCGGTCGAAAATCAAGGTAATGCTCATCGTTTTCTTCGATTACCGTGGTGTGATTTACCATGAATTCGTTCCAGAGGGTCAAACGGTTAATAAAGCATACTCCTTGGCCTTTTTTAGGCGTTTACGTGAAGCAATTCGTCGTACACGGCCGGATTTATAGGCAAACCATTCATTGATTTTTCATCACGATAATGCGCTGTCACATTCCAGCCTGATTGTGACTGCATTTTTGGCCAAACACTAAACAAAAATCGACGCTCAGCCACCATACTCGCCAGATTTGGCTCCCTGTGACTTTTTTCTGTTCCCGAAACTCAAATATTGGCTCCATGAGTCGATTGAAGCCATAAAAAGGGGCCATCCCGGCCTATAAAATGTGTATGGAAAATGGATTAACCGTTGGCATGCTTGTATTGGTTCAAAAGGAGCCTATTTTGAAGGCGATAATAAAGATTTGTATTAAAATACATTAAAATGTTGTTCTTTTTACCAGTCCGGGTCAAATTTGATCAGATGATAGTCCTGATTGTAGCCTCATTGAAATTAAAACTTTTTCCAACCGGTGACAAACTCGCATATGTACTTACAATAAGAAATGTACATTTTGCGAATGTTATTTTAAATTGAATTAGTTTTTAGCTTATTACATGTTTCAAAAAACACCTTACTCGACGAAAGAACTACAAGGAATGTAAAACAAAACAGCCAAAATAATGAATTATTGAGAGTTGAATGGGATACCTTTAAAATAATAAACAAACTGCAAAAAATAATAAAAATAAATGCATTTACGGAAAAAAATTAAATAATTTGTTTGGCGTGTAAAAAAAATCCGACCGTGTAAAAAAAGGTTAGTTTATTTTTTTTACATCGTGTTATTTCAAAATCGTGTAAAAAAAGACCGTGTAAAAACAGGATTGGGTACCATTACACCATCATATCATCATGCGTACTTTCCATTATACTATTAAACCATCATACTATCACACTATCATTGCATCATTGCATCATACCATCACACGACCATACCATTATATCAATACACCATCATAACATCACATAATTATTATACCAACATATCATCTAACATTATACCACCATATAACTGTACCATCATATCATCACGCCATCGTAACAATTATAATAATATTCCTTCAAACCATCGTACCATCATAACATCGTACCATCAGACCATCGAACCATCATATCATCTTACCAGCATACGATCATTTCATCGTGCATCAACATCATCACAATCATCAGCACTATCATCTTCACCACCCCCGTCACCATTTCAGTTTTCATCATCAACATCTTCAACACAATCATTATCACCACCACCAATGCCATTAAAAAAATAATGATTCAAGTGCCGATTTATTTTTGATTTTGCACTAAATTCTAACTTTGCACATAATTGCCACCCCACAAGAAGGGGATTGAGACGTGAGATATTGAGAGTGATGGCCCTAAGGTCTTAAACAATAATTGTGTCCAGTTTGGTTTAAATCGCTCAACTCGTGTGGATTTGTATAACAATCACATTCTCAAAAAAATTCGGCCGCCATATTAAATCTGCCATATCGTAACATCAACTTCCATCTAGTAATCCTGAAATTGATCGCTTGCGGCGAGAAAATCTTGAATTAAAGAAATAACTTCCCACATGCTGTACAATTACGACCAATGCTTAAAAACCCTTTTATCTGAATACAATAGCAATTCGAATTGCTAAATTGAAACGTAATTATAGAAGAATTAGAAATATGTCCTTACTATGGTGTGGAATTCTCTAGAAAAACTAATATTTGCGAATAGGTTATTAACGGGATCTGGCAAAATAGCATTACGCACTAGAATCTCTCAAATTATGATACACTAAAATACTTCCTTTTACCGAGTTTAAGACAAAAACCAGTAGCACCGATATCCATGATGATAAGTCACGGTATAAACCACATCGAAACGAATAAAGTAATCTTTTACGGGGCAAGTGGGGCACGATTCGCGAGAATGTCATAGAAAATTAAGTGGTCCTAAGTGCTTCAATTGTATGGAACATAAATATATTGCTCCAAATTGTAGACACCCCAAAAACTCACGGTCCTCAGCTGATATGCAAGGAACAGATACCAAAGAAAGCGCAAATGTGAAATTCAACTATAAACTAGTGAAAATAATTGGTTTTGAAATACATCCGCAGTGATAGACACCGGGAGTGAATTAACCTTTGCTGTGGGAAGATGTTTACAGTAATATGGAGTCACCGGTTTCACAAAATTAAACATTAAATTTTAGGGAACCTAGAGTTTACCAAAGATTATATATTTATAAAAGGAAAGGAATATACCTATACTGCCAATATCCTTCAAAGTACACCAGTTTCTGTTATTCAGGCAAGAAAACAAAAGCGAAATCCGCAAAACTGGACTAAGAATATTTTAAAATCTAAGCGAAACGAAGCTAAATCAATTTAAATAGGCGATAAGACAGTGGCACGGGGAAGTTGTGGGGAAAGTGGCGTATTGAATTGTGGTACCAATTTACAAAAAAACGAAGGAAGAAATATTTTCCAGCAATTTTATAATTTGGGAGGCAAAACTAGAAAAGAGGAGTATATTTTGAAGGAAACACCAAAGAAAAGTTGCCCGAACCTAACCAGCACGAGCCGCCGATTATACAGCAGAACATATTATTTACCCAGTCCACATAACTCGGACATAAAAGTTTGTAAGACTATGTTTTTAAATACGCTTTCAATTACGCAACAATGAGTAGAAACAGCTCTTAATAAGCGAAAGAATGGACAGGGAATTGTAAAACCAGATGCAAGGTGTTCTCACATTCGAATTCCTAGAGCAAATTCTTCAACAATAGAACAAATATGTAGTTTGTCAACACATTGAAGTATTACCCCGTCTTCCTTCATACTACTGTCGATCTAACACTAGTAAACAATTTTTAGACGGAAATATTTATAGGGTAAAGTTGTATTCGCCTTTAAAGCGCCGCAAGAGGCGCTACGATTTGTACGAGCCAATGGTGGTAACCAGTTATTTATGTACCGCATTTATATTTAAATTCAAATATTATTGATAATCTAATTACCTATCTAAATGAATTAAATTTTTTAATTCCAAAAAAACGATTAATTGAAATAAATTCACTAAGAAACATGTCTAGTTATGCATTTATTTACCGGTTGACCACCATTGGCTAAATTGTAAAACCGTTCACCAGATGTCAGCCACTTTGCGTTAAAAGGCGAATAGGTTATTTCTGGATTGGAGAAAAGGCGAACCACTTGTTTAAGACGGCCACCCGATTATCCAGATTAACTTCAAGGCCAAACCAGTTTTATGTTTTCCCAAAGACATACTTCACCATACGAAGGCTGCTTCGGCGGCTCTCGTTCTCAGACTGACTAGATCAGGAGAGGAGCTAGTGTTAATCCAGGAACCTTGGATTAACAAAAACAGGATCTGTGGCCTTAAGGTGAAAGGGTATACAACTTTGTACTCAAGTAACTCTGAGAAGATAAGATCTTGCATTTTAGTGAAAAATACTTTAAAAATTTTTCTACTTTCTCAATACAGTAGTGGTGACGTTACTGCGATCAGTATGGAGGTTGGCAGAGACAAGTTTTGGCTGGTCTCTGCGTATATGGATCGGGAGAAGGAGATCCCGCCGGATAACCTGGGGGACCTGATCCGAGAAGCAAGGAAAAATAGGATTGGTGTGATACTCGGATGTGATGCAAACGCGCATCACACAATTTGGGGGAGCACTGATATTAATGAGAGGGGTGAGTTATTTTTTGATTACTTATTAAATACTAACCTTTCAGTCTGCAATGTTGGGCAGGAACCGACATTTATCATTAGCAATCGGCAGGAGGTTCTAGATGTGACCCTCTCCTCGGATACTATTTTTCAGTTGATTAGGGGATGGAGAGTGGCGAAGGAGCACTCATTCTCTGATCATCAATATATAACTTATAACCTTAACATTCACCCGGTTACCCAGAAGCCTTTCAGGAATCCTAGAAGGACAAACTGGGAGAAATATGGGGAGGTGTTGGAGGAACTATTGCCGGAGGTCCCCGGACCTCCGGAGACAGTGGAAGAATTGAATTGCATTGTGGATGTTGTCACAAGAGCATGCAATCTTTCCTTTAATGCTTCTTGCCCCCTGATAAAGCCAAGGGGCAGGCAGAAACCGGCATGGTGGTCCATGGAGTTGGAGACCTTTCGGAAGGCGTGTAGGACAGCCTTTAATAAGGCAAAGAGCACGAGGCATGTACGGGACTGGGACTCCTATAAGGAGGACCTAAGAAAGTACAAAAAAGAATTGAGGAAGGCACAGAGGGGATCTTGGAGACTCTTTTGTGGTAGAATGGAAGAAGTCTCTGAGACTTCCCGCCTTAGGAAGATTCTATCTACTAACCCAACTAGTCCTAGTTACTTAATTAGACCAGACGGGTCATGGACAGCTTCAAGTGCGGAATCGTTGGAGCTTCTCATCGATACCCACTTTCCGGGAAGCTTTGATGACTCGATGGAGCCTGGAGCTCATCGAGGAACACCTCCAATAGATATGGAGGGCATATTGGATAGAGAGCGGATCAGGTGGGCGCTGCAGGGTTTTAAGCCTTATAAGTCGGCGGGCCCGGATCGGATTATACCAGCAGAGATCCAAAAGAACTCTGCGGCCATCGTCCCCTGGCTAGAGGTTATCTTCAGGGGATGTCTGAAACTAGTCTATATTCCTAGGAATTGGACAGAGGTCAAAGTAGTCTTTATTCCGAAATCGGGAAAGAGCTCACATGCTCGTCCAAAGGACTTGAGGCCTATAACTCTATCATCCTTTCTGCTGAAAACCCTGGAAAGGTTGATAGATGTGTTTATTCGATCAAGAATTGAACCCAGGAATTGGGCAATGTCGCAGCATGCGTACTGTAAGGGAAAGTCGGTGGACACAGCTCTGCACGATCTAGTACGCACAATTGAGAAATCAATTTACTTGCAAGAGTTTTGCATGGTAGCATTTCTCGATATTGAGGGTGCTTTTAATAATGTAAAAACGGAGGCGATCATGGAAGGATTGTCTTTTTTGAAAGTGGACTGCTCTATAAGTAGGTTAATAAATCAGATGCTGGTAAGCAGGACTATTACCTCGGAGCTGGGAGAGTCCAAGATTAGAAGACGGGTGGTTAGAGGAACCCCACAAGGAGGTGTAATGTCCCCCATTCTCTGGAGTGCAGTGATTAATGGATTGCTGCTGGAACTAGAGAGAGAGGGGATAGGGGTTGTAGCATATGCTGATGATGTAGCGATAGCTGTCTCAGGCAAATATCTAGATACGATTAGGGATGTTATGCAGAATGCACTCCTGATCGTTACGAAATGGGCCAGCAAGTGTGGATTGGGGATTAACCCGTCCAAAACAGAGCTGGTACTATTTACTAGGAAATATAAAATTCCGGTGGTTAGCCCTCCTGTCATAAACGGCAGCGGACTAGTTTTTGCTGACCGAGCGAGATTTCTGGGCATAATCTTTGATAGTAAGCTCAGCTGGAAGCCTAACACTTTGGAAAGAGTGAATAAGGCTATTGTAGCCTTATACTCGTGTAGAAACGCTATAGGTAAGAGATGGGGCTTGAAACCGGAGCTGGTATACTGGCTCTATACCGCCGTGGTAAGACCTGTGCTAATGTACGGGGTGGGCGTTTGGTGGCCAGCTCTAGATAAGGTAACTTATAGAGGTATGATGGAGAAGGTGCAAAGAACGGCCTGTATGCTTATAAGCGGGGCGCTTAGGACAACACCTACACGCGCTTTAGAGGTTATGTTCCACCTTATTCCAATCGACCTTTATGGTAAACAGATGGCAGCCAACGTGGCTACGAGGCTCTTGGCTGTCTCTCAATGGAAGTGTCTTCAGGTGGGACACTCGACGATAGGTAGATTCGCTGGCGAAGAACTGGCGAATCTGGATTATATCACACCAACGTTGTGCTTCGATAAGGGTTTCCGTACCATCTTTCCCTCAAGGGAATCCTGGAGAAACGGATCAATCTTGGAAAACGAGGCAGTGCAATTTTTCACGGACGGCTCGAGGCTAGACGATCAGGTAGGAGCCGGAGTCTTCTGTGATAAACTTAATGTTAATATTTCTGTTCGTCTCCCTGACTACTGCAGCGTGTATCAGGCTGAAGTGGTGGCGATCGGGCAAGTCATGACATGGTTGAAGCATAATGTGGTATCCGGCAGGGATATCGCAATTTATGTGGACAGTCAGGCAGCGATCAAGTCACTTGGGGCAGTTTGTCTGAAGTCGCGGGTGGCGCTGGATTGCCGATCATCTCTTAACGAGATGAGCGAGTATTTCAGCATCCAGATAATCTGGGTCCCGGGTCACTCGGACGTCACGGGGAACTGCAGGGCGGACGAACTAGCTAGGTACGGTACGACTCTCCAGATGCAGCCGGAAATGGTAGGTCTGGGGAGGCCTATGGCAGTGCTAAAATGGGCGCTCAGTAAAAGGGCAATCGCCTTGACAAATGAGAGGTGGATCAACACTCTCACGTGCAGGGTAGCAAAGCAAGTTTGGCCAAAACTGGACTTGCGGCGCTCCAAGGTACTAATATCCCTGGGAAGACAAGAAATAGGATTGGTCGTAGGGATAATGACAGGTCACTGCCTTTTTGGGGAGCATGCGAGAAGGCTGGGGATACAGACGAATGACTTTTGTAGAAGTTGCATGGACGAAGAGGAGGAGGAGACTTTGGAACACTTCCTATGCTCATGTCCGGCGCTATCATACAGAAGGCATAAGTATTTGGGTGTGTACGGTATGGACAGCCTTTCGGAACTCGCGGACTGTGGAGTGCGAGATTTATTACGCTATATAAATAGCTCTGGTTGGTTTCAACGGGAGTAATGGGGAGATGGGATCCTGTGGTATCACAACGGGCCATTGCTGGCCTAAGTGTGCGATAGCAGCCACTTCAACCTAACCTAACCTAACCTAAGACATAAATTTGTGTTTACGGCGAATCCTAAAATAAAAAGAGAATTTACAAAGAATCATTGGGACATAAATTCATACCACATGATTTTTACTTGTCTAAAGGCATCAGCTGATGTATCATCGGTACATTATACAAAATCCATTGATTTTAAAAACATTCAAAACAATTTATTTATTTTAATTTTGCATTTATCACAAAACAACTTTGACAATTAGTTATTATTATTGTTTGTTATGATCAGTTGCCATTTGCCAACTTTTTAAATTAAAATTACTTAGTATTGTAAATAATTATAGTAAAACTTAAATATAGCAATTAATGATTATTGAAATGATAGATGGCGAGGTATTGTAGAACAATTTTTTTATAACACTTTATTGCTTTACAAATCGGAAAAATATTCAAACTAAACTTTGTAAGTGAAAATACAGTGAACAAAATATTCTGCGAATACAAAAAAAAAAACAAAAGTACAGTAAATAAAACAGTGATTATAAAACAAACAAACAATGATTTTTATTTCAATAAAAAACCGGAACTAATTGTAACAGAAAAGCCGCTTCGATCCTTAGTGACCGGCGCATTCATATTGGATACGAAAACATCTCACACGATTATTGCACCTAAGCCTTCTTATTGGATACGGAGAACACTATACAACTATTATAAACAGCGCTTTACAAAGGAAACGAGATACACCAAATTCTGCATTACAATATATGAGCTTTAGGTATCTGGGTTTGCGCATGGAAAGAAATCTTAGGTCGAGAAAAAGGTGTCAATGGCGAATTCAATGCAGCAAATTTAATTGATATTGATATAATTGAGGACACCCATTTTGATTTAAAGTATAAATTAATTTGAAAAATTTGACAATGCAAAACCAAAATAATTATTTTCAAGAACTGCGAGATCAATACATCAATAAATTCAAAGAAAATGAAGGTTAAGTAAACGATACTAGTAAAATTAAATTAAGTGCTTACGGGGAAAAGGTGTCTTTAAATTTAAGCGAAGACAAGGGTGTTGATTACAACGATGAGCAACCTAAATTTTTCTATGGTGAGCCGCCCGAATTAAATGTTTATTCAAGCTCTTTCTGTAAAGCGAAACCGTTGATGCTGCAACCAAAACGATCGAGAAATATTCAATGAATTGAGCAACGAGAGCGAAATATCCCTGACAACAATTTTGATCTACGTTCCATCGAAATCTAATATAATTTTGGTAAACGCACCGCCCGCGAAGCAGTACAAAGAAATTAGTGAGATAAAAGCTGCCAAAACAGTAACACAGCAATTAAACGGTAATGCTGACATTATAACACTGACTGCGATTGCATCGCCCGTGTCTACAGCACGAAAGAAAAACACAAACCTTTTCAACAGTGATCCGTGTTCCATCGGCTCAACTGCATTTTTATCATCTTCGACGAAGTTAAAAACAAAATCGATGGTTCACTCGACCAAAATTACAAACTTGTCTGACTATGACGTTGAAGTATAGATGATGAGTGTAAACAAATACCCGCGAAGCCTATTGAAACTGTAACGAATACGGCTCACGAAGAAATCGTGAAAACGGCGATACAACTATTTCTATTTCAAAATAAGAATCTTAACAATTTGAATAAAGCAGCGATACGAAGCCACAGCACATCCGCTAATTCATTTTTAACCGAAAAAGGTAAAACTGTTGAAGCAGATTAACTAGATCAAAATGGTTCGGAGAAAATAAGAAATTCCAGTGATAAGATAACACAAGCAGCTTTTTATAAAAGTAAAACCGGTGATAGTGAAAGAAGAATGAATAGAGTAAAAATAAAAAAACATAATGAAAGAAGAAAAAAAAACAACGAAGAGTCCAAATTTACCAGATGACAACTACCCAAATAAAAATTTCGAAATGAAATTAATAAGACCATCTAAATCTTCTATCGGAAATGATTACAGCAAAAATACATCATAGAAAGCATCAACAACTGGTATGAGCAGCACAAGCTCTAAATCTTCTATTGGAAGTAGGGACAAATAAGAAACAACGAAATCAATTGAAGAAAATCTACCACCAACAGCTGGATCTTCACCAGCAGCTGGCTGAAACTTACATGTATCCGGTTTATCTTCGGTAACTACGACACCTAATTTAAAACAATTATTATCAGCAGATGGCAAAGTGATTCGAGAAAAGGTTTCCACTAATAAACAAACCCCGAGGACAAGGTATTGTGGCGATTAGACGGTGAGTTCGAGCAGTGATGCTGCAAAAGTATAAAACGTAAATTAATAATAATTGTAATAATTGAAGGAAAATTCCGTTGGGTAAATGTTTAAAGGAAATCAACAAACAAAACAAGAATTAAAAAAAAATTCGCCTCCAGAATTTTTGTAATACAATTTTTTACCCCATTTTATGAATTAAGGCAAGATATATGTTATCAACAATAATTTTAAAATTGCATTTCCTTACACATCGCTTTTTGAAATATCGCGTTTTGTACCATATCGCGTTTTGAAGTATGGCGTTTTGAAAGATCACGTTTTGTACCATATCGCATTTTGTATCATATCGCGTTTTGTACCATATCGCGTTTTGAAACATCGCGTTTCGAGCTGATCCCGTTTAAAATGTACTACAATAACCAAATGTACTACATTTCCAATTAAGTAATTTAAGATACAAAAAATCTATGGTTTTTGTTACCCTAAACACAGAATTTTGAATTGCTGTTGTTGTCCCAAATTACAAACCAAATGAACACATAGCTAACGGCAAAATTGTATTATTAAATTTGCTATTGAACTTTGACAAATTTTATATCCCAAGCGAAGATCATATCCCTCCAAAAAACAAATGTTTTATAACTTTTATCCCAAAGTGTTATACCTCAACATTACACATATGTACGTACATATAAAATTTATTTCCCCCAAGACATTGTTCTATGTTTCTTTCTTTTTTTTTTTGTTTATTATTCAGCATAACCTTATTTTCTATATCGTAACATGGTGAAAATCGATTATCTATATCCGCTTTGCGCCGCAACATGAGTATAAAAACAGTAAAAGTTTATTGTTAGTTTGGTTTCTCGGTTCTGCATGCATTTTTAATCTCTACGTATTCTTAGATCTTTAGACAATAAAATTATTTTGTTGCATGTGGTACAACTATAACAATTGAAATTAATTTAAACATTACATCTAAAATAAATTGAAAATTATGTGAAACTTGCAAATGACTAAAGTTTTCAAGTGACAACAACAACAATAAAAAAATTAATTATTTTTTTTTTTTTTTTTTTTGTAAAAAGTTACATGTTTTTCAAACTGATAACATATTTTGTGTATAATTATGTCATTAACATAAATATGTGAAATTTTATGCTGAATATTTGATATTAAAAATAAATTTTCTCAAATTTTACAGAAAAATACAATTTCATCAAAACAAAAGTTTACGTTTCATTTAATGCTGTACTCGCTCTAATATAAAATATGAATTGCAATTTTATGATTGATTAGTAAAGTTTATGTTCAATGTCTGTTTTGATTTTATGGAAGTTGTTGATGTGGAATTGGTTTATAAAAAAAAATATGCTTGATGGATCGTCGGCTAACAAAAAAAAAAAAAAAAATATCTTTGATTGGTTCACAGATGGATCGTGCATGTATATTTTTAAACCGAACGTTGATTGATTGTAACAAGAATCGTGGTCTGAAACAAAAGTATGTTCTGATTTAATTTAACCGAGTGTAAATCCGTTTTGTGCGGTTCTTCCCGTTTTGAACATAGCGCCCAACTCTATAAAAACCATACGAAATTACGAATCAAATTATAAAATTATTTACTCGTGAATTATTCATTGCGTAAATTTTCATTTGAAAAAGCAAGGTACGTAAATCGAAAAATAAAACACAAATAAGGTCGCATTAACAAAAAAATAAATGTAATTTTCATCTCGCAACCCAAAAACAACAAAAATTAATATATTTTTACCTTTTTTTTTTTGTTTTTGTATTCCTAGAACATTTACTGAAACATTTCGAATTCAACACAACCCAAACCAAAAATGAAAATTTCTAATTATTATTGGTAAAAATATCACGTTCTGGGTAACACAAAAAAAAACAGATTATTACTTATTTTTCTGCTTTATACGATTTTCGTTTCCTCAAAAAGGAAAACCACAGTTAAAACAAAAAAAAAAATAAAAATTTAACGGAACTTGGAAATATTATAAGAAAAAACCGCACACAATATATATAAACTGTCTGGGAAAATTGGTGTGCAGAAGAAGTATCCAATATGTAATTATTAAATTTAAAAAGAGTCACGAATTTACAATAAAAATTAATTAAAAAAAATGTGTTTTCTATGCTTTTTTACCGTTTCCACTTTGGGTGTAGGCGAGACGGGAAATCTTGAGGAGGTGTATTTGCTTTTCATTTATATAAAGTAAATTATTTGCCCAATTAGTGTTGAAACATTATTTTGTTCTTGTTACAAAACCATTTCAGCTTCGTTTTGTTATTTATTTACATTATATTTTGTTACATCATTGCAAACGTATTAAAATTGTTTTTGTTGTTTTAACAAATAATTTAACAAGAATGTAGTTATATACATATACGCGTTTATACTATTGTGTTTTTTTAGTGTGGATTTTCTTCGGTTGTCGATATAAATTAATCACCTTTCATACTAAGATTGTTTTCGCTTCGTTGTGTTTAGCGATTTTATGTAGAGCTATGCAATAAATTAGAAAGCACTCGTTATAATTATGGGCGAAATGGAATAGAAAATAAAATAAGGAAATTTGGTAGATTAGATCTAATTTTTCATTCATTATACTCAGTAATCTTTTTGTGAATACAGTGAAGTTCTCCAATTATAGATTTTTAGCTAGGGAATTGGGAGATAATCTTGAGAAATTATTTGTCTTATATAACCAAATTAGTAAATTTGAGTTTGGAAACATTAGTGATGGCGCAAATTAGTATCAAATTTACTTTGTGCCAATTTCTGATCAAATTGTTGCACTAATTTTAATAATTAAAGAAGTATTGTATGTTAAATTCAACAATATCGTCTCTTAAAGCATTTGCGATGGTTTCCATCTGGAAAATATACTCGATTTTACAAATAATTCAACCAATAATAGGTTGCCATTTGCTGGAAGAACGAAATTGTTAAATTATCTCCAGTAGTACTTATCTATTGAAACTGTATACAAAAAACAATTAACATACTCAAAATTTGCTTTAAAACGTCGAATATTTGGTTAATACATAATATTTACTACTCAACAAAATGCGAATCAAAAATAATTTGCAAACCATGATAATAACAAAATGAGCAAAAATATATGTAATTACACTTAATGATAACAAAATATATGTATACGTAAAAATTTAAAATATTTAAAAAAAACATAAAACGAGTAAAACACTAAAAAATAACTTATTACCAATTTCATAATTTCGTGGAACGTCGGTTGCTCTGCTGAAGAGTAGTGCCGCTGGATCACATTTGCAATCCTATTTTGAGTGAAAAGTATTTTCAGTGAGAAATTCACATTTCCGATTCTTGTTCATTGAGAAGGAAAAAATGACGTCAAAATCGTTTCATATGAATAAAACTTTCTCACCGACTGTTACGACCCCCTTTGTTTTCTTAAACTGTCAAAAGTAACAACGACAGATTTTTAAAATGAAATTTCCCACCCACATAGTGTCGATAAAAAGCTAAATTTATGCTTTGTGCGATGTTGCATTGTATCAAAGGACATCATCCATTTTGGTACAAATATATGAAAGAGCTGGCCAAAAAAAAATTTGTGCCATATTCTGTTAGAACATGTCCTCCTAAGCATTTGTTATTACGGCACCAAAACTGTGGGATCATTGCACTTGTTTTTATAACGTACACGGCAGCGTTGCTTTCGGTACTAAGTAAATTATTTTGATGTTGTTGTTGTTGTAAAAAGAAACTTTATTATGTAAAAAAACAAATCGTCCCACAGCTTTGATGCCATAATAACAAATGCATAGGAGGTCAATTTATTTATTTATTTATTTTATTTATTTATTTATTTATTTATTTATTTATTTACCAACTTTATAATTATATACAATCTGGTTACAAATTTTTCAATAATACAATAATATATACTAAAAGCAAAGTAAAACAAACATGAAAAATTACCAATAAGTTAAAAGAACATTAGACATCAATTTCTTAAATGCCTCCCTTGACAGATTAAAATCGAAAGCCGATCGAACTCTATTAAAAGAAACAGTAGATTGATAAATAGGCTCACATTTACCGTAGTTATGCCTAATGTAAGGCAGCTTAATTTGGAAGTCTCTAACGCGAAAGGTCCGTAACGGAGTATATATATCGTACAATACCAAAATCTCAGGACAGTCAATTTTAGACATCAACAAGTCTCTAACCAATAACGCGCCAATTTCGATTCTGCGGATAAAGAGCGGCTCAATATTTATTAATTTACATCTACCACGATACGGTGGAAGTATAAAAGCGGGTAGGTTCTCATCTCTGCGCAACCTTCTCAGAGCAAACCTTAAAAAGCGCTTTTGAACACTTTCAATTCGGTCTGAATAGTTACTATAAAACGGATTCCAAATTGCTGCACCATATTCCCAACAACGAACGCACAAACGAAATATATAATATTTTAATAGAATAAGGATCTTGAAAATCCCTCGAAAACCTTTTAATAAACCCAAGCATGGAATTCGCTTTAGAAATGCAAATGTCAATGTGCTTATTGAACGATAAGTTCGACGTAAATGTTATACCTAGATCCACAAACGTATCAACCTTATCAATAATGCAGCCATCCAGGAAAAAATCAAAACTAGCGGGCGCGATTGCACGGGTAAAACGGATTGTTTTACATTTGGAAATGTTTAGGGTCAAATTCTGAGCTGTGCACCACATACTAAAATTATTTAAGTCGGATTGGAAATCTCTTGCGTCATTGATGCATGAGATGGTTTTAAAAATTTTAATGTCGTCCGCATAGATGAGGATGTCGGAATAACTCAAACAATCAACTACATCATTAATGAATAGTATGAAAAGCATAGGACCCAAATGACTACCTTGAGGCACTCCCGAGGTGACATTAATAACTCTGGATGTGAAACCACCAATCTTTACTATCTGAGTTCTGGAATCAAGATAAGATCTGATCCAGTCCAGTGGGAGAAAACTACAATGCAAGGAATCAAGTTTCCTCAACAGCAAGTCATGATCAATCTTATCAAAGGCCTTACAGAAATCAGTGTACACAACCTGCACAATTTTCCCCCTATATAAGGCATTTGAGACGCAATTGGTAAGCAAGAGTAAGTTAGTAACAGTTGATCTGCCTGGAAAGAAACCATGCTGTTTTGGAGAGATAAAAGTTTTCACATGAAAAAATAATTGTTCTTTAACAAGTTTCTCAAACAACTTGGGTAAGACTGAAATTATACAAATACCCCTATAGTTCTCAATGTTACCACGAATCCCGGATTTGAAAATAGGTTTAATAAGCGATCGCTTCCAAAGAGTAGGGAAATATCCCTCTCTTAGACTTCTATTAAATAGAAAGCACACCGGGGCTGCAATTGCGTTACCGGTCAATTTTAAAAATAAAGGCGGTAACAAATCAAAGCCGGCACTATGGTTAATGTCAAGATTTGACAATTCCGATAAGATTGTATCAATTTCCAAACGAAACATTGAAAATTTCATATTGCTCGTGACATTATTCAAGCCGCAGAAATTAGAACCTGAATCTGGATTATAAACGCTCTCAAAGAAATCCGCAAACAAATTAACCTTATCTAGAATGTTATCACAGACTCGGTCTTTCAAATACATTGTGGAAGGGTAACCATCAGATTTTCTTTTATAGTTAACAAAATGCCAAAAATGATTGGGTTTCGATTTAATTTGTGATTCCACCTCCAAAACATAATTACTGTAAAGAAATCGGTTAAGAAATATATATGATACTTTTTACGTAAAACCTTGAATTTACTATATTCGGAGATAGTTTATAAAGTTTATGAGCCTTATCCTTTCTATTTTTCAAATTTATCAATTCACTGTTATACCACGGTTCCTTCTTGGAGCCTGAAACAACCAGTCTAGGAATGAATGCTTCAATGCTCATATGAACAATTTTATAAAATTCGTCCAACATATCGTCTATATTAACAGAATTTCTAACAGAATATAGCACAATTTTTTTTTTTGGCCGGATTTTTCACATGTGGACCAAAAACGTATGAAACCTGGATGATATCCTTTGCTTTACTGTAAACATAATTTAAAATTTTTTATGTTGCATGAAACAATTGCATGAAAAGAGATGTGTTGTTTAGACAGATACGATTCAACCAAGTCAAATATGCGAACATTAATGAAGGTAATTTTCATAAAGCTAATTTTTTGAGAATTAAGAAACATTTTGCAACTATGCAGATGGATTATATTCTATATTCAGATTTATAAAATTAATTCAGAGATTGCAGCTATATGACGTTGTTTTCTCAAAGACTAAAATTTTAAATTCAATAATAATAATTTCTTTGGTACTATTCTGGTTTTTCTATAGGTAATTGTGAATTAAAGATTAATTTATTGTGACTTCTTAGTATATTTTGGTATCACCCTTTCCCAAGTATATACTGTGGGATTGGTATTTCGTTCAAATTTTAGGAAATAAATTTCATAGGAATTTTGTTGTTTATTTTTCCTTAGAAATAAATAAAGATTAAAATGAATTAGACTCTACTTCTATATAATTTCATTTAGCAAATTTTTGTTACAGCGTTTGCTTATTTTTTAGTCCGCTTAAGGCTCGTTTTCAACATTAGCATTCGTCAATAATTTTTAAAATATTTTTTCTCATGAAAACGCGTCGCGAATAATTTTTTCGAATTAAAATAAAATAACGAAGAGCAAGAATAATTTGGCATTCGATGTCAGGTGGTATAACTAAAATTAGGTATGAATTAAATCATTCAAACTTTTGATTTCAATTGTTTAATTCAATCTAGGTTGGTATAAAGTTTCTGTCATGTAAAAATATACACCTTTCTTGGGCTTTAATAATGTAGTAGGAACACTCTTATAATTCTTATATTTCCAGAAAGTCTCAATCTAAATTTTCGTCCAAAAAACGTAAGTGGGAATACGTTCTGTCGATTTTTAAAATGCCCGCGCTGAAAAGATTTTAAAAAACATCTTTTCCTACATTAGTAAGACTGTCTTTCATTATGATGCCAACTTTGAGCGCGATCCGTCAACAATGAGTTTGCCTTAAATTGATCGCGTGAATTCTGATCGTATACGTTCAAAGAAGGATCATGATGAGTCGTGGATGTGTGGGTCTGACAGGCAAACCAGTCAACCAGGTGGCTGAATAAGACGGTGAAAATCAAGCCAAGGTAATGCTCATTGGTTTCTTCAATATTCGCGGTCTGATACATCATTAATTCGTTCCGGACAGACGTTAAATAAGGAGTTTTTTTTTGAGAATATTCGGGCGTTTGCGTGAAAAAATTCGACAAAAGGGACCGGAATTGCCAAATTGCCACTCCGTGGAACCCGTTTTGACTCCATTGAAGCCATAAAACAAAATTCGCCGGCCGAAATGAAGGGCCTCCCGGAAAGTGCCTTAAAAAAATATTTTGATGGTTGGAAGAAACGCTGGAATATGCCGAAAAAGGGGTTACTTTAAGATCGACAAAATAAATGTTGGTAATTGAACTTAAAATTTATGTTTGATTTAACAATTCCCGGTACTGTTTTGACAGGATTTGTTACGATAGAAATCATCCATAAAATCTATATATGCAGAAAACGCCTTGAACATATATTTTTATATTCATCACATCCGAATCGAAAGTTTTAGCCATGTTTATATTGAAATCGAAATTTATATTCATCATGTCTAACATAAATAAATCTACTAGAAAGTGAAAGTGTCTACCAGAACTATCATGATACAATCAGTACTGGCAATCATTGATTGATAAAATAATTGTCTCATTGCTATTATAGCTTAAAAAAATATTTTTAGATGACTCTAAATAAACTAAAGACTCAAAATTTCAATAATTGTAGTTTTTTTAATTTTTCAACAATAAATTTAAAAATTTATTATTATCAAGAAATTCCCCTTAATTTAAAATAAAATGTATCCAATAATTTTTTGGAAATATTACGATTTTTATATTGTAATTTCAAGAAATTTAAATTTTTTCTAAGAATTTGTAATTGAAACCAATTCAAGAAAATTAAATAGAAACCTAATTTTGTTTCTAAATATTTTAAAGCTCTAATTATACATTAACCCTCGTCAGACGGCATAATTTTATAACATTAACAGTCCTCACTGTATACATTCCTTTCTATAAGCATTCCTCCCTATTTGCGTTCCTTTATGATCTAGACTAAAAATGTAGAAATCCTACTAAAGTTCCATCCTCTATGGTTTCTACAAGAAAAGTTATTGCAATTTAAACAACCTGAAAAGGTACAATTGTACCTATGCCGCCTGACGAGGGTTAAAGAATTCAAACATATCAAGTAATTTTAGAATTTGCTTAAATAGGCCACAATAGGCCACAAAAACTGTAGCTCAATCTTCAAAATAACAAGTTATTTCAGTTTCATTAGATTTGATAACAGCAATATTTTATTTAAAATGTTGACAACAACAAAAAATTAAAAAATCACAAGACGTTCCAATTTCAATAGATTTAACAAAAGCACGATTAAGTCAGGATTATGACAATAACAAAACATTACAATATTTCATTGAAAATAAGATTTAAAATGGATTAGAGATTTTACAGTTTTGATAATTGTAGGTGTTCAGTCACGTGAACATACCAACTCACCATGCTGCGCAAGCATGGCCTCAATCGTATAAATAGTCATTCTTGTTATTATTATTGATTAATGAAATTTAACTACAATGGAAAAATGTATATTATGCATTTTTCCTTAATATAACGTTTTTATATTTTTAGTCAGTTCATTGACACCAAATATATAATTCTTTAACATACAAATTGTAATATTAAAATCAGCAATTTTAGTCGATATTAGTTGTTATTAGCATAATTAATGTATGACCATTTTGTATATAAATCAAACATTTGTCTGATTTAATTCATTAATTCAGTTCAAAAATTAATTGACTCAATAAAACATCGCCCTGACCAACGGTAAGCGATACAAAATTAATTAAAGAATAAAAAACCAACAACGTCTTTTATTCACAATACAAAACTTTTAGTAAATCAACGACTATCTTAAATTTACAACTTAAGAAGTTAAAGTCTGAGATTTACACATGGTCCTTCGAAGCCACTAAAAAAATTGGCACCAATTGAGAAGTACATCGCCAAACAACAACCGGCATCAAAAACACCAACAACCAACTGGAAATTTACGATCTGCAAATTCGAGTCATCAAGCAACCAGCATCTATAGCAAGCCAACAAACAACAGGCAATCTACAGAGTTAACAACCAAGCAGCACCTACAAGTTCAAGCCATCAAACAACAGCGACATACCCAGCAATACACTACCAACAAACGGCGGAACAATGTCGACCTTAGGCAAACAAGAAGAAGTAGGCGGCAAGATAATCCAGATGCACACAAACTACAATAAAGATGGAAATGCTCGGAAAACGAAGACATATCTGGAAACAAAAATAGCTGCTTTAAAAGCATTGTACACAGAATATGTCGCAACGGATGATATCATCCGACAGATGCAGCCACCGTTAGAGCATAATCATTCCTACTTCGACTCACGAAAGAAGATAGCGGAGATTTACGACCTCCTAATCGATGATATGCGAAAACGATTAAACCACGGGCCACCACTAACACCGACACCAACAACATCAGCGGAACACTCGCAAAGTACATCCTTAACAATCTTAAGTACAGATGACAGCAGTAAACCAACACCAAAAGAAAGACAAAGCTCATCTAATAACATTCCAACTTCCGTGACAGCCAACAGGAAAGAGTTCGACCAGATGATGAAGCTACAAAATATAAAGATGAGGGCTCTATATAGAGAGATAAACACAGCTAAATAGGCATTAGCACAAAAAAAAATCAAAACAAGCACTAAAACTTGTTTTGAAACATATGGAGAGGATGATGGAACAAATCATGGACCTCGACGATAAAATAAACATAGAAGTTTCAGAAGAAGATGAAATCAATGCAAAATATTTCATGGAGAATTACTTCGGTAATATTAAGCAGGCGCATGATGACATTGTGATTGAAATTACAATGGAGATTGAGAATGATCAACAATCAAAACACAATTCAATAGATATCCGACTACCAAATATTGAAATTCCACATTTCTATGGAGAAATCATGAGATGGAAAGGTTTCGCGGATACATTCAAGAAATTCGTGCATACAAACTAAGTGCTTACGGATACCCACAGAATCAACTACTTAAAAAGTCATTTAGGAGGTCCAACCGCTAAAATAATAAGCCATCTTGAATCAACCGCAGAAAATTATCAAGTGGCATGGAATATATTAAATAATCGCTACAACAACGAAAGAATTCTGGCAGCAGCATATTTTAATCAACTAATTAATCAACCAAATATGATGACAGAAACCGCGGCAGGAATCAGAACAATGCACGACACAACAAGTGAAGCCATTCACAACATCAATAATATCTTGAATGGTGAAGACAAATATGATGCCCTGATAACACACATACTTCAGAAGAAATTAGACAACGAATCCATCAGAGCCTATGAGACAACTTTAGACGACCCAAACAAGATTAAAAATTTGAATCACTTTATGTTGTTTTTGGAAAAAAGATTCCAATCACTAGAAGCACTAGGAAGTAAACCGAATCGACAACCCTTACCAAAAGCCATGACAACGCTAGCAGCAACAAGAAACAGATGCGTCAATTGTAAAGGATCACATACGATTGAAGCATGCAAATCATTTTTGGAGATGTCAACAATAGATCGCAGCAAAATATGCAACATGAATAATCTATGTCGGATATGTTTAGGAAAACATAATCTCTCAAAAATATGCTTGACAGAAGGCAAATGTCTGGTGTGCAAAGGCAGACACCATACTCTTCTCCACACCAAAGAAGGTGCAACTAACAAAATAGAATGCCGACAAATAAATTCACCTGGACAAAACGCAAAACGTGGGATACCAGTTGTGGAAACACACATGATAGACAGCACAACAACAGCAGCTCAGGTAATACTGAGCACAGCATTAGTTAAAGTTCCAAGCCACGGAGGTCACCCACAACTACTTAGAGTGCTCATTGATCAAGGTTCTCAAGCATCATTCATAACTCATGAGGCAGCTAAAAAATTAAATATACAGAGCAAGAAAGCGCATGTAGAATTTAAAGGAGTAGGAGGAATGTTGATGTTGATAATGCACTAATTGGGTTATTTCGTGTGAATTTATCGAAAATAAAAACTAATTGATTGATACTTTAATTTATAATTTTAGTTTTATTGATTAAAATCGAATTTGTTGATTTTTATACATAATTTGCGATGTCGATCGTCCAAAATTGGGAAACGCACTGCCGATTAAAAACAAAAATGAATCGACCATCGTTCAGTGATTCTTCAACGTTATCCAATACACATACATATAATATAATTTGTACAACAAAATACAATACACATTTATATATAATATAACTTATACGACACGACAATATACAATACACATAATATAATAAATAGGATAGAACTTCGCACAGGGTGTGCAGGCTCACAACAGGAGTGACAGCCGGATTAGCAGAACAACGGATGACATTCAATATTGAGCCGAGATTTCCGTCGAAATTCAAAACACAAATAAGCGCGCTAATAGTAAATCAACTAGTGGGAGATCTACCAGAATACAGTTTTAATGTCTGGAAATGGCCACATATTAGTAATTTGTTATGGGCAGATCCAGAGTACAATAGGCCTAATAAGATCGATATATTATTGGGCGCAGATTACTACCCAGCGATAGTAATGAATGATGTGGTAAAAGGCGAAGCAGGAGAACCAGTGGCACAAAAAACAGAACTAGGATGGATAATATGTGGACCAATAAACTATAATGAGCCACCAAGGGTTCAGTGCATGATAACAAAAACGGAACTTGACAACAGGTTAAAATCATTCTGGGAAATAGAAGAAGTACAACAAGACAGGCTATTAACAGAAGAAGAACAAAATTGCCAGGAACATTATGAGGCAAATTATCACCGTAACGCTGATGGGAGATATACAGTTCGAATCCCATTTAATCATAATCCACCAATACTTGGGGCTTCAAAAACAAGAGCATTAGCCAGATTCCTGCAGTTGGAGAAGAAATTCGCAGCATCACCAACATATGCCAATGACTACAAAAAATGCATTAACGAATACATTGAACTAGGTCACATGCGACTCTGTGAAATTGAAATGAGTCCATCAGAAGAATACTTCATACCACATCATGCAGTAGTAAAAGAAAGCAGCACAACGACAAAGCTACGTGTTGTTTTCGATGCCTCAGCTAAAACCAGCAATAATAAGTGCCTCAACGATCAACAAATGGTTGGGCCGACACTACAGGAGGAATTGATTTCGATCCTGTTAAGATGGAGGAAACATAGGGTGGTCTACACAGCAGACATCGAGAAAATGTATCGCCAAATACGAATACATAAAGATGACCAAAGGTATCAAAAGATACTATGGAGATCAAACGAGAAAGATCCAATTCGTGAATATCAATTAACAACTGTATCCTTTGGAACAGCTTGTGCCCCATACCTGGCCATCCGCACGTTACAACAGTTGGCCAATGATGAGAAAAAGGAGTTTCCCATAGCAGCCGATATAACTTCACACGATTTCTATGTGGATGATTTACTAAGCGGCAGTGATTCTGTAGAAGAAGCACACACACAGCAACGTCAAATCATTACAATGCTAAGTAAAGGAGGATTTCAACTACGGAAATGGGCTAGTAACAAGCCAGATCTATTACAACAGATACCACTCGAATCACGGGCAATCGGTACAATGGATATCAAACTAGATGACACAATAACAACTCTGGGCATATCTTGGAACCCTGATACTGATACCTTCGGATTCAAAATAAATATAAAAGAGAAGAAAACTGAAATCGCCACCAAAAGAAAATTATTATCCGAGGTATCACAATTATTTGATCCTTTGGGATGGTTGTCACCAACCATTATAGTAGCAAAAATATTACTCCAACAACTTTGGCTAACAGGATTGTCTTGGGATGCACCATTACCTCAAGACATCTCAATGAGATGGAACAGTTATAAAAATTCATTTCCTGCGCTCGAACAAATAAAAATATCGAGGTGGGTGAACACTTCCAACAATTTGCCCATAGAACTGCATGGATTTTGCGATGCATCTGAACATGCATATGCAGCAGTTATTTATATATTGTTACCAAAGAGATAATATAAATAGTGCACCTCGACCTTATTTACTAATATCAAAAACAAAGGTCGCACCAATAAAATCAAAACTAACAATTCCTAGGCTAGAATTGTGTGGAGCGTTGTTACTTGCGAGGTTGATGGCAAAAGTAACTAAAAGTCTTCGAATTTCCAAAATAACAACTTACGCATGAACTGACTCAATGATAGTGCTCGCTTGGATCACAGCAGAACCACATCGATTTAAAATATTTGTTGCAAACAGAGTAACAGAGATCCACAGTCTAACCAGCCCAACAACATGGAACTATGTTAAGTCGTCTGAAAATCCAGCTGATTGTGCTTCAAGAGGCATAGAAGCTGACTGTCTCGAAAAACACCAAATATGGTGGAATGGTCCAAGTTGGTTAACAAACACTCCAACAAATTGGCCAGTTCATAATTCTTCTGAAAAATTTGAAAATATTCCAGAGAAAAGGTTAGTAGCACTAGCTAAAACAACGGAAATAAAGGACGACGAAAACCCATTTGATCATCTTTACATAAAACATTCAAGTTTAAAGAAGATTCAACGAATAATATCATATTGTAGACGATTTATCAACAAGTTAAAACTAATGAAATACGAAATAAGTAACATTATATCACCTCAAGAAATGCAAGAAGCTCTCCATCAGTTAGTTGGAAGGACTCAACTAACCCAATATAGGAATGAAATTCATAATTTAAGGAACAACAAACCAATCGACAACAAAAGTAAGTTACTATCACTCCCACCATTTTTAAAAGATGGACTGCTAAGAGTTGGTGGACGATTACAAAACTCAACCGCCTGGTCATATGATGAAAAACATCCCTTGATTCTTCCACAATCACATCCAATTGTTAACCTGATCATCCAAGAAGGCCACAAATCAACGATGCATGGCGGTACTCATTTAACTTTAGCACACATCCGAACAAAATTTTGGATCATAAATGGTCGAAATGTTGTCAGACAACAAATATCAAAATGTCTGAGATGTCACCGATTCAGTAAAAATATTAAGCATCAACTAATGGGTAATTTACCAGAAGCAAGAATAGCTCCTGCTCGACCATTTTTAAAGTCAGGAGTTGACTACGCTGGACCTTTCAACGTAAGAGTATCGAAAGGTAGAGGCAACAAATCGTATAAAGGCTACCTAGCAATTTTTGTTTGTATGGCAATAAAAGCTGTTCACATTGAGGTGGTCAGTGATTTAACAGCCGAAGCGTTCATGGCGGCATACAAACGTTTTGTGTCTCGTCGAGGAATATGTTCCGATATTTTTTGCGACAATGGTACTAATTTTGTTGGTGCTAGTAAAACAATGGAATTACAAAAAAAGAGATAGTAGAACAAATAGCTTCAAACATTGTAAATTCTACTACGGAACATGGTACTAAATGGCATTTTATTCCACCGGGAGCACCGCATTTTGGGGGATTATGGGAGGCCGCAGTAAAATCAGTAAAATATCATTTAAAAAGAGTGATAGGCGAAGCATCTTTGACGTTCGAAGAATTAACAACATTAACTTGTCAAATAGAGGCTTGCCTTAATTCAAGGCCAATTTCACCAATGACCAATGATCCAAGTGATCCGACCGTTTTAACCAGGTCACTTTTTAATTGGAGATGCTATCATAACCCAGCCTGAAGTCAGAGTTTCAGACAACAACATGAACTCATTGACTCGATAGAAATTGGTCCAAAAAATGAAAGAGGACTTTTGGAAAAAATGGTCCCAAGAATATTTGCATCAACTACAACAACGAGCAAAATGGACCACGAAGACACCAGATCTGAAGATTGGACAACTTGTTTTAATTCGAGACAACAATGTTCCACCATCCAGATGGACTACTGGACGGGTTGTACAAACTCACCCGGGACAAGACGGAATCGTTCGTGTAGCTACACTCCGCGGCCCCGGAAGGGCCCTTATAAAAAGGTCAGTGACAAAATTAGCACCTCTCCCAATTGAAAACACCATACAAGAACAAGGTACAGAATTGGATACCGAGGCCATCACCGTATTGTCAACCACGTTTCGCAACACCATCACCACGAGGAAACGTAAGTCAACAGAAACACATGAAGGGAAAAATCCACCAAGGAAATGGTTGCGAGGGCAAATAGACGATGTGGTAAAAATAGCTGCAGAAAAAGTAAAAACCATTCCTCAACCAAAAAAGAAAAAAAGGACAATTAGACCTTGTTACCAATCCAAATTGATGTTATTAACTATGATTCCATTAATAAGTGTACTCGGCATATGCTCAGCAACTTTAAAGGAGACGACTTTTGATATTACAACTCTAAATTCTACAATGGGAATATATTTTGAAAACATTGGGATAGCTCAGCTCTCCCACCAACAATGGACTATAATAACTTACTTTAATTTATCGGCAATGTTCTTAGAGGCTGAAGTATACAAAGCCGCTGTTGATAGGATGACTCAAACCTGTAGCGAGGATAAGGGATGGTTGCAACTAAGACAACTTTGCAAGCCCGCAATATCACAATTGAAACAACAACTTTCCAATATAAACCTCAACAATGAAATACTCCAACCCACTTACAATCATGTTCGGACGAAGCGAGGTTTAGTGAACGTAGTTGGTACTCTCACAAATCAACTATTTGGAATTCTCGACCAAGACGACGCACAACGGTATGATAACGAAATCACTTCATTAAAAAATGATCAACAGCACATTCATAAATTGCTAAAAGAACAAATTTCAATAATGGAATCAACAACGAATATCATCAAAAGGGACTGGATAGCAGTAAACAATCAACTACAAGAAATAGATAAGCAAACAGTGGCTCTACACAACTTAATAAAAAGAAACGAAAACGAGCATATAGCAGTACAAAGGTTCATGGCTCTATGGATTCACCTATCATTGGAAATGGTAAACTTTTATTCAATGCAACAGCAGCTAATTGACGTCGTCATAGACATTAACCATAGCAAGATAAACACATTTATTCTCAAACCTAATCAACTTAGGGCAGAATTACAAAAATTACATGAAATAATCCCAGCTGATGCCACCATATATAGAGAAAATAACATGATAAGCTTGTACCAGATGATGACGGCTAAAGTTGGACAAATAAAGAACGCGTTAATTTTTGAAATAAAGATGCCGTTATTCAACAACAGAATATATCAGATCTTAAAGCCAATTGCTATCCCAACCAAGCATAAAGATATGTATGCTTATATAGAACCATCAAGTGAACTCTTATTGTTAAGTTTGAATAGGGAATCCTATTACTCCATGTAAGAAGACGAGCTCACATCTTGCAAGTCCATGAGATCTTCAGAATATCTCTGCATGATCCACAACGTTATTCATAATATACAAAATAATCCAACACCTTGCGAGATCGATATAATCATGAATAAAGAAGTACAATCAGATGCTTGCCAGATTCGTTTTATGCTACCAATAAACTTATGGATTCCAACCCACGATCCAAGCGCATGGATTTTTATCTCCGAAAGAAAGCATACAATAAATATCGTATGTAATAAAGAAGTGACAACCACAATCATAAATGGAACGGGAATTATCACGTTACATAAAGCCTGCACTATCACGGATGGAATGACAACTATACATTCAATTGAAAACTTCAACACAAGAATGAAGTCTTTCTATCAACCAACGATAAACCTCAGCAGCCTGCTTATCCGGTCCAAAAATGCCACATACGAAAATACCACCAACAGAACTATGATGAGTCATGAATTCAACAACATTCTCATGGATTTGGATCAACTGTCAACTAATGTTACACACCTAAAAAATTTGGCAGAAAGTGAAAACCAACAATTAAATTATCACGATATTCATCATTACGTTTTACTCTACGGAATCATTGCCACCTTTATCGCACTTATCGTTGCATATCGATGCAAGAAAACAACAGCTACACAGTCATCAGAACAAATTTCAAACGTGCTCCCATTACCTCGCCGGTTCATATCAACTAAAGTCGCCGCGGAGGATGTTCAGTCACGTGAACATACCAACTCACCATGCTGCGCAAGCATGGCCTCAATCGTATAAATAGTCATTCTTGTTATTATTATTGATTAATGAAATTTAACTACAATGGAAAAATGTACATTATGCATTTTTCCTTAATATAACGTTTTTATATTTTTAGTCAGTTCATTGACACCAAATATATAATTTTTTAACATACAAATTGTAATATTAAAATCAGCAATTTTAGTCGATATTAGTTGTTATTAGCATAATTAATGTATGACCATTTTGTATATAAATCAAACATTTGTCTGATTTAATTCAGTTCAAAAATTAATTGACTCAATAAAACATCGCCCTGACCAACGGTAAGCGATACAAAATTAATAAAAGAATAAAAAACCAACAACGTCTTTTATTCACAATACAAAACTTTTGGTAAATCAACGACTATCTTAAATTTACAACTTAAGAAATAAAGTCTGAGATTTACACAGTAGGAGCGTCACGAGATTTATTATTTCAAGAAGCTAAACGTATTTCAGACATTTAAGGAATTAACCGTTTAAAATGTTGGAATTTGATGAGATTAGAAATTAGAATTAAAAATTTATGAACTTCGAAAAATTGCTACGGCTGATATAATAATTTAATTAATTTATACCCCCGTTCAAAAGTTTAAGACCACATTACACAATTCACATTGCATTTGCTGACAACAAATGTAAAATCAATACTATTTTTTGTAATAGCTTGATAAATTAAAAATGCATGTTTTTGTCAACAATATAAAACCCAATTTTAGAATAAGATTGTTGAAAAGTCATTAAACGGCATATTTTTGCAGTGGTCTTAAACTTTTGAACGGGGGTGTATGTAATTTTAATATTCCGAAAAATTCAGATATTCAATTATTTTTAAAATTAATAAATTTAAAAAAATTTTGCTTTAATCCAATTTTAAGAAATTTAAAAAACGTCAAGAGTTGTATATTAATGAATTTTAGAAATTTAAAATGAACCAAGAAAAAACTTTTACAATTTGATTATTTCAAGAGTGCTAAGAATCAAAAATTTTAAACCATTTTAAAATTTAAAAGAATGTAGTAATTTTCAAAATTCTAAAATTTTAAATTTAAGCTTTTTGTTCATTTTAGTCTTTATTGAAAAAGAGTTTTCCGAATTAACCGAATTTTGAATTTGTTTTTTATATTTGGAACTATTGAAATTCATACACATTGTCGCTTTAGTGTTATTTTTGTCTAAATAAAGAGAGAAATTTGAACATCTAGTTCGAAATCGTCTATCTCTTCTCTCCGTTTTAGAGATACATATTTAGTTTTGCTTTTGTCTAAGTCCCTATATTTTTAATCATTTTGACTAAACTTATAGAGATGTTTTACTTGTTTTTTATAGTAGGTATTTTAATGTAACGTTTTACATTGTTGTATGATATTTTATAGTACAGTGTTTAAGCCTATGGCCTGTTCATCTTAATTCTTAATTAGATTTATTATATTCATACATATTTAAAAATATGTTCATATAATTTACACTGTAAATTCCAATTAATTAAATAAAAAATTTTAAGGAACATTTAATAAAGAAACAAAAAACCTTTTGATAAATTTAATTGTTGAGTTTTCTTATTAATGGGTTTGCGATCCATAAAAGCTTGGACTTAAACTTTTTGTTAATAGTGTTGATAGAATCCTTGATTAAAAGCATATTAAAATTTCGGGATAATTGAATTTTAGAAAATCGCCTGGAGTACCTACATATATTAATTCTAGACAACGATTTTAAATTATTTGTATTTTTTTTTTAATTTGTTTGCACTTTCATAGCCCAGGCCGGAGATGCGTATAAGTTGGTACGGATTATTGATTTATAGATAAATATTTTTATTTTTGATGTTAGATTAGATTTTGAGTTTAACAGATTTCACATTCTAATTATTTTTCACAGGACAAGCGTAGTTAAGCTATGAGAGTTCGAGCCCAAAATAGTACGAATTTTTATATGGAGGTCTAAATTTGCATTTTTTTGCATCTTTTTATTTAAACGTCAACTTCGGGAGAGAGAGAATAAAAGATCGTCACATAAAAATATATAGTTAAACCGCGAGAAACTTTTCTTCATATAGAAAATATATTTCATCTGAAACTTAACACATGTTAACAAGAGATTAGAAAGGGTAAATTGTATATGAATACATTGCATATAGGTACATAAAGCAAAGCAACCTTGATTATACAAGCCATAATCTAAAAAACGAAGCTTTTATAGAGGAATTAGAAACGAGGAAAAAACCAAAATTTCCATAGTAAAACACATAAAACATATGGGAAATCACTTTTTTTCCTAAGACAAATTTGTAAATGAAAACGTTGCAAATTCTTAATTATGATTTCTGAAATATTTTCATAAATGTTTGAATTTCAACATATATAAATCTCGTTTAAGTAAATCGTTTTCATTTTCTTGTAATAATTGATTTATTTTAACCAAAATATAAAAAAAAGTTCATAACAATAGCTTTCTGGTCAAATTAAAAAGAAAAGCTTACTACAAATCGTGTGCATTAAGTCAATGTACATAGATGGCAGTGGGTAGTATACATTTTGAAAAATCGTAGCAAAAATTGCGACCTGGGGAAATTTGAGTTTAAAAATTGTTGGATAAGCAAAACAAATTCACAAAATATTAAGAACGTGTCATAATTGTGTGATTAACTAATTTTTTTTCGTATTTCTCTGCCAACAATTATAGACATCTAACGTACACTAGTAAAACTAAAGATAAATTTAGCAAGTATTATTTTAATTTGTCAGAGCCAACTTTGATGTATTTTTCAAAATGAAAATTCGAAAAATATATTTTAGAAATAATTTAATTTTAATATTTCTGCAGTTAATGTTTACTTAATACCAATATACCTTTCTTGTATATTGCTACTAAAGATGTGTAGAACACTTTTGTATAAACATTTTGTAACATTTTTGCTGTTTTCATTGAAAAACTTGAAGCTAAAAAACACCATTTTTACTATGGATTCCTATGGAAATCAGTGAAAAGTTATACCTCTAAAAAAGCTTCTCAAAAATACGTCATAATGATTATGGCTCTATACTCTAGAAGGCTCTGACATAAAGACATTCTTTTACCCAAACGTTTGACTAAAATTTTAATATAAGTACGACAGTAAAAAAAATAAACTTAGATGCACGCAAGAATGATAGATTACAAGATTATAGTGATCCAAAATAATATGTTCGCTAACAGCTTATAGTAAATGTTTAATAAACTGAGTTGAGGAAACGAAATGTAATTACATATTATCATTGTTACATAAGAGTTTTTGGAGCCCAGTCATAGAACCATTTAAATTTTGCTTTTAACAAATATTGTTAGTGTAGAAAAAATAACAGAAAAGTGATATGTATAATTAATTGTTAGTTAAATGTGTAGTGTAGATTATCATAATAAACAACGCATTTAAATATGTACAGTTTATTTAAAAATATAAGAAAGTGTTAGAACATCTTTGCGGCCGCATGGATATACAATTTATACATATTATATGGAAGTAAAGTAAGTAAACTAATTTAGATATGAGTGTGTGTTTGTGACTTTAGTAGCTTTACGCGTATACAGTTATAGTTCCTTGATGTATTAATTACATCATATTTTCATGCGTTTCAGCGTGGATAGACTAGAACGAACTCCAATTAACCATATTATAATTTTAACAAATATGTTAATCGTTGTTCCAATCATGTCTATGAGTTATATATTCAGGAGGATCATATTTATGATTGTACCAACAATGTCATTGTTGTAACAATATAATATGTGCATTGCGCCCTCATAGGAAAATATCAAACTTCACTTGAATGATATACATACATATATCAGTATTACTTAAAACCTTGAAGAGTTCAGTAGTGATTTTTTTATTGTGCATTTTTTAAATAAATTTATCGTGATTCATTTTTCCTTTTTATAATAATTAAAAACAGTTAGTCAAAAACCCCTGCATTTGTTTTTCTAATTTATTTTAATTAACATGCAAAATTAATACGATAATATTACAAGTGTTAGTGTATGTACAGTTGTTCAACACATTTTCAAGAAATGTCATCGACAGTTCTACAACACATTTGAACGATCACGTTAATATTTATAGTAACCATTTTATGATTGCCCAAACTTGTTTATGAAGGTATTTTTATTACAGTATTTTTATCTTAAATATTAAATTGAGATTTTCTTCGGATTTTATTGTACAGTTTATTGCTTCACCAGACTTTGTTTTGGATATTAAATTATCAAGTAAAAATTGAATAACACACTAAAAAGCTTTTTCGGTAGGTCAAAGAGTGCTTTCAGTATTAACTCCGACCGAATCGGAAGTTGATTTAAACGAGCCTTCGTCGATTGTGTTAGATTTCCAGACTATTATAACGGAACCCATAGTTCGCACGATATCCTGCCTTGGTGAAACTGAATTTATCAACTTTAGAGACGAAAACGCTATATTTATACAAACCAATTTTTTACACCAATTGCCTACGACTGAAGTAATTATCATTGTTTTTAATTATTTAAAATTCTGGAGAAATAAATATTTTTCAATTATATTAGGACAAAAGAAATATAGATGACGTCCATTTATCGTTAACAGCATACCAAAATGGGACCTTGGAGAATCGCGAGCGCATAAATATTGCAAAAGCTGTTATATGCTACGTGCTGAAACAAAATAAATCAAAAATGTAAGTTTGTTTACGCCGACTCAAAACATACAATTGTTTAATTTTATATTTCATAAAATCAAAAAAAAACCGAAAACATAAATTAGTATGTATCTTTAAAATATCTTTGCTAATCGCTATGTTTTGCATTTTATTCATTAATTTGTTAACTGTTTTATTATGTTTATCCTATTTTCAGACTCACAAGAGACGATTTTTTACAGTTAGCGCAGTCAATAGTAGATATTTTTCCTTTTGAAGTAAAAGAAACGTACTGTCAGATGGGGCTACTTTGTGCAGGATTTTACAGTTTCTGAACTTTGAGATGTAAAAAAACTATATTAATGTAAACATTAGTACAATTTATCGTTATTATATTAATAGCTGGACTCAGACGAGTGAATTAGATCAATACTGACATTTTTTGTATGTAATATTTACAAATTATAAATCAAAACATACATTACACAAAGTAGTCCCCCTAGTGGGGCTACTTTGTGCAGTGATATAAATTTTGCATAATAATCATGTTTTTAGTAAAATATTGATATAAATTTGTCAAAATAGTTGATTGTTGACTTTTTAATATAAAAAACCTCAAGATAAACAAAAATTCTTGTTTGAAAATAGTTTTCAGCGTTAAAAAAATTTTTTTTACCAGGATTATTTTTTTAAAAAGAATGTTTATTTCAAACGATTGAGTTTAAACAAAAAGAAACCATACACATTTTTGAACAATGAAATAAATCAAATTTTAGAAATAATTATTACATTATTAACATTTACAACATTTATAAATATGAACAACATAAGATGCATCGTCACGAATCTGGAGTTTTTATTTCCCCCAGAGTGATTCGATCTCTTTAACTCGATACAGACCACGTCTATTAATTGCTTTTGGTTCGCTAATCTTTCGTACAATTTTTCATACAGTTTTTTTTACGACGTAACTCAAACAAAAAACGACGTACCTCAAATCAAGGGAATAATTTATCAACGACGTAACTCGAAAATAACGTAAATCAAAACGACGTAACTCGAGGATCGACTGTAATAGAAAGCAGCACTTGATAAGTGCCAAATTCAAATTTGCACAAAGTAGCCCCCGCTGCACAAAGAAGCCCCTCATGACGGTAGTTTATTTTATTTATTGTTTTTGATTTTATAGTGGATCCGTGAAAATTATTTTGATATTAGTCTTTGGTCGTGATCGTGTCATTACACATGTAGAGGCCCGAATTTAATGTTTGTGCCTAGGGCCCGAAAATGTGTTAATGCGGCCCTGCTTTAGGCCCGAATTTATAGTCGTTACTACAACTATAACTACTGTTATAGTATCAGTTTTCGTATTTATAAACCTCACTATAAGATTTGTTTGTAATGTAATAATGCTTATTGTGATCAAAATCCATCACTATAACCATTGCTACAAAATATCCAAAACAAGAAAGTAAATTCGAAATTCGTACCTAATTTTAAACATGATGTTGAAATGATTTTCGAAAATCGTTGCGATAGCAATAGCAATAGTCACGACTATAAATTCGGGCCTTAACAAAAGAAAGAGAGTTAGTAGAGACACATTTTAATAAGCTCATTATCTTTAGGTGATTTTGCCTACTTTTGATGTAAAAAATTACAACTACAATTTTTGCTTTAAAAGTTTAATTTTAATGTTCAATAAAAGAAATTATTGATGAATAAGTTACAACCACAAATATGCCTAATTTTTTTTTACCAAATTCCCTCAAATTATTTGTGTGTACGGATTACAACGCTTTAGTCTTTTTAAATAGTAAATCATATAAAACGTGAAAGTAAATTAATTTATATCATGATTACGCAGGATTTTTGTAAACTTGGTTTTTAGAACATCAAACACATCATTTATTTTTTCCAAAACGCTGCTGTTGTTATAGCATATTATCCTTTGGATTTAATCTGTGAAAAGTTTTAATTCCCTCCTCGCAGCTTTTACTTAAAATTTGGGTGGCTGAACTTAGTCGCATGTGTTGAAGCGTGTTTAGATGAATATGTGTTTCGGTTAATTTAGGATAGACCCGTGTGACTGATCGACAATCTAGAAGAATTATATATTCTTCCAAAATATCCCAGCAAACTAAGCCATCTGGTGTTGAAATATCTTAGGCTTAGATTGTATTACGTACATTTATTGATTTAATTATATGCGGATATCATATAGCGCATATATAGGTTCATTATTTATTTGAAAAAAACTTGGTGTGAGCCAATTATTTGTGGCGGTCAGTAACTACAACCCAGACTGATACACCAATTTCTTGAAGTTTCTGAATATTTAGTGTAATTAATTCCTTTGATTTTTTTTCCTGGCATAGGATTTTCGGTAGCAACATAACTTACAATAAATTGGTCTTTTGAAAATAATCCCCTAGACATAAACATGTTATCAAATATGTTTTGCTGGTATTGGCTGTCTATCATTATTTTCAAAATTTACTAAACCAACGACTTCATCAAGAGTTTGGTTATATTTGAAATCAGTTCTTATTTGTATTTCATCAAATAACAAAATATATTGTTTTGATATATTTGGCTTAAAATTTAAATAAAATATTCGATGAAAGTTGCTCTAATAATTTGTTAATAAAACCTGGTTTTAACTGTTTTAAAACACACCAATTATTAATTGTTCGAATAGATGGTAATGGAAAATTTAGCGCTTCTCTTAATAAAACATATTATGATGAAGGGACCTAAATTGAACCCTATAAGATAAAACCGCTTATTTTAATCAGCAACAATCAAAAATCCAATAATGCGCAATGAACACTCACTATTTAAAAACAAAAATTATTGATAAAGACGTTTATTTTAATCGTTACAATCATAATCCAAAAGCGATATAAAATTATCTAATTTTCTTAAATAGTCTAAAAAACTATAAATAACAAAAGATTGGAAACATTATGTCCCTTTAGGTATTTAAGGGACAGAAATGTTGGACCGTTGAATTGAGGTATTACAGTATTTTGTATGGATTTTTTGTTGTTAAATATTTAGAAATTTTGGTCAACTTTGTGTAATTCAAAAGTTTGACATTGTTTGATTTTAAATTAACTAAATTCGAATAATTGCTATCGCGAGTTGCTAGAGCAGACACGATTACTAAAACATGCCACTTTTCACGTTTTAAATCCAAAAGTATTGTACTATCCAGCTAAAATCATAATTAAACTGTTTAGATAGTAATTATCTTGAGTTGGATTTCTATAGAAACTTTTCGAAATTATCAATTTTCGATTGTTGTCTATTTCTCTATTCTTCCCGATACAAAAAGGACAACAACAAAAAAATGAAAACAAAAAAAAGGGATTGCATCGTAAAATTGAAATTTCAATCAACTACGACAAAAAATAAAATTGGTGTCTAATGATTTTACAGCCCTAATTAAGAAATCTCGTAATAAATGGAAAAATCAATCTCATCATCACCATTCTAAAATGAATAATATTTTACGAGAATAAATAAAAAAATTCTCGATCGTTACGTACTCCAGTTTAAAGTACATAATACTTCCCGAGCCAAATCAATAAAAAAATAACTTCTACTTGCGGTGCATACGCACCAATAAAAAATTTCTTTCTATCTACATTTTGCTGTTGAATGTATGTGTACATATAAAAAGGATTGACGATTGTAAAAGTATTGGAATTATTTACAATTATTAGCAATCCGGTAAGTAACAATTGTGTTTACAGATCAAAATTGGAATTATTTACAACAATTTCGAATGTCAAATTATCCGGTAGTCATCCGCTCAGTTTAAAAATGTTCCACTAGGTGGAATCCGTCATGCTCCAATCGTCAATAGGAATACAGACGCTCGATCTCTATTGGTTGAGTTTTAACTAACATTTATTATTATTTCCGATAGGTGACTCATTCAAGAAAATCAAATGTGGTAAAAATGGTTATTACTTTGTGTTTGCGCATCTGGTTACTATTTAATTTGTGCTTTAATGCTTTACTTAATGTATAAGCCGTGGCATTTGTACATCACATATATTTACAGACAGTAAAGAATAGCTTAAAATTTACAATAATAATATTTTAATTTCAATATAACAATGGTTACCAAATATACAACAATGTTCATAATTAATTACAATATGTACAAGAACTTTGATTTTAAGTTACTAAATTTAACATAATCTCTTTAAATGTATTAATGGAACTTGTATTTTTTAATTCTGTAGGCAAACTGTTCCAAGGGATAATAAACGCGATTATTAATCCAGAGTTATTATAAACATTAGTTCTACTAACAGGCAAATTAACGTTCCTAGTTCTTAATGACATAAAAAAATTTAATTTATTATGTAAATATAATTATACACCCGAGTCAAGTAGCACCTCACGAGTAATAACTCGGCCGGTTTGGACAAAGTTGGACTTGGCGGGATCTCACTTCTGTGAAGTCTGTGCTGATCTCACTTCTGTGAAGTCAAATTAGTGTGGTTGTTGTAGTGGTTATGGGATATTGTCTCATAGGCAGGCGTTCGAATAGATTTGGTTTCTGCTGAAATTACTACTGTCGTAGTTGCGCGGACGAAGAGAAGCAAGAGACAGTCATTCACCTTCTTTGCACCGGCCCTCGTCTGGCACGAAACAGACTAAAGTTTTTAGGGGCACTCCTCTTTAACGGCCTGTTGGAATTCAACAGGATGGATATCAGGAGCATCCAGATTTTTGTAACAAGCTCAAAATCGTTTCAATGAGTTGGAGGACAAATAAAAAATCGTGTTATTGCTACGGACGATTTTGTGTCTATGCCTGGTCCGAATGGACCTATACCAAACCTAACTTATTTACATTATAAAATTTACATTTTTTATGTGTAAAATGTAAAAAATATCATAGTTTTTGTGTTAATATTTAATGTAACTTGTAACATTAAGCGTCAACTTCGCATTAATGTTACTGGTTAGGGTCATACGACTGTATTCTGTGTTAACTTATTGGTTTATGGTTTAAAGATTCTTTATGAATGGATCAGATCATTCATTTTTCTTTTTTCTGATTATCCATTTTTGCTTTTTGGGTTGAAATTAATTTTTCGGCAGTTGATGATAAACTCTAAAATTGATAAGTACAAAAAAAAAAAATACATAACTGTGAATGTCCGAGTACCATTGTGTAATATGGTCGAGAAGTCTCTGGTTTTTTTCCATAAAGTTAACGCACGGAAAAAGGTGATTTTTGCCCGAGCTAATTATATATTAATTTGGAATAAGTTTATTTTCATTGATAAGTGAGTGAAAAAGTAAAATGTTAATAAATTACTCATATATTTATGTTTGATAAATGGGTCGTTTGACCCATTCGGCCCTTCGACCCATTCGGCCCTTCGCCATTCGGCCCTTTGACCCATTCGGCCCTTCGATCCATTCGGCCCTTCGACATTTGGCCCTTCGACATTCGGCCCTTTGAAATTCGGCCCTTCGCCCTCATTCAGTTATAATAAAAAAAAACCATACAAATTACAGTGAGGGTTATTATTACACAAATAATTAGATTTTACAAATGTATCATTGTCGTGAGTCTTGTTCAATGGTATATCTGGTAAACAATTGGTTTGCATATTTTGTTTTGGCAACGATCGAAGCTTGAGGGCAAATTCAGCTTTATACGTTCTCTTCCTGCATGCAATACGTTAGCGGTGATAACCAATTGAGCATTTTGATCGTGAGTCATATTCAATGCCATTTATGCTCTTAATTGGTTTGCATTATTTTTATTAGATTTCGCTGGAAGTTTTATTGCAAATTAACCATTTGATCTTTTCTCCTCTACATGCAAGGAAATATAAATTATTTGAGATAACCAATTATTCATTTCTAAGTTAAAATAATTATGATTTACGAATTTATTTTTGTCATGAGCCTTGTTCAATACTCTTTATGGTATATAATTGGTTTACAACATTTGGTTTGTTATTGTTTGTAAATTTTTTGGGGCTTATTTTATGTACAACCCATTTCAAACCTTAAGCTTACCGTTTAATTAACAAATAGTTTTATATTCTAAAAGCAGCAACAACGTATCATAGCAGATACATTTTTGCTGCCTATAGGTTTGTACCTTTTTCCAAACTTTAGAGGTTGGCGATGATAAAAGACTAAACCCAAAATAAAACGTGTTTTGTTGGAGACATAAGACTGATTTTCAAAACCTCGGTTTACAAAATCTTGGTTTAAATTATGGAAAATGAGGCTTTTTTATTTTAAAATGGCAATAACCCAAAATTTTAAATTCTGAAAAGTCAAATAAATATAAACTGAGATTAAAACCGAGATTTTGTAAAACAGAAATTTTGAAAACTGAGATGTCGATTCGCTCTCTGGATGTTATTGTATATGTATAATAATTTTGGCATTTTACGTTTAAATATTCAAAACTATTTCAATTTAAGTTTTAAACTAAACAGCGAGAATTGTTGCAAGGACTGGCGATACTTAATTTTCGCGATACATTTTGGTAAAGTCGGTGCTGAATTTCTAGCCATTAATTTCGGAACCAATTTTGAGAAAAAGACTGTTGTGGAGCTGGTGTAACATGAGAATTTTGGTGAAACTGTTTAACCTGAAATTAATTCTCTGAAATCAACAATGCTCTTTCAAAGATAGAATGCCTAAAACAATCAACTACAAGTTAAAAATTGGGAATATCGTCATTGCTGTTGTTCTGATCATAATTTTGCCCGCTAATTTTATATTCACTACTTTACCAGATAACACATTATCAAATGTTTCAATGTTTACTGATTCGGCTTCAGAGTTAAATTTGAATAGTGAACTCCTTAAACTAAATAATCCATCTCAATCAACAATAAAGTAGAACGAACACAAATTTGTCAATCTCTGTTTCCCTTATACCAGTTTATATACTCCAAAACCAAATAACATAATAAATTATTCTTAATCCGCTTTCATAATTAATGATTAATTTTCTAATTCATGTCGCTTTATCAAACAACACAAGTCACCCTAACAGTTAACTACAGAAAAAAAGTTGAAAATTTTATTTATTACCATAGCAGTGTTAAAACATAATATTTACATAGTTTTATGCTTACAAACAAACCTTGTACATAGTATGTAATAATAATAATATTTTAATACTAATCATACGATATATTGTACATAATACACAAATCTAATTAAAATGTTATGATATATATGGTCTGTTATAAAAATAATTAGTTGCATGTGTACATATTAGAAAATCAGATTAATTTACGGTTTCTGTTTTTATAGCGACATTCTTATATTATATGTTATATTGTGTATGTCGTAAGTGTGTAATTCTTTCTTATGTCTCGTAATTACTTGTTTTAGTAAAAGTTTTTTTCGGTTTTTGTTTTTGTTTTTATGACAATTTTTCTTCTAGATACCATTTAAATGTCATTAAAACACGAGGAAAAAAATTAATGATAACATTATGTTGATGTATTATATTTCTTAGATGCTTCTTATACTTCTCATTCTCTACGTAAACTAATTACATAAAGCTAGTGGCTATATATAGAAAAAAAAAAAAGAAATAAAATTGTGTAACTTAGCCCGTATAAGACAAAGTAACAAATAGCTTTAGACGAAAATTTAATAAAATTAATTCTTAGGTTGTTTCCTCTAAACAAAGTTTAATTATTTCCTTCCTCATGTCTGTTATGTTTCTTATCGATAAACGAGTATCTACTTTAGTAAAGATTGAAACAGTGTAACAAATATGAAATGTTATCCTGCATCAAAATAATAAATTCTACTATACTATTATGATACCTATATATAAGTGTAATGGAATTTTTGATAAATAGAAATTGAATGATTGATTAGTATTTAAAATCACCATACACAAGTTAATTTTTAATAAACATAACTTTGCTTTCTCTTCGAAACATTAGATTCCTAAAAATCTGTTACTGCAACAATCTAAAATAAATTCATTTATTCAGTCAACTACAAATATTTTACCTAGGTACATAATTTTAAATAGGTACATTCACGTATAATAGTGCAACACGAATTTAGCTACTGACTGAGAATATACAAATTCAACAGACTCAAGCTAAAACTAAAATCCAATGATAAAATTGACACGTATATACAGCATTGAATCATTAATTGAGGTCGAATCGGATTTGGGCTAAATTTTTTTTTCCTTTGAGTTTTGTATTAAATAATGTTTCAGCATAATCCGTTGGTAAAATGTAGTGTTTTGATTTAATATTGCTGCCAATCTATGCTTGCAAAAATCTATTGAACCCAAATAATTTTTAAAGGTATAGGTATTGAAAAAATCTCGTTTATTTTTACATATATGGAATATTTTTCAGTGTAGACCTTTCACTAGTCAATTTAATTTTTTTGTGTTAATCTGCTTATATGGGAATGTTTCAACTAAGTATTACATGCAAGAAGAGAATGTGTAAAGCTAACTTTGCTCTAACACTTCTATATTTGGAAAAAATCTATCGCAAAATATTGTTCCCTATGATCTTAAAAATGCACAATTTGTTATTACAATCAAGTTATTACATGAAGGAAGAGAATACAAAACGTTTAATTTAGAATAATATTTCCATCGTGATACAATACAAATTATGCAAATCCATTTTTGGGCAATAAATAGCATTAAAGACGACTCACGAAAGAAATGCATTATTGGTTATCACAACTAATCTGTTAGATAAATTTAGTCAAAAACTTGTGGCCCACAAAAAATTATGTAAACCTCATTATTGATTTATTACATGCAGGAAGAGAATACAAAAAGGTTAATTTACAATAAAACTCGCATTGTGACCCATTCAAATCAATTGAGGGCCATAAATAGCATTCAAAACAACTCAATTCGTAAAAATATAGTTATTTGAGCTTTGAAATGCAAAATTGTTTATCATTATCACAAATAATGTATTACAAACAAGAAGATCTGTATATAACTATACAGATAAATTTACTCTAGATCTGATGTGATGTCTGATTTTCGATTGTTGGCATGATAGACAACTGATATCCTTTGATATAATATTTCTGTGCTGTCTATAAGGACAAGAATTGTTTTTCTTGATGTAACATGATTCACGTAAACTTACAATGTATGATTTGCTTGACGAATTATATATTTTAATTCGGCTTTATAACTTCCATGAGTACCTTACGTTTAAACACGTTAGTGCCAAAATGCATTGCACACTTATATCAGTGGATGGACTGAAGAACTTAATTCAATTTGTAGGCAATATGTATAACGATGGAATTATTGGTCTTCTAGGATACCAGGAAAATATTTGATTTAAGAATTTAATCAAAGCAACTTTGATTATACAAGCCATAATCTAAAAAACGAAGCTTTTATAAGGGAATTAGAAACGAGGAAAAAACAAAATTTCCATAGTAAAATCAGAGCCTTCTAGAGTATAGAGCCATAATCATTATAACGTATTTTTTAGAAGCTTTTTTAGTGGTATAACTTTTCAAAAATAAAAATGGTGTTTTTAAGCGTCAAGTTTTTCAATGAAAACAGCAAAAATGTTACAAAATGTTTATACAAAAGTGTTCTACATATCTTTAGCAGAAATATACAAGAAGGGTATATTGGTATTAAGTAAATATTAATTGCAGAAATATTAAAATTAAATTATTTCTAAAATATATTTTCGAACTTTCATTTTGGAAAATACATCAAAGTTGGCTGTGACGAATTAAAATAATACTTGCTAAATTTATCTTTAGTTTTACTAGTGTACGTTAGATGTCTATAATTTTTGGCAGAGAATACGAAAATAATTGTTTAATCACACAATTATGACACGTTCTTAACATTTTGTGAATTTGTTTTGCTTTTCCTACCATTTTTGAACTCAAATTTCCCCAGGTAGCAATTTTTGGTACGATTTTTCAAAATGTTTACTGCCATCTATGTATATTGACTTGATGCAAACGATTTGTAGTAAGCTTTTCTTTTTAATTTGACCAGAACGCTGTTGTTATGAACTTTTTTTTATATTTTGGTTTAAATAAATCAATTATTACAAGAAAATGAAAACGATTTACTTAAACGATATTTATATATGTTGAAATTGAAACATTTATGAAAATATTTTAGAAATCATAATTAAGAATTTGCAACGTTTTCATTTACAAATTTGTCTTAGGAAAAAAAGTGATTTCCCATATGTTTTATGTGTTTTACTATGGAAATTTTGGTTTTTTCCTCGTTTCTAATTCCCTTATAAAAGCTTCGTTTTTTAAATTATGGCTTGTATAATCAAGGTTGCTTTGGTTGTAGTTAAACCAAATTTCCTTTCATAGTGATTTCGACGATTTTTTTAAGTTTTTAAAGTGATTTGTTTCGTATTTTAATTAATTCGTGTCATATTTTTTCTCTTTTTTATTAAATGGTTCTTCTAATTAAATCCGTTTCATTTTCGAGTCATTTCATTATTTAAAGTTTTTACGAGTCTAATTTTTTAGCATTTTTCCCCCATTCGGTATTTCATTTTGTAAATTTGTTTTAAGTTTTGGTAAGGTATAAAAAATGACTTTATCAAGACAAAACATTTTGAACATGCTAAACGGGGAGCTGTTAATGTTACATACGGTAGCCAGTTTGTACTTCGCTTACGAAGGCCGCCGTATTGAACGTCATCTTCATAATGAGAGAAGATTTGGTGTAAATCCTATTAACCGCGAAAGAACACGACAAGTATATTATGCCAACCTTGTCGCGGAAATGAGGTTATCAGATACTGAAACCTTTTCAAATTTTCATCGAATGACGCCTGCAGCATTTGACGAATTATTATCCATTGTCGGACCATCGTTTACCAAAATGGATGTTGGTGAAAGATCGATCTCTGCCGGCCAACGTTTATCTTTGACGCTTCGGTAAGTTTTTTTAATAAATATTTAAAATTTGCAATGTGTTTGTATTATGATATTTCTTTTAGTTACACCTCGCCAGTGGTGATAGCTTGATTTCAATTGGACGCTACGGTTTTACTTGCTAATTTATTTTAAGTTTTACTAGTGTACGTGAGATGTCTCAGATGTTGGCAGAAAAATACAAATCTATTGACGACTGGTATGGTGTGATCTAGCGGCCAATAGTGAACTACTAGACTTCTAATACCAAAAACTTGCTATATGAAGTTATATGGAAATAGTGTCTATTTAATTTTAATTGTTATTGATTAAAAATGTGATGGTTGGAAAACCTAGTTAATTTATTACGTAGTGTAAAGTGTGATTTTTGTATATTTGATTCATTTGGAACAGTTTTATCGTTTTAAATGCTTCAAAACCGTGCTTAAAAATTGCAGTAATTTAATGTTAATTTCGCTATAAATACATCTTTGAGTCACTAATCCTTTTTCAAACTAAATTAGAGCATATTTGCCACGTTTTAAGAGATAATTATAAGCTAAAATATAATATTTTTAAAACAGTTATGCTTTTAGTAACAAGTAGCTTTATATCAAATTTATGTAATATTTAAGCGACATTTTTTGGCATTTTAAATGAAAAAGTTGTACCAAAGGAGTCAAATATACAAAAATCACACGTTAAACTATGTAATAGATTAACTAAATTTTCCAACCATCACACTTTTACTAAATAACAATTAAAATTAAATAAACACTATTTCCATATAACTTCATATAGCAAGTTTTTGTTATTAGAAGTCTAGTAGTTCACTATTGTCCGCTTAAGGCGTTTTTTCAATGTTACTAGTCGTCAATTATTTAATCACAAAATTATCACATGTTTTTAATATTTTGTGAATTTGTTTGCTACTCCTACAAGTTTTGAACTTAAAATTTACCCATTTTAGGTGGTAATTTTTGGTATGATTTTCCCAAATTTTTTATGCCATCTATGTAATCCATAAGCGTAGTTTGTTGACCAAAATTTAATTCGAATATTTTTTGTTTATTTTTCCCCAAGAAAATAGCCAATTTGATTTAATTGGCAAAAGCCAACTTTTCAAAATAAAATATAAATTTACTATGTATTATAATCTGGTGGCAGGTATCATAACCAAAAATTAGAATTATGTTTAATTAGACCCTATTGGGTTAATGTTATTCTGGCGAGGGTTTATCCTATGCAATTGTTGTTGTAAATTTGTCATGGAAATACGCTTAATATTGACTTAATAACCACGCGATTTGTAGCAAGATTTTATTTCAATCCGACCAGAATCAAAGCAATCTTGATTATTCAAGCCATAGTGTAAAAAACGAAGCTTTTATAAGGGAATTAGAAGCGAACGTATCATAATTTTATGACTAAAAAATTATTCATGAAGTTACAATGGGCCCAATTCAATGTAAATCTTCTATTTATCTTTTCTTCTATTCTGCTATTATGTGTATGAGAACTAGATGCAATTTTCAAACAATCCGTAAGTGTGTGTGAACTGTTTCCGAATTTTACTTGAAATAATAGAAGAATAGAAGAAAATAAAAATTGAAGATATGCATTGAATCGGGCCCATTAATTTACCTAACACACAAGCCAAATTAAAATCATTGGCATGCATTAAAATGACGACATAACAGGGTTTGCGTATAGCACCGATTGTTTATGTTTATACACAACATACACAATTCACATATTCTATTTACTTACCAATTATATTAATGAACATCACCACATTGATGAAAAACACAACAGCGTTGAGCAAATGAGACCACAGAGATCGATTTTCCAACTTGGCAAGCATTTTTGGATTATTTAACTAAACGAGCTGACTCATTAGGAATATGTCAACCACCACCTAGAAAACCACAATTACGATCTACCACCATTCACAGCCATACAGTAGCAGTCAAAAATTGTCCTTTATGTAATACCGTACATAATTTATACTAATGCGCTAAATTTAGAGAGATGGATGTAACCGCCAGACGTGAATTCATGCAAGGGGCCAACCGATGTTTTAATTGTTTGGGTGATACTCATTTAGTTTCGAGATGCCAAGCAAAAAAATCATGCATGAAATGCCATAAGCATCACAATACCTTACTCCACTTACCATCCAACCACAACGCCATCACAAACCACACCAGAACTGATGCGAACATTGAGACTACAGCTACCAAAAATGTTGAAAAAACATCGGTTTAGTTAACGCCGTCTACCACCGTCCATGCCTACCAACCACAGCTACCAACATTTAACGCCGGCCTTCTACAAACCGCACTTGTAAATATTCGAGGAGCTAATAATTTTTATATCGTTATAGAGCACTGTTAGATCCGGAACACCATCACCGAGTCGTGCGTTTGATGTACATCAAACGAGGAATGTTATATACTTTATACTAATTATGATATACTTTAAAATTATATTTTAAAGGATAGGGGCAAAAGGTTTAGATTTTGTTGCTACTGCTCTATATATAAATATCCAGAATCGACATAAACCTATTGTTTTTCCATTCTAATGCCCAAACCATCATTTTATGAAAAATGATTACTTGGGATTTGTAAAAAAAACGGATAATGAATTTGAACCAGGTTTCAAAACTTTAAATTGGAAATTTATACAAATTTAAAAAGAAATGATTGATAACAGAGGTGATAAAAAATGTTTAGTTTACGTTCACCCAAATTTTTTTGAATAAAATTGAAAAAAATGAAAAAATGCAACCTTTATATTTTTTGGCAGGATACTGTACATATTTAGTATTACAGAAATCGTCACGCCTTACTGCATTTAGGCTTTAATCTTGCTATCGATTAATTTTGAATATGAAAGTCAAATTATGTTAGACCTATAGTTCGAGATTTAGATGTCAAATACCAAATGTTGCATTGAATTTTCGGATTGTGCACCTGTTTTGCACATACGAAAGGATGAATTGCAAAATAAACTCGAATCCATGTAATCTTGATCTGGTTTCATTGATATGTGTTATAATGTTGTTTATTTTATTGAAAGATGAATTAGCATGCGATTTAGTTGAACCTAATTCTTTGAACCACAAAACGGTTTAGGTGATGTACCTTTATTTAAAAACTATAATTTTTAAAATTTCTTAAATGCTTTGTGCCCCAGTGGCACAGTGGTTAGCATGCTTGCTTTAAGCTCAGGCGGGTGATGAAAAAATCACGGCTGGTTAATGTAGGATCAATAAATTAATCACTCATTATCCTATCCGTTCACAAAATGATTACGAAACTTTATCACGAAGCGGCCAAATCCCTCTATGGGATGTAGCGCTAGCGAAAAAAAAAAAAAAAAAATGCTATTAGCGGTAAGCTGCAAAGCACCAACAAATTTGGAAAGCCTAACAAATTTTATTAACATAGGGTGACATTTTATTTTTTTTTTGGATAGAGTTACATACTAAAAGTTTTTTATATTAGATGGAGTATTGCTAATATGACTTCTGTTTTCCTTCGCCCCTCTGGTTTGGGAAGAATCGCTTTTCAATTTTTTAAAGGCAATTTTTAGTCATTTAATGCTTTTTGAGGGTATTGTTGAAAACCGCTCAGTAAATTTAATATTATGTCTAGCATTAATTGTTTTTTAGTGGCCTTGGAATAATTTATCCATAAGTTAGATTTCCTTCGGTTAAACCATATAAGAGATACCGTAATACAAAATAATTCAATAAAATTTCCGTTTAATACAAAACTAAAATAATAATCCATATTTACAACCCCGCATAATCACTTTTAAGTGCAAATACATAATTTACTAAAAAACTTGAACCTCTTACTTAGCTTCGAATTCACCCGTTGATAAAATCTAATCCCTTCGTTATATAACGTTAGTATAAATTCCTAAACTCTTTAGAAATTCAAATAGCCCCCTTCTTAATCATATTAACATTATTGACTTTATACAAAACAATGGAACATAATATAAATAAATTAAAGCTACATAACCTCAATTTAAGTTAATTTTTGTATTTCAAGTTATACAATAAAAGAAAGATGTATGAGAATGTATGTATATTTAATAAGAATATATGTAGTGTATATACTAAAATTTGGCATGGATAGTTCAAGTTTACTGGTATAATTTAGTTGCCAATGCTCGTTTTGTAAGATAGAACCGAAAATGTTTATATGGCAATAAAAAAAATAAAAATATGTACTCGTATATAAATAATAAATTTAAACAATACTAAATATAGATTTTTTTTGGTTGGTTTAATTCGGCACGAAGAACACTGGAGTCAGAGTATTATTGTGAAATTTAATTTATTACAATGTGGAAAAAGAATACACAAGGAATCGGGGTCATTTTGAAACAAACGCTTGTGAGAAGGGTAAATATGACCTTCCAAATGAGTGAATTGGCCTAGAAATTCAAGATGCTTCACTTGAATTTTTGCTATTATAAAACATAGTTAATCGTAATCCATTTTTTTTTGCATAAAGTTCACAAAAATAAAATTAACAAATTCTTAACTAAAAAAATTGTAAATAACAACCATGTTGGTTATGAACAAGTCGAGTTGAATATTTAGGGGATTATTAAAAGTTTTATATTTTGCCAGTTTCAAAAATTGTTCTGAAAATGTGGTTCTGTGCAATAAATATAAAAATTTACCAAATTGATAAATTTTTATTTTTTTTTTTAATGTTTTGTTGGTTTTTAAAATTCAATTATTATAAAACAATAAAACAAAAATGTTTTTAATTGGATTCATAGCGAAAAAGTTGAGTTGTTTGTGGTATAATTGGGATAAAATTATTTGTATTTTTTGTGTTAATCAAAACTTCGCATATCACAAAATAATTGGTATGATGCATTTTTGATACGCTTTGTGTGTTCGTTTATTCGTTGGTATAGGTTTTTTTTTTAAAGTTATGATTATGTAGTTCTGAATTTATTTTATGCCTTTTTGATTTTAAAATAAATTTTGAATTATTTTCTGGCGTATAACCGGTAAATCGGTTGTTTGACAAATATTGGTTATAATTTTAGTTTTCATAAAATTAAATATTTTAAGTAGTTTAAATAACATGTTCAAAACACAGTTATTTAAAATTTCTCACCCTATTGGAAATAATAAAATTGCTTTCAGTTTCTCTAAAGTACTGTACAAATCGATCAACTCTTATTCTCTACACGATCAAATTGTATACTTTTAGAAAAACTACTTAGTATCCAACACCACAAGATTTGAATAACCCGGAAATATTTTTTTTTTGGAAATTTTCTTATCTAGCCATAAGACAAGAGCACCATCTACCGTCACCGTAGTAGCTTAGTTTGAGAAAATCTAGTGTATTTTTATTATTTGGCACCAAAAATTGTTGTTATTTGTTTTTTCTAAATTTATTGTAGTTTAGTTACGATATCCTAAAGAAAAACATTCAATTCGTTGGGGAATTAAGTAATTATAATAACTTTTTTGATTAATCAATTGTTCCCTATCACCGCCACCCTTATATTGCGTTGTACCTATTACCGACAAAATTACCCCAAAAATGTATTAACTACCGCCACATGTAATTAACAGATAATTAAACACATTCAATCATAATTTATCTAGTGTAACAGTTTTATTTACTTAATTAAATATACATCAATCTGTTACACCGTCGTGATGAATAGACGTAAAATCGATGTGCGCATAATAAAATTAAATTAAAATAATCAAAAAGTGCAGTGTTAGTTCTTTTTAATTATTTATTTTTTTTCTTTTATGTGTTGTGTGTGTGTGTTTTTTTTAAATTCAATAAAGATAAACAAACATAAAAAAACAATAAGTGAATAATGTGTAAGTGATGCGCCAAAATTCTAACGGGACTAATTTAGAAAGCTCATGTCTATACAGTGAAACTAAAATAGGCAAAGTGCAACATAGCCCAAAGAAACAATCAACAATGCACGAGGAAAATAATGCACAATTGACAAATTTAACTATACCGCCGTTTAATGCAACACAATCACCGCGAAAAAAAATTGCTTTAACAGCTAATAGTAATTTAAATGAAAATAAAAATAATGAACTCAGTGCGACGAACTCATCGTCGACCGATAATAAAAATGATAATAGTGACATAGGTCAGTGTAATGAAACACAGTTAGTGCAAACGGGATTGGATAGGTATTTTACTGTTCAAGCCAAGCGAAAACGAAGTCCAAAATCCGCGCAACTCGCTAGCAGAAGCAAAGCGACAAGGATGGAACAATCTGCAGACCAAATACCTCTGAGCAACAGGTATTCCAGTTTAGAGGTAGAAGCTCCCGAAGCTACAGCAGATAACGCTAAGAAAGAGAAGCCGCCACCAATTTACTTAAGAGAGGCAACAAATAATGAGCTTGTGGAAAAAATCAAATCATTAACCGATTCAAAATTTTATATTACCTCACTCAAAAGGGGTAAGAATATAAACGAAGTGAAAATACAGCCATTCGAAACTAATGGGTTCAGAGCCTTAGTAAATTATTTCGACCAAGCCCATAAACGGTATTACACATACCAGCTAAAAAGTCAAAAGGGGCTAACTGTTATCTTAAGAGGTATTGAGAGCTCCGTAGATATAAGCGAAATACACTCTGCGCTTAGGGAAAAAGGTTTCCATGGCAAATCCATTACAAATATCCTAAACCGTGAAAAGATACCTCAACCTATGTTTCGCCTAGAACTAGAGCCAGATGTAGGAAAAGAGAAAGCGCGCGATATATATAACCTAAGATATTTACTCTATCGTAAAATCACGGTTGAGGAACCCAAGAAGAGGACCGGACCAGTTCAGTGCATCAAGTGCCAAGAATATGGCCACACCAAAGCTTACTGTACCTTACACGATGTTTGTGTTATTTATGGTGAACTTCACGATTCAAAACAGTGCAACAAGGTGAAAAACGATCCTTCAGTAAAACGCTGCAGTAACTGTGGCGAAAATCACACCGCAAACTATAGAGGGTGCCCAGTATACTTGGATTTAAAGCGCAAAATCAATCCAAAATTGCGATATGAGCAAAGAGCGCTCAAGGCAAATTACAACCAAAGAACTTTCACGCCAAGAACTTCAGTTGTTCAACAAACCGAGAATTTGGGGACAAATCTCAGCAGTTTTGCGCAACCTGGGATCTCCTATGCAAACATTCTGAAAGGTGCCGCTTCGAAAGCAAAAGTTAATTTTATTGAAGAAGAAGTCTCAATTCATGCAACCGTAAACAAACTAACTGAAACGATCCAAAGTTTCATGATGATGATGGAGAAACAAATGAGCATGATGATGCAAAATATGAACACACTAATGCAAATTATCGTCAAAAACCAAAAATGACTATCCTAAAAATAGCTATTTGGAATGCGAATGGTCTTTCACAGCATAAAGCTTTCTCATCGAGCACAGTATAGATATCATGCTAATATCAGAAACACGCTTCACGAATAAAACTTTTTTTAAAATTAACGGATATTCAGTATACGACACCCAACACCCAGACGGAAAAGCACACGGTGGCACTGCTGTCTTGATAAAAAAAAGAATAAAGCATTATGTACACAGCAAGTATGAAAAAGAGCACATCCAAGCAACTAATATTTGCCTAGAAGAATGGTTTGGAAAATGTGTAATATCGGCTGTTTACTGCCCTCCAAAACATGCAATTAAAAAGCAGCAATTTATCGATTATTTTAACCGGCTGGGCAATAAATTCCTTGCGGGTGGCGATTACAATGCTAAACATGTACAATGGGGATCAAGATTGTCGACACTAAAAGGCAAACAACTTTACGAAGCTATAGAGGAGCAGTCTCTGGATTATTTATCTGCTGGTCACCCCACTTACCGGCCCACGGATCAAAAGAAAGTTCCTGATCTAATTGACTTCTGTGTAACTAAAGGCATTCCACGTACTTATGTGAATGCAACCAATTGCTATGATCTGTATTCCGATCACTCGCCGGTAATAGTAACAGTGAGTACCGACGTCCTAAGGACAGAAATTCCGAAACGTCTTACAAACAAGCGAACTAATTGGGATCAATACAGGAGACTAGTCGAAAAAAATTGTCTACTGAATATTCCTCTTGCCACACCAGCAGACATTGATACGGCAGCAGAAAATTTAAAAGATACTCTGGCGTTGTCAGCTGAAAAGGCTACATCCGCCATAAGTAGTTTTGAAAAAGTTAATGAACTGCCACATAGTATTCAGGAACTTATCCAGGAAAAGCGAAAAATTCGTCGTCAATGGCAACAAACAAAATCACCGTCATTAAAAAGGGAATTAAATCGATCTATTAAGATTCTTAGATTTGCTTTGCGGGAAGAAGAAAATCAGAACGTCCAGAATTATTTAAGTGAACTTTCGGCAACCGAAGGGACAGGCTACTCTTTGTGGAAGGCAACAAAAAATTTAAAAAGGCCAATAAACTCGAATCCACCAATTAGACTTCCAACTGGGGATTGGGCGAGAAGCGATGAAGAAAAAGCCAATGCTTTTGCTGCTAATCTAACGACAGTATTCGCACCACACCAGGAAACAAATTCTTTCGTGCTACCCGAGCAAATGGATGATGGATTGTCTTTTAAACCTATAAAGTATAATTGGAAGAAAGTTAAGAATACAATTAAAAATTGTATAAACCCGAAAAAGGCACCAGGGCATGACCTTATTACTGGAAAAATGATAAGGGAATGGCCAGACAATTGCATAAAACTAATAACATTCATATTCAACGCGATCATGCGAACCGGTTATATTCCTCAAAAATGGAAAGTATCGGTGATCACAATGATTCTTAAGCCAGGAAAAAATGAAACACAAATTCCATCATATCGTCCAATAAGCATGCTGCCCACAATTTCCAAGCTATTCGAAAAAATGTTATTAACGAAATTGAAACCAGTGTTAACAGTGCGCCATATTATTCCAGACCATCAATTTGGGTTTCGAAATCAACATAGTACCATACAACAAGTACACAGAATTGTAAATGTAATCAAAAGAACCTTCGAGGAAAAGAAATATTGTTCTGCTGTCTTCTTGGATATCGCTCAAGCATTTGATAAAGTTTGGCATGATGGGCTAATTTACAAAATTAAAGAACTTTTACCTAAGAATTTTCACTCAATTCTGGAAAACTACCTTCTTGAAAGGCAATACATGGTTAAACAAAATAGTGCAACTACTTGCTTTTACGATATAAACGCAGGTGTCCCACAAGGCAGTGTCTTAGGACCAATGTTATACTTGATGTACACAGCCAATGTGCCTGTAACCAACAAAGTAATGATATCAACATTTGCCGATGATACGGCCATCCTGGCGTCAAACAAAACTCCCGAAACCGCCTCAGAGGAATTACAAAATCATTTGAAAAAAATCGAGGACTGGCTGAAGAAATGGCGAATAAAAGTGAATGAAAAAAAATCAACACACGTCACATTCACGCTGAACAAACGCACCTGCCCACCAGTGGTACTAAACGATATTAATATTCCTCAACAAACCAAGGTCAAATACTTAGGTTTGCACCTGGATAGACGGCTGACATGGAAACAACATATTGAAGCAAAGCGCAACCAAATAAAAATGACTTTTTCCAAAATGTATTGGCTGATGGGAAGAAAATCTCAGCTGTCATTAGACAACAAAGTTTTACTTTATAAAGTGATAATCAGACCCATATGGACATAATGGTATTCAATTATGGGGATCCACCAGCGCGTCAAACAGAGAACTCCTTCAAAGAACCCAAGCGAAAATACTTCGCAGTACAATTGTTGCAATGCTCCATGGTACATTCGAAATAGTAATATACACGTCGACCTTGGAATTAAAACCATTAAAGAAACAATTAAAGAATTTAGTTCGAAATATTACTCAAAACTAGAAGCACATCCTAACGAATTGGCCAGGGATATACTAAAACAACCGCGATTTAGGCGACTAAGAAGAACAGATCCACTCGGACTGATGAACCTGTAAATTTTTTAATGTTTAGGTTATACATATGTATAATTTAAATCAATTAAATTGTGAACACAAATAATAGGTATTAACATTGGTTAATATTTAAAATTGTAATAATTTTAGGTTAAGATTTGAATACTTCTTGTTAGTTTCTTTTGTAGAAAGATTCAAGAATAAAGCCATTGGCAGCATTTAAAAAAAAAAAAAAAAAAATTAAATATTGATTCATTCATAACAACATAAACAAAAAAAATATTGCGTTCTTAAAATAAAAAACTTAAAAAATCACCGTCTTTGGCTTTATAGTTATTTATTTATTTTTATTTACTTATCTATAAGCCAATGCTGTTTAAACAATGTTTTTGTACAACATGAATATATACAATTATTAAAGTAAAGAATAACACACAAAATTTACAATTAACATTTAGAATATAACAAGAAATAACACTGAAACATAATAGATATACAAAATATACACATAAACATATATACATTATATACATACTATTTACAATCCAATCAATCAAAAATTTTGGTTTTCTTTTACCAATTTTAACATTAATCCTTTGAAAATATTCAAAGAATCAATATTTTTTAGTACCAGTGGTAGGCTGTTCCAGATGACAATCATGTTCATCAAACAGGAGTTATTGTAAACCTTTGTCCTATTGATAGGCAAGTTGACATTTCTTGTTCGCAACGATGTAGAAAAATCTAACTTCTCATGCAAATACAATGGTATACCCGATTTAATAATACGGAAAATAAAAACCGCAGTTCTATAACAATAAAATTCAAACAAGTCACATCCAATAATAGAAACCTTAAATTCAGAGACATGGTCAAACTTCCTAAGGTCATAAACATATCGGATGCAGTTATTAAACGTAACCTCAAGTAAACGCCTTGAAGTACTATCACAGTTATTAAATATTACATCACATTAGGTGAAAATTGGTATAATCAGACTTTTAACAAGATATACGCGTAAATTCACTGGACAAAACTTTTATATTAACCTTAGCGAGTATAAACTATAATTAACACGCTGGCATAGGGATTTTATATGATCAATCCAAGTGAGTTTTGGGTTTAATATTAGTCCTAAGTTATTAACTGTCGGCACAAATGAGATAATATCATTGTCTAAATAAATCAGAGGTGCTATATTATGAGAATTATTTCTAGAAATCAATAATGCTTTACTTTTAGTGTGATTAATAGCAAGTGAATTATTCTTGGCCCATAAGGAAACATTTTTAAGATCAGCATTAAGTCGCATGACATACAATATAATATAATTGCAAATCATCAGCATAAAGATGATATCGACAATTCCGAATATGCCAAAGCAGATCATTAATATAAATGGAGAAAAGTAAAGGCCCCAATATAGAACCCTGAGGCACCCCAGTAAATACTCCTCGAATACTAGATTGAGCTTCTCCATGCTTTACGAAATGTTTGCGGTCGCTCAAATAAGAATGAAGCAACATAATAGCAGAACTCGAAAATTTATAATACAAATGTAACTTCTGAAGCAAGTGGATATGGTTAACACAATCAAAAGCTTTAGAAAAGTCTAAAAGGACTAAAATACCGAATGAATTACCCTTGTCTAGAATAGCTGATAGATCATCAACTATATGCACCAGTGCAGTGGTAGTGCTATGACCAGGCTTATATCCTGATTGGAATTTACTTTAAAAATCAAACCGGATAAGGTGCTCGGTAATTTGGAGTTGAATGATTTTCTCTAGTACCTTTGATAGGGCCGGCAAAATACTTATCGGACGAATATCACCAATACCAGAAACCATATCCTTTTTAGGTAGAGGAATGATAGAAGCAATCTTCCACAAATCAGGAAACACCGATTTCGTTAAACATTGGTTAATAATAAATGTGATATGAGGCAGAAATAATTCAATAAACAATTTCAGTACTTTAAAGTTTACATTATCATATGCCATCAAATCCGATTTAACAGCACGAATCGCATTCAGCACCATAAGCTCATCAACACAATCAAATACAAACGCGTAGCTTACCAAACTAATAAAATTCGAATCAGGTAAAGGTAAAACACCAAAAGAATCACTAAACTTACAAATTCCATTCAAAATTTCCTCGGCAGAAATCATAATGACTGCCTCATTTGATATTTAGGTATATCTCCAAGTTTTCTTAAATTGACCCATGTTCTTTTAGAATTGTATACATTTCCAAAATAAAATGAATGCTTAGCTTCATTAATGCATTTGTTGGTTTTATTTCTATAGAACCTAAAGGAAACCAAATCATGCTCCAGTCCATATTTTTTATATTTTTTATAAACCAAATCTCTACGCTCCATTAAATCCAAAATGTAAGTATTTAACCACGGAGCAGTAGGACACCTATTTATAACCCTCTTACGAGGCACACAAATATTATCTAAATGTAAAATGTTTAAGTTGAATTCCTCAACTATATCATTCACATCCGGATAAAACCAAAAATTCAACCAGTCCAACGATAAGAAACAACTCACAAAACTCTCACGATCAATCGCTTTAAAATCCGGAACAACAGTATAGGAAATTTTATCCCTGACACGACAGAATTTATAGCACGCAAAAACCAAGTCGTGATCAGAAATAGCAGGAATCGCACGTTGCCCAAAAGAAACAATATTATGCCTATCAGGCTCATACAAAATTATCAAATCCAATAGGCTGTTATCCAATCTAGTCGGTTTAAAAGGTAGATAATATAAATTGTACAAACTCAAGCAATCACTAAGTTTATTGTTAGCCAACATGTTAAAATTAAAATCACCGCAGCAAATAACTTTTTCATACTGTAACACATATTGAGAAAAAATTATTTGTAAATTACCAAGCTTAAAGCATATCACTTTTGTATTTAAAACTTCATATATCATATGCATCAGCATTTATAAAAATTAAATTAGGAATATTGACTCGTATATATAAGGCTAATTACCAATTTAGTGTAATTGGTTTCCAGATTTTATTAAAGCTATTTCTGGAACTGCATAAAACCCTAGATTATTTGTTAATGATGGCGGAGAAATTTTGACAACGTCAATTATTGAATAATTTAATACATCTTCAGTTTCAGGCCATTTCCAGTTGGATCCTGCCATAGCCATGGTTTTAACCTTTATCCCATCAAGAACTTCTACTTTTCCGACGACAAGCCCAGGAAACAATTCACCTTCATAATAAACTGCCACATAGTTTCCAACATTAAATGTGTCTTTCTTTTTCTTTTTTTCTGATATAACACTGACCATTTCTTTTTGTGCTTCTTTTTCGTTGAATTTCAGTTCTCTTTTCAATCGTCTTGCAGCCATTTTCCTTTCTTTTAGCTCTTCTTCACATTTTTGAGGTTGCAGATGTGAAATAAATTCTTTTGACGTTGCCACAACCGGGGTAATCTTTTTCTTCATTTTGACGGTTTTGTTTTGTGATGGCTCTGGCCAATACAAAGCATTTTTGAATGGTGTTGGATACGTTTAGATTAACAACGTAACTTCCTTTAACCCAAAAACTTTTATCAATATAATTTACATCTTCATTAGGCAAATTAAATGTGGGATTTTGATTCCTTATCGTTTTGTACCACAGTTCAAATAGGCTTTTGTGTTGAATATCACCGTCCCAAATATCTGGTAGTGGTGAGTTGCGGAATTCTGAAAGCAAATTTTATGGTATTTTACTTTCTAAAATATTTAAGAATGTTCGGTCTGAAGATTCAATTATGTTTTCAGGTTCGTTTCTATTGTTGTTAGTGGGCTTAAGTCTTCCGCGATTACTTTTTCTTTTAGCTGCCTTACAAACTATAGCCAAAATTTAACAAACAGACTCTTAGCAGTTACAAACAATAAAATTAAGAAATTGAAGGTCAGCACAATTTTTTATTTTTATAAAGAATCTTTTGCTGATAAATTACACAGCTAACTTTTTTTTACACATAGTAAGTAACAAATCATTGCCAATGCATTTATAATACATAGAAAATATTACTAGAAGAACTTATAATGTTATTCATATTACAATCTTTTAGAAAAAATGAAAAAAAAACAACAAACAAACAAACAAAAGTGGACAAAAATAATTTGTTTAGCTGTTCATTTATAGATGTCTCGTCATTATGGGTTTCAAGTTGAAGTTAATATTTGTATCACATAAAATTGGCGCGTTTATCAGCCAATTTTGAAAAACCGCAAACAGTGCTTTAAATAAGTCATCTGATATACTTATCTGTGAGTATACCACTAAAAAAGCTGCTACAAAATACGTCATGATGATTATGGCTCTATACTCTAGAGTACTCTATACTCTATACTCTGGTACAACGCAATTTCTAGAAACGGATGAGAGTGGACTAATAAGCAATAACATTTTATTACTTTATTCTAAAATAAGTACCTACTCACGATTACATAAATAAATTTTTATGTTTACTAAAACCAAAAGTGCTTGAATTGACAATGATTTAGTTTACTTATTAGTATCATAATTAATATTTCAATTTTCCAATACAGATTGAAATTGATGCTAAATTACGATACCCGGGTATAAGGCTATTTTCGCACGCTAAATTTAGAACAATGGAAGAGAAAATTATTCACAAGGCCGAAGGTTTTAAAATCTCGGTTATTACAAAATATCTGGATATTAATAGATGAAAGTAACTAAAACATTACAAGTACTTCTATTTGAATTAAAACTTGCCAGCTTGGGTTCTAATAATATTCTAGTCTCAATTGTATTAATAAATAGATTTGTTATTGGATAGCCTAATAAATCCAACAGCTGTAATATCTCTAGCAGATAAAACAATAATATTGTCTGTCTTCAAGTCGTGCTTCATACTCTGAGGAATCAAATAATATTTTTATATTATTGCTAACCTAATTTTCTTAGTCACCCTAATTTTATCTCTCCACAAATTATATTGCCACAAATTCATTCCCTCTATACTATTGAATAACTGAAGTGAAAAGAATCCACTTATGCGGGTAAAAACGTAACAACGCAGTAACAACAGTAAATACAAATAATACCACTATAAAATGACAATTTCATAAATACCAAAAAAATACAAAACAATTTGCAACACAATTTCTTTACAATTCGGGTGTATCTCTTCACCTTGCTGTAGTATGTTCATATATACAAATATTTATATTTGTGTCTAGTATTCTGCAATATCTTGTACTTTTGTGTACATCACAACACAATATTTTTTATACCCACATATACTTATTGTATATGAAAAGAACTGAAAAGTGGAAACGAACAATTGAAACGGAAAAGTTGGGTAGGTATATATCGTGTCGTGTGGTTTATAGATTATATAATATGAATACGATGCCGAAAGTGGCAAAATAAAATAGGAAATTAGGGAGGCTTCAACAATATTTTTCGTCAACTAAATATTTTTTATTGTACTGTTGTGCTTGGTGGTATTTTTATTATGTAACAAATTTTCAGTTTTTTTTTTTTTTTGTTGTACATTTTCCAAAACTAAATATTATAAAATGTGTTTTTGTTTTGTTTGGTTCGAATTTACTTTCTATTACAAATGAAATGAAAATGGGACAAAATATTATAATAAAACAACAACAACAAAAAGCAACAATCAAGGGAAAAACGGGAAATTTTTTATTTCATTTCTATTCAGGTTTCTTTTACAAATTTCCACTTTAATTTTTTTTTTGGTTTGTTCACAATTATGCTAAAATGGTTTGTTAAAAATTAATAATAATAAAATTAAATAAATAACATTTCATTTTTCGTTTGTTTTTGTTGTTTTTTTTCTGGTTTGTTTAAATGAAGAAAAAATAGGTGTAAAATTTATTTATTAATGTAATTATTTATTCAAGTTAGTAATTTTCGGTATTTTTTTTTGGTTTTTGATATTGTTGATGCGGTGTTAAAATCGGCAGACTCACCTACTTATTTATTCGAGGAAATGTGATAGTGAAATTAGAAATGTGATAGGGTTTGAAAATTATACAGCACGTGGGAAGAGAGAAAATAATGAATCTTCATAAATTCTGAGGTGTTTTTAAGAGAGTTGTTTTCATTAGGAAGGAGGCACTCCACAGTCAAAATATATTAGAGAGCAGTTAATTTCAATGTATATATTTATGCGACTCTCACTCTTAGTGAAACTTTTATTTTATATTCGTGTAATCTAACGACCCAACATAACTACACATGTTAGGTGTCAAATAATATTGCTGAACAGTAAATATACAAAACGAACATATCTGAAATACGATCAATAAAAATAAATGTTGATAACACAACGCACAGTGGGGCCGATTACCAGAATGAATGTTTCAAGTAAAACAAAAACTTTTATTTAGGATATTTTTTCCTTTGGTGAGCTTTAGTAATACCCTAAGGTTCTCAAAACACTCTTATGGGGGTCAAACTAAATACCTTTACCTGCTCTAGAATTTCAGTTGCAATGTACCTTCGCTATTAAGGGATGAGCCAGGTGAAATCGTAGTAGGGAATTTTATCATGTTGACAGCTTTTCGGTAATCGGCTCGGTCCCACTGTGTAACGTCAAAAAATAAGTAAAGATCACCGTTTGCTAAGTAGACATTTTCCTATGTATTAAAAGAATTCATTAAGGTAAAATATATAAATATAATTTTATGTAGTTTAAACTCTGTTAAAGTAAGAAGAGAAAATAAAATAATAATAAAAAATAATAAAATATTTCCTTTGTTTTTTATTGTTCTTGAAACCTATATTTGGGACAGCCGTGCGACAAGTGAATGTGAAATGTTAGTGTAATGGTGCTATAATTAGTAAAGAAAAGCTAATTAAGAACTGAATCCGTCAGGAAATTAAAACATTTGTGATTTTTTTTTCAATTACGACATCACTGGCTGAAAATTGATCAAACCGCTAGGATAATTCGAGATTCCGCCGCATACTACAACGATCTTCACTTGAGATAAGCAAACAAGACGGCAGCAATACGAAATTCAATTAAAACGAACAAATAATAGTAGAAAAACTTTAGTAAAGTTATTATAGAACGTTCATCAAAGATTACTCCAAGATTAACAAACACACGTCCAAATATCTGAAGAAAGATAGAAATCTCAATATCAAAGATACTGACAATTTAAAGGCATTTGAGACTCTTAAGAGAATCTTAGCCACGGACCAAATCCTAGTTTACCTGATTTAATAAAAAAATGTATTCTGACTACAGCCGCAACAGATTTCGCTGTAGGTGCCGTTCTCTCTCAAATTCATAGTAATGTGGAAAGACCCATTGCGTTCGAGTTGCGAACACTAAATTCTACGGAAGTAAACTATGCGGCTAATAAGAAAGAAGCATTGACCATGATATGGCCAGTAAAAATGTACCAATAATATCTGTACGGTACAAAATTAATTTTAGTAACCAACAGCAAGCCACTACGATTACGACGTAGTCTATAAAAACACAGCAAATGTGTTGGTAGATACGCTAAGCGGAATGCCTGCTATAACCAATGAACTGCATTTTAATGAGGGAATGGATTGGAGAATATCAGAATATCACCCCGCTAACGATAGTGATACCGAAACGGTCCATTCGGCGGACACATCAGATGACTATATCTAACAATTTTCAGGCTGCCCTATAAACTATTATAGGAATCAATTAATTTTCAAGTTCAATCTAGATATGACAACTTTAGAAGGTATATTTCCAAACGTTAAAAGAATTATAGTTTCAAGGGAAACATTAATTGATAACCATAAAACCACGAATTTCTCTCAAAACGACCTTTTAGTTCTCGCTACGAATATGGCTGAAAACGTAACCACTGCAAGGCATCAATATAAGATATCATCAAAAGGGAAGTGGAAATTCAGATAAGACGTTCCTACTTTTTCTGAAAAATGACCATTAAAACTAAAACACATATCAACACATGTATAGGATTTGCAATATGCACAAATACGATCAAAAACCATATAACATTAAGATATCCCCCAGATCAAGAAATGAAAGGAAATTAAAACGAGTCGACTTAATATTTTTAATATTAACAAAACCAAATTTTTGCCTGTAATGGAATTTTTCTAAAAACATTTACAAATGATTCCGATCAAAACAAGCTTTCAGATATACCAAGTGCCCTGTCACAATATTTCACTTAATTTGAGAATGCCTAAACCATTTTCTCATGATACAACGTTGCAATCATTGCAATTTAGAGAATACTAGACTAGCGCAAGCTTGATGGTCAGGTATGAATATGCTCGGGGAGTTCAAGTTGGCACTTGTTGTAAGTTCTGTGACTTGCAGCTTCTACAAATGATTGGGTTACCTCCACGTGGTGACCGCTGGGAACTAGATTGCTGATTTTTTGGCTTCTAGGCTAAAACACGGCGCTAAAGGAGTCTACCTTTAACAAATCACTGATCTTGTTACTCGTACCGAGCCGATAATTGGGGCCAGTTTAAAACTAGCTCAGTTGCTAACACTGGATCTGGATACTTGGTGCCCTCCGGATTAAGTAGTCTTATCTGTGTCAACCAAATCTACCTTCAACACTAGGAGAAAGGCCGAAAGAACTCTAGTCAAAATACACATTACCTCGCGGGAAGACAGGCCGGAGAAAGACAAAGCCATGCTTGCATGGGCAAAGAAAGTCACCGAACAAAAGTCAGAAAGCCCTTCAGCTGGTCCACAGCTAAAAAGAATTAGCTCTCAGGAGGAAAGCTTTAAGATCGCTAAAAGAACGAAGCTCCATGCTACCAGTATGAGACCTTTTAATTAGGTACTCAAGGATGAGGTGGTTGTGGCTGTCATTGACCAGTCCCAACAGGATAGAAGTATTACACGCCTACCAATTGGAGGAAGGTGGAATGAGCTTTAGCGACCACCTACCTGAAGGTCCTATCAGAAAATCCAGGACCTGCTCCGACTTGTCAGGATGGGGGCTAGCACAGGAATCAAGTAAAAATAACTGCTTATGCAGATCAGACCTCTCTGCTGCTCTATACTAAGGTAGTGGAGCGACTTGGCGTGATATGGCCCAGAGAGCCTGGGTGTGGGTCCCTTCGGAGCCTAGCGATTCAAAGGCGATACTCCAATTGCTGCAGATTGATAACCCAGATTTTCCAACGCATAACTGGAAATTTGCCAAGCTCAAGGAACCAAAGGCTTACTACAGGTCAGCAGTCTCAATTTTAAACAGGGAATCACTGACGGCACTGGAAAAACCAATGGTCCAACAAACTATGGTTTCATTGCAGTCACACTTAAGATTTACAAGAATTTTGATAGATCATGCTATGAATAACGTAGGAACGTATATAACCGTAAGGATCTCAATCAGAGGTTACAGTCTGGGATGTAACATGAAAAACAGTATGCAACTTCCGTTTTCAAGCACCTATATGCAGTTTCCACAAATCATGGAATCTGGTGTAGAAGCCTATGGTTGCACTAATCCCAGACGATGTGATCTTTGACATATTTGGTATTTGGAATGCAAACTTTTCAGAAGCTAGCATCCTGAAAACAATGGGGTTTCGGAGAAGTTGGCGTTGATATTACTACTCAATGATTCGTCTACCAATGAAACAGGCTAGTATCCAACCAGAGTATCTAGCTGTTAGTGGGGTTGGTGTGGTTGTGAACAGGCCTCTCAAATGTACTCGTTACTGTTCGAGGAATCTTGGTGTCCAAGCAGTTCCCCTCAAACTTGGTGAGATCAAAATTGCAGCTATTCTCCATAATTCATTCGGTGCAGGAATTCTCCCCGACATTAGGATTATGTTATCATTCTGAGTTGGTCAGGAGAAGCAGCTCAGTTAACAACAAGAATCCTAGCTATTCCTTATTTCCCAAAAATCGTGCCTGTTAGTCTCTCTTACTTTATAGGATCACATCAGATGAAACTGTGTGTAGCTTACTATGGTGATCATGTGCACGGTGAATCCGGTTATGACATCCAAGTTAGAATAGAAGACAGGTTTACTCCAAATGACCAGGCAATCTAACCTCAACGCGACAAATATACTGTCAGTGCGTGTCAAATTTACATCGAGAGACTCTAGAGGCAAAATAACCAGGCATATGTTCTGTGTGATTTAAGCCTATATAAAGGATTCTACTGCCAGCATTTTCAGGGTGCGCAAACACTTTTTTGGTTTTCTCAACAGTTTTTCAAAGCTAGAAGAATATATAAAATTATGAAATAACTAGAATTTTCAGTTTTGCAATTTTGGTGATTTTTTGAATTTGTATTTTTAGTATTGAACTTGCTTTTTTAACTTGCTAATAATGACACTTTAATTTGTGAAAAATTCAGCTTGGCCGAAAACTAAAATTTTGATATACAGTCTTTTAAACTGAACATTTTATATCATTCCATACTAAATTTTATATCTATCAAATTATAAAACCTGTGAGAATGTGAAAATAATTTATGATATTTTAATTAACATGTTAAAATAATTGTCTGTTAATCAAATTGATTTTTCGGCCTCATTATAGACAATATATTAGTAGTAATGACATTCACAGTATTTTCGATTTATTATTTATTATTTATTTTATTTCTGATTTGGCAATCAGAAAAATACAGAGGCCAGTCACTCATAATATATCTACTGGACAAAAATAAAAATATCATTACCCCCCCCCCCACTCCCCCCCCGACCCCAGAGTCAATACATATGTATCGACTCTCAAAAATGATTCCTCCTCGGTGTTTTATTTTATTTTTTATTTTAGTGAATATAATTCGCTAAATCAGTGCGTTCTACTTGATACTTAAGGCGAGAATTGTATTTTTGTAGTTTGCTCGTAGCTACATGATGAGTAGGCCGAACTTTACGATACCAAACTACCAAATAGAGAACTCAAGGAGGGTTCTCATTTTTGAAAGTCGCTACAGTTGTATTGACTGTGGGGTAAAGTAAGGGGGGGAGACGGGTAATGATATTTTTACTTTTTTCCAGTAGATATATTATGAGTGATTGGGCTCTGTATTTTTCTGATTTTTCGTAAATTCTGACTTGTATGCTATATAGGATTCAAGCCATATATCACACATAGAAAACATCTGGTAATGTTCCAGCTTAATGATTTCATAGTGGAAATCCAATTAAATTTCGGTGAACAGGGCACGAAGGAAATTATATGTCGTAAGTGGACACAACAAGATCTGTGCAGCCTAGATAAAATCATAAAGTTAACGGAAGGATTTCTTGAAATTCTGAAAGGAATGTTGGGTAAATTGAAGTTATGTAGCTTCACAGCGAAGCGACAATCTCAATATCTTAATATCTCCCAATTGCTAGGGAAAATACAATATTATTTGCGATTTTGCTGAAACTGGTAGTTTCAAACACAAGAAAAAGTACAATCAAGTCACTGGAATAACCAACAAATAACAATATTTCCGATAGTTGTTTATAATAAGAAGAACGATGAGCTAAAACACGTATCATTTGCAATGATATCGGTGGAACTTAAACATATTACAAACCAAATAAATGTTTTCTAGAAGGGATAAAAACGATACAATCTTTCATGCAAACCATTTTCAAAATGTAATGAAAGTCATTTTAAAATACGTAGTTTGAAGTAAAAATACTGTAATTATATTTAAAATACAACTACAAAATACAAACAAACTTGTATTTGTATTCCTTAATATTATTATTATTGTTTGCGCAAAATGGCCCTAATAGCGTTTAAAGACAATTTGAATACATGAAGAGATATAAACTGTTGATTTGAAAAGCCTGTATTTCAAAATTTTCGTTCCCTACCAAGCTGAATTTTTCACAGATTAAAGTGTCATTATTAGCAAGTGATTTAACGTTAATTTAAAAAAATTAATTTTTTTCTTTTCGAGATGGTAAGAAATACAGATTCTAAAAATCACCAAAATTCCAAAATTGAAAATTATAATTATTTCATTTTATATATTCTTCTAGCTTTGAAAACCCGTTACGAAAACCAAAATTGGTCCAACCGTTCTAAAAATATGATCAAAAACGTAATATACATATACCCAAAACTCCTTGAAAATGAGACCACTTTGAGAGAGTGTAAACTCATGAGTGAAAGAGAGAAACAAATATATTCTACAAAAATTTCTTTTTTTACTTATAAATCGAATAAAAATAGTTTGAAAATTTTTTGAGATATCGCGTCCAACTCCAAATTTTCAGAATTTATATAAATTATGTAATTATTAAATCAAGTTAAATTTGGTTTTTAGAATTTATAGAACTGACATACCTTAAACAAATTTACACAACCCATAAGTTATTTTTTAAAATTTATCAAATTTGGAGAATTTAATGAATTGATAGAATCAATGGAATTTATAAAATTCCCAAAATAAATAGGGTTTAAAGAGTTTATAAACACATTAAAACTTAAAATTTTATAGACTTTGTAGAATTTATAAAATTTACAAAATGTATAGAACTTATGGAAATTCTAGAATTTAAGGAATTTATAAAATTTATAGAAATATTTGAAATTATACTATTAATAAAGTTTAGAGAGTTTATCGAATTTTTAAAATTCAAAGAATTTATAAAATTTATAGAAATTATAGAATTTAAATTTGCCTTGAACTTGCTCTTTAGTTTAACTTGAAATGATTTACAGAACTCACAGCGATAAGATAAAAGGATTAGAATCAAAACTGGACTGAGATGAGAATATATACACAACTACGAATTTTGCAAGCCATTAGCCGAACTGTGATGGCAATCACGATCAAAAACGAATATTTTTGAAAAGTTAGTTCAAAAGCAAAATCAACTAAATGAAAGAGTTAAACAATTGCTCTTATTGAATGTACCACAATTGTAAGCCAAAAAAGTGGTGTGCAATACAGTGAAAAAATCAACGTCGTTTTCTTCGTTTCCAGATGATTTGCTATTGTTAAGATAGCGTTTAGTTTATTGATCGTGTTACCACATTAATTAATTAAAAAAATCAGAATGGCGGTTGAGTAGAGTTGTGGTATATTGTTGGCAACAAAAAAAAATTAAAATAAAAAAAATTTAATTTAGAAAATAATTTCTGTCAGTTTAGTACTGAACATCCAACCTAAAATCTACAAGTTATATAATAACCTGTGGTTACTTTATTCAGTTTATCAGTTTTTAAACCAATTTTTATTTACAAATAAAGGAAAAAACAAATGAGACGATTAACAGCATTTAAAAATGAGCCTGGACGACCTTATCTTAAAATCAAATCCTACAAATACTGATATTTTGTCGGCTATAGTAAAACTGATCGAAAAAACGAATTCAAAAATGAAGAACTCAAGCAGACATTTCAGCAATCGACTAATGAAATCAAAGTTAATCTTGAATCGTCCGTATCAATCATAAAAGTGGAATCCATCAAAATGAATGGCAGGGTGGATAATGTTGAGCAAGCAATTAACACAACAAATACTTCAGTAGCTGTATTAACATATGAAATCAATGCTCTTAAACAAAAATCAATGCAGAAGAACATAATTATATAAGGTATTCCTAGTAACATTGATACCAGTGAATAAGTCTCAAAGAAAATGTATTAACAACATTAGCTAAGTAGCTAATAATTTTATTGAATTTTTAGTAATGCCGAACCTAATGTTTCAAAAGATTACCAACATGACTTTAAGTATAAAAAGCCAGCTTGTGAATCCGTCCATAAAATTGATTATTTCTCACCAGCAAACGATGTTGAAATAGAAATATTATTGACCTTCTAGACTCTTATGCAGTAGTTGGATATGATTTGATATCGGTTAAACACATCAAAGATCTAAAAAATGTAATAGCTCATCTATTATAGCGAATTCGGTTAAAAAATAGATGAATGAACATCAAATTCTCCCCTACTTAAAAATAGCAAGGGTAACCCCTGTTTTTAAGAATGGTGACAGTTTTTCAGTTGAAAATTATAAACCAATATCTGTTCTCCCGACCGAAAATTGTAGAGCGGATTATTTTTAACAGAATCCAACAATATCTGACAGAACATTAAATTATTAATAAACTCTGTTTGGGTTTTCAAAGGCAAAAAGGTCGGTATCTGCAGCTTTAACCGTAAAATAGCAGCATGTATGTTTTTAGATCTTATGAAAGCATCTGATTGTATTGATCACCAAATCCTAATGTGTAAGCTAAAATTTTATGGATTCCAACAGAATATTACGGGGATAATAAAAGATTATCTTTCTGGTAGGTACCAATACGTAAGAATTGAAAATTCTGATTCTACAGTAAACATAAACTAACCTGTGATATTCCGCAAGGATCCATACTAGAACCAATCTTATTCTTGATATATATTAATGATATATTTTCATTATGAATAGTTAAACGGCAGAATCCAGCTGTTTGCAGACGATATTGCAATAATTTACGGTTGTTAAAATATGATTGAATGAAAATCATGGAGTGGCTGTACAACAGTAAATTGAAATTATATGTTCAAAAATCACATTTCATTATTTTCTATATATTGAAGCAACATTTACATACATAGTATTAAACAAATTTTCATCCATAATATGCCAATTAAGCCAGCAGAAGATTCCACTTAAGGGTTGAGGCTTAGTTCACGTATATGACTTGGGCTAATCATATCAATAGAGTAAGCCGCTTTATTCCATCTGAACTAAGTAACAACATTACAGTTACATTCATTCTCGCTTGATATCTTTAGTTCAAATTTGAGGTTCGCTACTAAATACACGAATGTGTTCGAAAGAGGTAGGCAGATTTAATTCACGGTGATATTATAAGTTGCGGTGTAAGTTAAGTTTAGGAAATGGTTTGTTATACGCCTTTCTTCATTGGAGAAAGATATTGTAGACAAACAAGTACAGGAATGGTTAGATAAAGGCATAATAAGTCACAGTAATTCAGAGTTTGCGAGTCCAATAATATTGGCAAATAAAAAAGACGGTTCTAAGCGGCTCTGTATATAGATTACAGGAGGATCAAAGAAAAAATTATTGAAGACCGATTTCCGATGAATTTAATGGAAGATCAAATTGATCAGCTCCAAGAGGCTAAAATATTTTCCACTTTAGATCTCTAAAATGGATTTTTCCATGTGCGAGTGGAAGATGGCTCTTAAAGTACACAGAAAAACACGGATTGCAGATAAATTGGTCGAAGCGTCAATTCTTACCAAAGCGCATTGAATATCTCGGCTATGAGATTGAAAGTGGATGCATTCATCCGTCGAGAAGTAAGAAAGAGGCAATATTGAAGTTCGCAGAGCCAAACACGTTAAAGAAAATCCAGTCGTTTCGGGGCCTAACGGGCTATTTTCGTAAATTTGTGCAAAGTTAGCAGTTTACGCTAAACCTTTATCTGATCTTCTAAGAAAAGATATGGTGTTCAAATTTGGAGCAGCACAGAAACATGAATTTGAGAAACTGAAGGAAGTATTGGTGCAAAAACCAGTTTGCGGATTTACAGTGGAAGCGCTGAGACACAACTACATACGGATGCGTGCAATATTGGGTTAGGAGCCATCCTTCTCCAGAAGTTTGATGGTGATCAACTTTATCATCCGGTATTTTACTTCAGTACGAAGACATCAGCATGCGAATAGCGGTATAGCAGTTACGAATTGGAGGTTCTGGCGATTGTAAGGGCACTAAAAAAATTTCGAGTGTATCTCTTGGGCTTGAAATTTATTATCGTCACAGACTGTGCTGCATTTAAAAACACAATGTAGAAGAAAGAGTTGACTTCTCGAATTGCAGGTTGGGCCCTGCAGTTGAAGGAGTTTGATTATATATTAGAACACCGTCCATCAAATCGCATGCAACATGCTGATGCATTAAGCAGGAACCCATGTTCTTAACAATTGAAGAAACAGTTACAGCACGAATAAAGATGACACTGGAGCTCTTGAAATCTGGCCCATATAATGATTATGTAACTATTAATGATATTTTATTTAAATCCATTCTAGGTAGTTCACTGACAGTTGTAAAATGCAAACAGAGGTTATCCGAACTTATCATGAGCAAGGCATTTTTCTTTGAAGAAAACGTAGGAGCTAGTCAATAGACAGTTTTTTATCAACAAATTGCGAGCGAAGATTCAAGTGTGAAATAAAATTTATGTCCCGTGCATTCTACCAGAAAGGAAAATGGGCAAACAAGATGAACTGCTGAATTCAATCTCCAAAGGTGATGTTCCCTTAAATACATATTACGTGGGTCATCTGGGTAGCTTGGTTGCCCCGAAGAAGCAATATAAATACATCTTCTGTGTGATTGACGGTTTTACCAAGTATGTCTGGTTGTACTCGATGAAAACTACTACGACAAAAGAGTCTATCGCTAAATTAGAGCTACAAAAGGCTAGATCAAGGTCTTGCTTTTCGAAAGGAATTCGACGAGTACTGTGAAAAAGAAGGTAGCAAGCACTTTTTGATTACGGCGGGAATGCCGTCAGGGAATGGTCAAGTCGAGCGCATTAACAGGATCGTTATACCAGCGCTAACGAAATTGGCAATGTTGAATCCAGAAGAGTGGTACAGGTATATCGATAAGTTACAGAGGTCCTTAAATAATTCTTAACAACGAAGTATCGGAGCAAGCCCTTTTCAATTATTAAAAATGAAGTGTCCCGAAGATATTAGGTTTCAAGAGGTGTTAGAAGAGGAGGCATCAATATTGTTCGATGACAGCCGAGCGGAATTACGAGAGGAGGCAAAACGGAAGATAAGGGAGGTACAAGTCGAAAACCGGAAACTCAATTCAGTAGAAACAAAATATATCCAAAGTTCATTGGCCCATATGAGATAACTGCAGTAAAAGGACGTGATCGCTACCATGTAAGGAAAGTATCACAGACGGAGCGGCCACAGAATACAACCACAAGTACCGAGCTGATGAATCCCTATTACTGCGGCATCACAGATAATGAGAATGGGACGAATTAAGAAGAAGACGATGAGGGAGAGAACGATTATCAACGAAGAGTTTCATCTGAGGCAGATGAAAATCTGGACGGCCGAGTGGGATTATAATTAGGGGAGTCAAACCGCAATCAGCCATGCGAATTAAAATTGAGGTGTTTTATTTAATTTTCCTGCTATCATTCGAGAATAATTTTCTACTTTAATAATGTTTTCCTGTACAGAAATATTGTAATTTCTTTTTGGAAAATAAATTAAATTTAAAAAAAATAATAAAAATCTAAAACTCTGAAAAGGTGTAAGACTTATTAGAAGATCTTCAAATAATTTCTCTTCAAAAATTAAGAAGGTTTAAAAATTATCCCAATTATCCCATAACATTTTTTATCCCTAGTTGTTACTTACATTCTAATTCCATATAATTGTTAGATTTTTGACTTACCTAAAAATAAAAAAGAAAAAAGCCAAATTAGTACAAATACACATCTGTTGAAAAGTAAATTTCGATACAACTTAAAACACCTGTTCAAACCACCATACATGTAATTCTATTTTCAAAATCAATTTATAACCAAACAAGCAGTAAAACCGCACATATTGATTCAAACAATTTCACGATGTAAAAAAAAAAAAATCTATAAACCTCAAAAATACATTCTGCTTTATGATTACATATATGAATATTGTGAGGAGTTGTGTGTGCCCCCTTTCCACAAAAAAAAAAAAAAAAAATCGAAAATCTCTACGCGATATGTTTTCGAACGATTTGCTGTAAAGATTCCTAAAAAATGGAAATCCATAATGTAAAATGAAATATTGCGTTTAGCTTAATTATACTGCAAACATTCATAAATTCAAACCCCCCGCATACATTTTGTATGATTCCGTTGTTCACACAAAACGTGTATAAGACATTTTTACGTTTTTGATGAATAAAAAAAATAAAAAAATCTACTTCATTGTTTGTGTCATGTCACATATCTTTTGTGTGAAATCGATGAAAATGGAAAATCCTTTTCTTTTTTCTTTTTCTTTTTATTGTTTATTTTCCACCAACGAAAACATAAATCATAAATTTTTATGTGATCGAATTATGTGTATTTTATATTTTTTATACTTATATGTTTTGTTGTGGGGTGAAGAGGGTGAATTATACGACGAGATTTTTCATCTTTTGAAACATCATAAGTCGCGATTTCATTTTTATTATTTGATTTGATTTTTTTTTTTTGTGTTTCGTTTAAGAGGGTTTGACAAAATATCAAACAAAATAGAAAAAACACTGCATTCGACACAAAATATCGTTAAGTACCGTGAAAATGAATAACTGGAGTTTCATTTTTTTATGTAATAATTTTCCAAATGTCATAAAAATAAATTAAATTCATAAGCCAAATTGTGTAATATGGTAACGATTTTAATTTTCCCCCTGTTTCTGTGTATTTTTTGTTGCTGTTGTTTTACCCTTGAACACCGCAAAATTATGTGCGGATGAGAATTTTAATAAAAATTTGGAACAGATGGTTTAAAGGTTTGTTGTATTTTTTAAGTTGACTAATCCTTTGGAAAATTTATGTTTATTATTTAATGTTGGATTTTTGGAATTTTATTTTTCACCAACCTACAAAAAAATGGTTAATAGTTTGACATGTAAATTAACATGATTTTGAATTTTTAATGGGCTTTTGGGTAGGTAAATAAAAATAATTTTTTTGGTTTTGTTTGTTTATGGTAATTTTTGGAATACGAATAAAATTTAATTGGTTTACATATTTTGATTATTTGATTCGATCCACTTTATGAATAAATGGTGGTTCTTTGAATAATGATAATTTGGTTATATTTTATTATGAAGAGGGGATTCCTAGTATAAATGGTGTAAACGTTTACCCGTTGCTAATGGTTTTTTAAATTCCAATCCAATTTATAACCGATTTTTTTATTTAACAATCTAAACTTATGCAAATATAATAATTTTATTTTAGTAGATTATTTTAACTGTTTTTTTTCAATAGATACTCAACAGAGTTAAATTCGATTATTTAAAACTATGATATGTTATGAAGTATGTAATTTCCAATGGCAGAAATGGAACAAATTTGGGCACAGCTAGCCGCAATAGCAGAAATAATAAACAAACTCGCTGAAAAACAGACGGAGCATGATCAGGTGCTCACATACCTGAATCAAAAATTAGAAGAACTCACTCAGGTTCCAAAACTGGAAGAGAAGGAAAATCAAAAGGTGACCGATCTCTTCCGAATACCGGATCCAATTAAATCTATTCCGACCTTTGACTGAAATATAAAACAGCTCACAGCCTGGCTGAAAACAGCGGAGGGCACCTTACTGGTGTTCCAACCGTTGGTCACAGTTCAGCAATTCAGCTTGTACATACCAGCCATACACAATAAAATTGAGGGGAAAGCCAAAGATCTAGTATGCTTGGCCGGGAACCCTCAAACGTTTCTAGAAATTAAAGAGACACTATTAGAAGCACTAGGCGATCGCCAGGAGATTACTTATTATAAATATCAGCTTTGGTCTACAAAGCAAACTGAAGGAACTACGATTCACAGTTATTTTAATAAAATAAAGGAGATAGTACAGAATATAAAGGGACTAGCAAAACAGAATAAATTGTACAACGAATCTTGAACCGCTATTAACGAATTCATAAATGAGGATGCGTTAGCCGCATTCATTTCAGGATTACGTAAACCTTACTTTGGGTACGCACAAGCTGCAAAGCCTAAAGGTATAAAGGAAGCGTATGCTTTCCTCTTTAAATTTAATTGCAATGAACAGATTTCCAACAATTCAAAAAAGCAGCTAAATTACCAAACAACCACTCAAAAACCATGGGAACCAAATAAGAAATAATATGGTTCAGTTAAAATCCAACCAATTTTCAAATACGAACGAAAGGAAACAAAGTTACTCAGTAAAGGATAAACCCATACCCATACGACCTTGCAATGAGAACAAGAAATTATTTTAATCGAAAATTAATAAATAACCATGAATTGTGTGATGATGAAGAACCAGAAATCGACATTAATCATACAGAATCGAGTTCTGAGGAACAAAATTTTTAAGAGGATCAGGAAACAGGTTTAGACAGTTAAATTTTCCACTCTACCTAATCCTCAAACAACCATCAAATAAAACAGTTAAATTATTAATAGATACCAGTGCTACTAAAAATATACTTAAACCCGGTATAACACCAATAAAATCGTTAGAAGTACATAAAATAACAGTGAAAAACATATTAGGTACACATACGGTAACCCAAAAATGCAAAATAAATTTATTAAGTGAAAAACTACCTATACATTATACAAGCTTACCACGAACTAGATTTTCACAGATTCTTTGACGGAATTTTAGGCTCGGAATGCATGGCTAAGACCAACGCGAAAATTGATTTCTGAAACAAAAACAATAACAATGGATAATGTAACCTTCAAATTGTACCGTTACTACCCAACGGAAAATTTCTACAACCACACAGTAGCCACAGTAGGAATGAACCAACCTTTAGTAAATTGAATGAAAATATTACAATACAACCTGGCTTATATTAAGCTAACGGTAAACAAACAATGGTTAACATACTATCAAATGATCCGGAACCACCATACCAATTACCAAAATTAAAATTAGAAATAAATAACTTGGAAACGTTGAACAAGCCATCTAAATGAACTAGAGAAACAACTCTCATCAATGCATTTTTCGAAAACCAATCAGTACTGTTGCGGCAAAATGAACAACAATCAGCCACAACAATTACTAAACATAAAATTCAAACAAGGGACGAGATACCAGTTTATACGAAAACATACCGGTATCCTCACGCATTTAAAAAAGATGTCGAGGACCAAGTCAAAGATTCAAACAGCCCATATTCATCACCAAATTGGGTGGTTCCTAAAAAGATTGATGCGTCTGGAACTCGCAAAGTTAGAGTTGTCATTGATTACAGGAAATTGAACGAAAAAACAATTGATGACAAATACCCAATGCCCCAAATAGGGGAGATCCTAGACAGTCTGGGAAAATCAGAATACTTCACTACCTTTGAATTGAAGTCTGGTTTTCATCAGATTCCCATGGACGTTAAGTCGCAGGAAAAAACTGCTTTTTCAACCGATAAAGGCCATTTCGAGTTTTTCCGGATCCTTTTCGGTCTGAAAAATGGTCCTGCCACTTTTCAGAGGGCCATGAATAACGTATTACATGGGTTGTTGTCGTAAAATCTTCAATCTCATATTCACAATTTAAAAACTGTCTGACAAAGGTTATCACTATTTAATCTAAAAATTCAGCTGGGTAAAAGGATAAAATACAAAAAAACCTAGAATGGCCACTACCCAAAAATCCTACAGAAATAAAACAATTTCTAGGTCTCTCGGGATGTTATAGACGATTTATAAAAAACTACTCAAAAATTGCCAAAAATATGACAAAATGTCTAATGAAAGATGTGCCATTAGGCATGACGGAACAGGAATATAGAAAATAATTTGAAACACTAAAACCAACGATAGCTACAGATCAGATACTGACGTACCCTGATTTCAATAAACCTTTTATTCTGACGACTGACGCTTCAGAGTACCACTTAGGCGCAGTTCTCTCTCAAGTCCAAAATAACATCGAAAGGCCTATCACGCTGGTAACTGACCGCAAGCCACTGACGTTCATAAAGTCTTCTGAGAAAAATTCAAAAATTTTAAGATGGACACTTGAACTGGAAAACTATGACTACAATGTCATTTCAAGTCAGTTCAACGGAACTAAACGTTACAAAAATTCGCGTCACGCAGACCCGAAGAAGTTGCAGGAAACTCTCAAGAAAATAATAGCGAGATGGGCACAATCCACTCTGCTAACACATCGCATGATTATTTTATTCATTTTTCAGAAAGAATTCTCAATTACTACAGGAACCAATTAGTTCTCAAATTTAGATGTAGTAATCACAGAGAACATATTTCCAAATTTGAATAGAACAATTATTTCAAAGAAATCATTCGAACTGGAAGATATTACAGGCTTCATAAATGAATACCACAACGGAAAACAATCTGCAATTCTCGCACCTGAAAACCTTTACGGTAAGATTCAGGAATGTTTTAGACGAGAATTCTCTCAAAATGGCCATTTGGTTTTCATCACCAAAATAGTCGAAGATGTGAAAAGTCCAGACCGTCAGAACGCCATTATAATAAAAGAACATGAGCGAGCCCACAGAGGCATAAAAGATGTTGAAAGCCAAATTAGAAGATCATATTTCTTTCCAAAGCAATCTTATGTCCCCAAATGAAATTCAAGCACAGGCAAACATTATATTTAAAAATGTAGAAGATAAGTTAGAATTAACAAAAAATAAAATAACACAAATTAACTGTACAAAGGAAGAGCCCCCAGTTTTAGCAAATAACCAATCTGTCTTTCTAAAACCAAATATACGACAAAAAGTCAACCAAGAGGGGTCGAAACAAAAATAACTCAAAAAACTTTTATAACCAGTAGAATTAAGAGAAATAAGAATAAAATAAAGAGGATAAAAAAACAATAAAGTAACATTTAACCCGTTTTCTTCAATCGGCTTTTCGGAAAAGCCGATTGAAGAAAACGGGTTAAAAACAATTAACGGTCGAACAAAGGAAATTGGAATAAAGTAAAATATTTATTTTATTTCTCATTTCAGAAAATGTGTCCAAAATTGTTATTAATAATGTTTTCAGCTCAATTTAGCATCACACAAAAATTAGAAATAAAGAATTTGCACAATGATCCCATTCTAGTAATAAAAACTAATGATTGCAAATTACAAATTGGAAATGCTAAATTAATACACCCAATAGATTTAAGAAACGTAGAGAACGTTATAAAATCAAAGAATAGATTTGTTATAAATAAATAAATGATAGGCTAGAAATTTATAAAATTGTAGAACAAAAACTAAGGAAGCTGACCAACAATTTCTATCAAATCAAGCTAATCCACTAACCCTAATCAGCATAGGCTGAGTTTCGCAGACTCATTTTAAGTTTATTACCAAGAAAATAACTGAAAAAAAAATTTAAAAAAATTGAGCTTTGTGTATTCCAATATTTATTATTTAAGATCTAGAATCACCTACTAATATTTTTTTAATCGTACCAAATGTAGGCTTAACCGGGCCATTTTCAAAAAACAAACATAAAAGCATGCGTTGAGTCTCTTAGACTCAATAGGTAATTTCAATATAAATGGAGAAAATATCATCTTATTTGATCAATTTAAACTTTGTAAGAGAATAGTTCAGAATTTTAAAGAACTGTGCTATGAAGAAGTTTAGTTATTTTACTGATTATTGGTAAATTGCAAATTCAACGCAAAGATATATTTCTATCATGTTATATCAACTATAACAAAATCAAAGGATGCCAATATTTACGAGTTCACGATTCTGAAGAATGATCAGTCAGAAGTAGGGTTCACAAAAACCTAGGTTTTACCCAGGTACCAGGATTTTAGGATTTTCAAACGTGAAAACCCGGATTTTTGCAGACGCTAATTTTGAATAGAATTTATTTTGAAATATAAATCCGGGTTTTTAGTAAAAAAACCCGGGTTTTCGGATTCATCACATTTGGAAAAACCTGGGTTTTTGAGACCGGGTAAACCGTAGTCAGAAGTAGTTAAAAAATTTACTTACTGTTGATGTGCGGATGTAGCAATTTCGAGCAAATTCTTTCCGGCTCTAATTTTCACATAAAATTGATAAATATGGAATGCAAATTTAGTAGATTTGCAATAGTTCAACAACCAATCCGAAGAATTCGTAATTTTTGAAATGAGGGTCCTCACAGAAACATCGAAAAAGAACGGTGTACTCCATACAATAGTCCGAAAATAGTAGAAAAGCTTTAGTAGTTTCGAGTTGACACAGATAGTGCTGAATATATGTAGGGTTTCACTTTTTTTATTCGATTCTGATAAATCAGAAGAAATTTGAATATTTAAAGATATTGAAAGGAGTCGATGAATGATTTTGAAGGTTTTGTAGAATGTCGAGAATGAAAACCTTTAAAAACCAACAACATTCAAAAAAATTTATAATCTGAAAATTTAATTTAAAATTAAATTGAAGAATCGAAACTTTTTGAAAAAATTGTGAAGAATTTGTAGAATGGGATGAATTTGGAAAATCATTAAATTTCACTAGTTTTATGAATTTGAAGAATACGAAGCTTTTGGGAAGTTTTTAAAGAACCTTAAAATATTTAAAATTTAATTAATGATTTAAGTATTTTAATTTTAAAGCTACTGAAATTTTTCGACAATCCGAAGCATTTAAAAAATTTAGCAATACAAAAGAATCGGGATGAGAAGAGAATGAAATTGAAATTGAAATTTATAAATTTAAAAGAACTGAACAGAAATGAAATAATCTGAAGAATTAAAAATTTCTAAAGAATGTGAAAATTTTTAAAAATTAAATTTTAATCGTAGATTGGCAATAATTTTAAAACTAATAAGCTTTTGAAGATATGAAGAAATTGAAGCACTTTAAAATTTATAAATTTTCATGAATTTTAACCAAGTGTTCTGAAAATTTTTAATATATTTAAAAATTTGAACTCGTGTAGAGACTCTTCATTAGGCTTTTGGAAATTAAATCAATTCAATTTAATTATTGTGCAGAAGAGCGAACTTAAATAGAAACTTGAATAATTTTAAAATTTAGCTTTTGAAAAATCTGAAAATTTTTAAAATTTCAATAAGAATCTGAAACTTTAGGTGAATCTGAACAATCAAAACAGAACTAGTAGCTTTTACAAGATTTGAAATATTTCTAGAATTTTATGAATCTAAAACTTTCGAACGATTGAATTACAAAATTTTAAACATTTTGTAGAACGCACTATTACAATAACTATTGTTTTCTTTTTTCTTCCTGCACCTTCTAATATAAAACGCTCGTCGTCGAAAATTGTCATCGAATTCCATAGTTAGGCCCCTGAATTTTTTTATGATCGCCTTGTTTTAAAGTATATGAATCTTTTCAAGATTCTGTAGATTGAAAGAAACTGGATCTGATCTTCAACATTTAAGATTGTTAAAAATCTGAAGCTTCTGAATATGAAGAATCGAGTTCGTAGAATTTTAAGAATGGGGCGCTTTTGAGGAATTTAAGAAATTTGAATTTCTTTTGAAGAATTTAAGAAATTTTGTGGAACCAACAAATTTAACAAAATGTATAATTCGGAAAATTGAATTTGATATTAATTTGAAGGAGTCACTTTCTAAGCGTGAAACCCTATATGAAATGTTTTTGGTTTTCAAAAGTTGAACTTGGCTCAATATGACCTTGAAGATGAAGGTCGAGGTCACAACCAAGCTCACTATTAAATTCCTTGTTGAAAATTACCTAAGAATAAATCTTGCTCATTTTTTTTTTTGACCGAACTCCGCGAGATTTTTAAAAATTTCCATACTTTTTCCTCACCCTGTATATAGTGAAAAATACGTGAAATCGAAAATTCACCATATGGAGCCATAAGTCATGTTCTAATTTTATGATTTTTATGTTTTGAATGCATAGCCTTGATTAATCACAAAAATTTGAAATGATTTGTCTTTTGTGGTTGTTGTTATTACAGATACAGAGTCAAATTTTGGGAAAAATCATAATCATGATGTTGTATTTCTGGCAATAAAAAGAAAAATAATTATCAGATAATTATGATTTTGAGCTCATTTTAGCGGTAAGTTAATAGTGCTTAATAAAAAAATATAAAACTAGTATGTTATTTAATCTCTTCTTCTTAAAATTTCCCGCCAAAAAGGTTCTTTTTCAATTGTCTCAAAAACCATTTTTTTTTTTTTAAAGCTTTCGACAATTAATATTTTATAACATATCAAAAAACTGGAACACCGATTTTTTTGTATTCTTACAAAATACGTTTTAGTATGAAAATATATTGTACAAATTTATTATATTTAAACGTACTTCACACGAAAACGAAACGAGATGCTGTTCTGATTTTTTCGGATGTCTAATAGAACTGGTGAAAAAAAGAAAACAAGCACATGGGAGAAAATCCAAAAAGAAAATTTCGACGGCCATTTTGAAAAGGAATAAATAAAAGATGGCACCATTTTTATGTTTATTTTATAATCCTGTTTGTGTAACTTTAAAATGAGCCCAATCTTATAACTTTCGAATAATTAGTTTTCTTTCTATAGCAATAAATACAATACCAAGTGCATTGAATGTTTAAATATTTGACATCCTGTATCTTAAAAAACAACAACAATAAGAAAATTATTTTCCATAAATATTTTGTTTAATTAGTGCTACACATTTGAAACATACAAATTAAAATATGACTTCAAAAAAAATTTGATTTGACGAATTTTTCACTATGGAGAAAAATACATCAAATTGCATATCTTTATATGTGACCGGGAGTCATGTTTGAATTTTATAACTTTTATGTTTTGGATGTGAAGCACTGAGTAAACCGAACAATTTATGGAATATGATTTTTGTTGTTGTTGTTGTTTTTTAAGGTATGTACAGGTTGTCAAATATTTAAAAATTCAATGCACTTGGTATTGTATTTATTGCTATAGAAAAAAACTTATTATTCGAAACTTATAAGATTGGGCTTATTATAAAGATACATGAACACGGATTATAAAATAATTATAAAAATGGTGCCATCTTTTATTTTTTCCTTTTAAAAATGGACGTCGAAAGTTTCTTTTTGAATTTTGTCCCATGTGCTTGTTTTTATTTGTTCACGATTTAGTTCTATTAGACACCCTAAAAAATCAGGACAGCATCTCGTTTCGTTTTCGTGTAAAATACGTTTAAACATTTTGGCGGGAAATTTAAATAAGAAGAAATTCAACAACATACAATTTTTATATTTTTTACTAATCATAATTAATTTACCTTGAAAATCATAATTATCGGATAATTATTTTTCTTTTTATTGCCATAAATATAATAAAAATAAATACATATTTTAAAATGCTCCTAAATGTTTGGTTTTGATTGATTGATTTGATTTAAAGGGGAACTGTATGCCCCTAACACGGTTTTAAGGTTAAATGCGTTTTCAAAAGGTTTCAAAAAATTTAAAAGCCATATACTAAAATCGGTTTCGAAATTGATTTGAAACTGAAAATTGCTGCTTAAAAAGAGTTCAAATAAGCGTAGAACCCAAGTTGGTTTTAATACCCTTCTTCCGAGATAACATCAAAAATCTGTTAATTGCTGAAGCAGAATTTATTTGACAGCCTCTGTGGTGGTCGATTTTAGATATACTGCTTCTTCTGTAGAGCCGCGCCCAGTCAATAAATCATCGCCTTAGAAGTCAATTTGAATAATGGCACTTGCTGTTGGGTCACCTAGAAAATCAAATGCAAATTGAATGAGGCCTTGTTGCAAAGTATAATGCCGAAGTAATTGTCGTTAATTTAAATATTTTAAGCGGGTTAGATGAGTTGTTCCATGAATAGTTATACTAGAAAGTTTGATCAATCAGTATTAGCAGAATTTACGATACAGCCATCACTCTCATTGCGTGATTTCTTTTTAGGAAATTAGTATATGTTTACGAAAATAACAAAAATTTATTTTCGTAAGCAGAGATTATGGTTTTTGCTTGACATTACGTTATAGCAACGCTATAGTCACACAATGCGAGGGATGACTGTACATTTTACAAATATCATCACTAAAAAGTTTATATATGGGTGCGAAAACGAAGAAGCAGGACGAATTATTCGTTCTTAACTACGGAGCCATTCATCAATAAATCATTGAGTGCACAACCGCTTGAAGATTTAGCTGAACTATCATAGATAACACTCAAGTGCTTCCAAAAACTGAATGATTCGACTGGAATAAAATTTTGAGTATTTAGGTTATAAAACCAAAAAACAGAAGATCTAAAATTACATGTTTTACTAGCACATTCTGACCCCGTTTTGGCAAGCCTACTTCGGTAATTTCGTTGTTTGTATTGAATTAAGATTCTCATGAAAAAATTTAGTTGGGTCACTATATTTTCAAGAGCCTCGTTGAAATTAGATGACCTGACTTGCTGTACTGGTTCTTGCACTTTCATGATGGCGGTTTCTTGCTTTGTAATAATATTAATCGATTTTATCATTTACTGGTGTGTAACCATCGGATTGACTTTACTGTTTTGGTAAGTTCAAAAGCAGTTTCTGGTCAAAAAAGAGACTAAATTATTTTTTAAATTAAGTTTTTTGAGTAACCTTTAATTTCTAAAGGGTGTTCGAGGAGAAAACTTTTCATTTTTTTCATTCAAACAAACTAGGACTACCATATTTCCCAATGACCCATACTTTCTCGTAATATGAGTGTTGTAAATTGGTGTTTTTTGTGGAAATTAATTTATATAAAACCTGGCTTCCCAGTAATTTACTAATCAATTGAGTGAGAAGAAATCATAACTCCAATTATCTGAGAGCAAAAGAAAATATTGGAAATTCTTAATATTGCTTCATAAAAAATGTTAAAGGTTAATTTCAACATCTTATGTATCACTTTAAAGCAATTTAACTATATGCCTACTAGCCTAAATGCAATAATTAGCTTACTTTTTTTTCGGAATTGGTACAGCAAATGCAGAAATCATCGTATATATTATACACGACTTCAACGTAATAAATCTTAATGCATTTTTTTTTATTTGTGAGAAATAAAATGAAATAAAACACTGAATATTTTTTATCTTATAGTGATAATTTAAAATTTTATATTTTATAAATATACACGGACTAGTTTCGAGCAACCATGCTCTTTGTCAACAGTCTTAAATATTCTCATAGAATATTTAAGACTATTGACAAAGAGCTTGGTTTCTCGAAACTAGTCCGTGTATATTTATAAAATATAAAATTTTAAATTATCACTATAAGATACAAAATATTCAGTGTTTCATTTCATTTTATTTCTCACAAATAAAAAAAATTCATTAATAAATAAGTGATAAAAGTGCAGACAGAAATGGATCTCCTCCAAAACAGTAGTAATAAATCTATTGCGTTTTTTATTTTCCAGATGAATTCTGATTTATCAACCCAAGCATAACATAAAAAAACACAGCTTATAGACCGTAATAATTCAAAATTTATTAACTCGACACACGTTTCGACTTTTTAGTCATCTTCAGTGGCTTAATAAATTAGAAACAAAATATTCATGAAAAAATTGTTAATGATTTGAAAAAAAATTGTTTTCAAAAAATTAAAAAAATTAAATTAACAACGATGTAAACTAAACCACAATCTTGACCATAACAGACAGTTCAAGAACCATAAACAAAATATTTCAACATACCTAAATTCAATATTTTCTCCCCTCTAAAACTTTCTATAACTGGTGCATAAAATTCAATTGGCCATCACCAATTACATATTTCTATTCTATTAGCGTTAGGATTGTATCCTAATACTGCAGTTGATTAGAACTTCCACATTAAAATTAGAATAATCGTGATTGACACGTTTCAGAACACATTTGATTGAATACAGGTTTTAACACATTTTATGCAAGTGTGCATTTGTTTTTAACAGTGTAATTCATGAAAACATTAAAATATGAGAAAGAGGAGCCTACCCTAAGCTAAATAACATGAAATTTTTAAAAAATTATAAAGATATTAATAATAATATCAAACAATACATATGTACATAAATAATTAAACTTAAAACTAAAAGCACCAAGAGTGAGAGGTCTTATATTTTTTTTCTATCCACTATGCACCCCATCTTTGGTTTTCCAGAAGCTGTCTAAAGACAATGCATTTAAAACCCGCGTTTTTAGGTAATGTTCCGGAGCCGACTGCCCTCATGGTGCGTTTACGACATAGGAACATAGGAATATAGGCACATTGACACGACCAACCAAATTATTTAAAATGACACCAGCCCCGCCTACTAGCCTACTTTGATCAATAGTAAGAAATGTATCAACTTGAGCAAGGAATAAAGAGGCGGGACTTGTGATATTTTAAATAATTTGGTTGGTCGTGTCACACTCCCTATCTTCCTATGTTCCTATGTTTCTATGTCATAAACTCAGCATCATGTTGTGTTTATGACATATTAAAAAAAAATTATTTAAAATATCACAAGCCCCGCCTATTAATTCCATGCTCTAGTTAAAAAATTTCTTACTTATGCTCAAAGTAGGCTAGTAGGCGGGGCTGGTGACTTATTAAATAATTTGGTGGTCGTGTCAATCTTCTTATGTTCCTATGCCATAAACGCACCATTATAGTTTCATTATCAGAGAGTTTGTATGATTTTCGAATCAGACCAAAAATTTGTTTAGAACCTCTTGGAGATACTTATTGATCTCTATAATCCCTGCGCTATCGTAAATCTCCCTATTACAGATCCACTTATACACATCAGATTGTTTCCTGAGAAATTTTCCCGTTATAGAGTGAACTATTTTCTACTCTAGCAGACCTATTCTTGAGAGGTTGCCATTCAGGTTAATCAATGTAACTTGTTCAAGTTAGACTTCTTTGGTAAAGGAATATTGATCGCTTCCTTCCATTTTAGGAGAAAATAAGAATTATTTATGCAATTGTTGATTATCACTGTTAAGTGTTTGACAAAAATAAATGGTCGCTTCTTGCTTGATAGTATATCCCTACTACCTAATGAATCGATCAGAAAGAGGTTCTGACAGAGAACTAGCTGGATTTTCCCTGGAGAAAAATGGCAAAGGAGCAATGTGGATATTCTTTAGATTATTAATTAATTTGGTAACTTTTTGCATAGTTGAGGACTTCCTGTTAGGTTTTATTTCTCCATACAGAGTACGGTAAAATTTGGGAATTCTAAAGCTATTTCTTCTGGATTAAAAGAGTTACTCTGATTAATTTTTATTTGTTCTGGAGGAGCGGGAAACGCTTTTTTCCTGTTAGAGAGTTAATTACTTTAAATATTTCAAGCCCTAGCATAATGCTTGCTACCCTCTCTAAGAAGGTATTTCTAAGGTGAATCCTCAGGTTCTCGTTAATAGGGATTGTTAGACAGTTTATTTGAGACCTTACTCTTTGGAAATTTGGAGAGTTGGAGTTAAAAGTTTTATTACGTTCCCTATTCAGTGCTTTCCTTAATTGGTACCGCTCTCTAAACAGGTTTTCTAACAACGGTGGCAAATTTGCATATTTATTATAAGATTTTTATTTGCAGACACTATTGTTCTCCATGGTGACCAACTCAATGTACTTATCAATTTCAATATTGGTAAGATTTCTTTCCCTGTCTAACTGAATTTGATCTAACTTCTGAGAGGCAACATTATAAAAATCGGTCCACTCAATGTTTCTGTAATCCACAAAACTAACGGGTGGTTTTGACAGGAACTTTAGACAATCTGAAAGTTTAATATTAACTTAAATTGCCATATGATCTGAGAAGCTAACTGTAAACTTGATTACGTCATTTCTACTATGAGGATAGTCCACTATCAAGTTACTTGAGTTTAAAAAATGGTACAAAAATGAACTAGATCTTGGGTATGACGGCGGTTGTGGTACTATTTCGATCAATTGCGATATCGAGTTGCTTAACCAGTATCTGATAGCCCGTCCCGTTATATTGTCGGATGTATCCCAGTCCGTACATCTGGCATTTAAATACCGTTCAATAATGCATGATTCGTATTTTTCACTCGTGAAGTTAATTTTGTCTAGGTCTCTATTAAGTTGATTAAAATTTGTACCGAAGGGAACATAAATCGATACTAGTATTAATCCTGTCTCTTACTGATTTCTACTGCGGTGAATTCGATACTATTAATATTTTTAATTTCTATTTTTGACATTTTAAATTTACCTTTAGTAATTATAACAGTGCCCCGAGTACCCTCTACTTTGTCTGTTCTAATCATATTGTAATTTGGAAATTGAATTCTATTCTTATTGTTTAGTAGCCTTTCTGGAATAAGTAATATGTCGGGCTTATATTCTCTTAACAATTTTTCTAACTTAATCCTTTTTAAGAGCTTCACATTCATATGGCCCATGTGAGTTTTTACATTTTACGCAGCGATAATTATCGTTCAATTTCTAACGATATGTCCGAAACGTTAGCATTGTAAGCATTGCACAATGTCCTTATTTTTTTGTCTGTCCCAACTAATTCTGTGATGGCAAACATAATTAATTTTTGTCAGCTACCGCAAGTCCATTCCATATTTTTTTTATTTTTTATTTTTTCGCTGGCGCTACATCCCATAGAGGGATTTGGCCGCTTCATTTTGAAGTTACGTAATCATTTTTTTATTAGTGGATAATGAGTGATTAATTCATTGATCCTACCCTTAACCAGCCGTGATTTTTTCATCACCCGCCGAGAATCGAACCCGGGACCTCCGGAGCGTAAAGCAAGTATGCTAACCACTGTGCCACCGGGGCGGCCACTCCATATTCAGTGGTCATAATATGTCAATCCAATTTATATTTCTCCGAGTTTCAAAGCTTTTTACTTCCATTTTCAATCCGGATTTCTTGTATATCCTGAGCAATATCCGATGTTGGGTAAGAATGATGCACTCCTTTTAGCAATATTATTTATAGGTGTGACTTTCTGTATCGTTTGTCTTTAGGAAGCTGAATACTTTTTTATATGTATTTGTATCTTCGCACTAATAATATTATTGTGATTTTTCGCTATTTTGACGGTGAATTTATTAGCTTTATCCTCTTTAAGAGCCTGTGCAATCTCGTAAATTTTAACTTATAGTTATTGTTCTCTATTCGTTCTTCGCTTGTTTCCACGTTGTTATACTCTCAGTAATAAAGTTCAAATGGAATTAACGTCGAGAATCGGTGTCATCGAATTTTTTACTAGGCTATACTTCTGATTTATCATACTAAATCGTTAGTTCTCACTTTTTTTGAAGCTTCGACGTCGTGGTCTTTTCCTTTTAAAACTGAGGTTCTATCAATTCCTCTTCCACCACTGTCATGAACGATTCTTCACCACTGGTATCACTGCGTTCATAGAGCCCGTCAATTAATTCACTAAATTGTACGGTTTCCTTTTTGCAATTTTTTGTTAACTTTGTTTTATTTTATTTTATAACGCTCGTTTTCCCAATAGTTTGTTTTTATAGTGCACCTGCGTATCGCAGTAGACTCAAATATTTTTTTTGACACTTATATAAAGGAAATTTATTTATCCTTTTTGATTGATCAGATTTTCTCACACTACTGTGGCTCGATATTTTTAATCGGTGCTGTTTATTATTTAAATTGCATACACTCATCATTTATTTTTATTTTTAGACGCTTTTAATTCACTGGGTATTAATTTTCTCGTATTATTGGCTTTTGTGTTTTTTTATTTTTTCTGGAAAAGAACAAACATGCGTAGACGTTAAAGTCTAAGGCAACTCTCCAAAAATGAGATTTGCTCTCACCGATACTCTATAGATTGTAAAGAGGGAAGGGCTTCAAAAATCCGAACTTGTTATTCCATAATTTAGGGATGGGCTCTGAAGAAAATTTTTGAAATATTACCAAAATGATCGAAAATGCGGAAAACAACGATTCTACACTAATCCGAGTTACTTAGCAAAATGTATAATAGAATCATGATTTTCCACTTATTCGATCAATTTGGTATTATTTGAAAAATTGCCATCGGGTATGCGGGAAAATTTGGACGGGTATGCTTGAGGATCTTTCAGATTTAATAAGTTTTCAATACGGTTGTTATTACTTAACAAATTGTGTAGCAAAATTCTTGTTTATTTGAATATCCTTTATGTCTGTAACCGGCTACTCGGGTAGCTCTTTGATTTTAAAATGCTCGTATAAATATAATTTTTCAGTTACGTTGTTCTAGCTCCACGACATTCTCAAAATTACTATTTTCGGGAATCTCGTCGGACGATGATGATGGGATGATATTGAGCTGATATTGTAAGTGTGTTGCCAAAAACGCATTCACTAAATACCTGAACGTGAGTCGATTTTATATGTATAATTATTGGGAGCTGATGCTCGAACAATTAAGTTTGGTAAAGCTAACTTTAATGCCAGAAATTTCGCAGGTTGTGAGTTTTTCGAGTTTTTGCTGCAATAACCATGTAGGTCGCAACGCACCTAATGTAAATACCGCTGAAGGAGAGAGCAAAGGCAACATTTTTTATTATTTTTGTCATTATTGACTCTAGAAAACAATAAAATTAAAGGAAATATACAAAAAATGCAAACATTTTCTTTAAAAATAGGAAAATGTATGTATGGCTACCCGGGTAGCCAGTTATAGAATAACGTACATTTTTCTGGTTATAGCCACAAGGTATATACAAAACTTCTTGCGTCATAGTAGAATACTTTAGTTACGTTTACGTTTAAGTTTGATGATTATTTAAGTTGTACTATGATTAATAGCCGTTACTGTTCTATCATAAAATAATTTATGTAACCAGTTACTTAGGGCTATATTTATAGTTACCACTTTAACAGTTGTTGTCGCTAAAGCTACGATTTTGATATTTATAAACCACACTGTAGCAACTGTTTGCAAATCTCACTACAACTGTAATGATGATATCGGCGACTAAAACAGTTGTTAGTAATTTTCGAAAATATATAATTTTGTTGTAAATTATTTTTGAAATCCGGTCGAAAGTGCAAAGTTGTCAATTAATGTGTTTTAAAGTTATTAAAGGCTGAATCGTTTTGAACCTTTATCAAACATCAAACAGTAATCTAACAAGATTATTTTAATAAAATTATAGTAATTTATATACTTATATAATACGTTCAAATGGATTTTGAGTTCGTAAACCATTAGTAGATATTTAAAAATAAATTACAGTTAAAATTGATATCTCATTTTCATCATCCAGTAGTGATTCCGGTTATTTAATAAGAGTTAACGTTCCAAGAAAAAATAACAGAAGAATATTATACTGATTTGGAATTTAGGTAAAGATTTCGTTTCGCAAAGGGCTCGTTGAAATATTTGAAATCTTTGATTAAAAAGGAATTGCAAAATATTAATAACAGAGGTTTACCTTTGACGATAAAACAAAAAATAATGATTGGTCTCCGTTATTACGCTACTGGGTGTTTCCAAATAGTATCTGGCTATTTGATTGGCGTAAGTCAATCAACGATTTGTTTGACAATGCATGAAGTTACTAAAGCTTTTGCAGATTAGCGAAACAGTTTACTAAAATACCTTCTATAACAGAATAAAAACAATCATCTACCCAAAAGTTTTATAGTTTAAAAAATATTCCTCATCAGTCTTTTTTTGTTCTAAAACTGTTTTATATATTTTTACGAAATAAGAGTAACCCTAAGGTGATCTTCTGTTGGGTTCATTTCCACAAGCACTATATACCCACCCACAAGTTAAAATGGCTAAACTCAACTTTAATCGATTTTCAAAATTTTGCTCAATTATACTACTTGAAAAATTCTCTTTCCGTACAAATAATCAACATTGCTCTGTGATATTTTATATAATTTTTACAGTCGAAAAACATAACGGCTAAACTAAAAAGTATGAGCAAGCATTTGGTAAAACGGCTAAACTGAAATGTAAAATGTTTTTTTAACCCTTGTCAGGCGGCATAGGTACAATTGTACCTTTTCGCGATTTTTAAATTGCAGTAACTTTTTTTGTAGAAACCATAGAGTATTTAACATTTGTATAATTTCTACATTTTTAGTCTAGATCTTATAGGAACTCATAAAGGGAGAAATGATTTTAGGAAGGAATACATACAGTGAGCCTGTTAACATTGTAAAATTATGCCGTCGGACGAGGGTTAATATTAGTTTTTATGAAAAAGTCTAAAAATCACTTAATCAAACGTTTCGTAAAATGTATCAGTAAAAATTGATTTGGTAAAGTGACTAAACGTAAAATTAAAAATTTTCTAGTTATCTTTTTGTGTAAATGTAAAGTGATTAATCTCCAGTTTAACAGTTTTACCAAAATTTTTAAAATATTTTGAGAAGTTTAAACTACGATTTAGTTTGTTTAACAAAAACTGATTTGAAATATCTGTGGTTTACATAATTACATTTCTACTTTAGCTTTTTACAAAAATGTATGTTGTTGAATTTTAAAATAAACTTGATATTTAACATTTTTCCGAGTGCATAGAAATACTTAATGCAGATAGTGCTGAAAAGTGAATTTTTTTAAATAGAGATTTTTAGTGAAGTTGATAGAAAACTTTATTATAAAAATATGTTTAAGTTTCAAAAATCAATGCAAGCAACTAGATCACAGGTAATGGTGGCTTTGGCTCGAAAAAGTACATCATTTGGAACCGTGGTAGTTCATAGTGATCACAATAATGGTAAGATATGCTTCAAATAAAATTTCTTTAAAGATTATAATAATATACGAGTACTCTTTAATTAGGATGTAGTACTAATTCTAATGAGCCATTAGAATCCAACCAAGACCGGATAATAAATACAATGGTAAACTGTAAGTTTATGGCAAATTTTTACATAAGATAGATTAATTTTTTCATTCACTTAGGGAATGAAGGAGACGTGCTTCCAGAGATACATAACGAAACCGAATCAATTTATTGGGTTTTTTTAATTGAAGTGCCGAGTTTTTTATCAATTGCACCTAATTTTGGATGGCAAGAAAACACTAGATATGCAAGACAAGATAATATGCAAAACATAAATATGGCACATGATGAATTAAACGATGTTGAATTTGATGACAGCGACAAAAATCCGAATTATCATCCTTCTAATTCTTCTATTGATAAAACTGAACTGGAGGAGATGGGACAACAAGTAGAGGAAGGTTTAGAGAACGTGTGTGGAACAACTACTGGGGAAGAAAACACCAGAGCAAATAGAAAACGAAAGCGCAACATCGGCCAAACGTACGTCACGGGAAACCAAAAATTGGTTAAGGGACGAATATTTTCAGCTCTAAAAGATTAAAACTTGGCGAATATAATTTGAGATTATTGTTTGTTTCTGGCTTAATTGAAGTGAAAAATACAAAAACAAAGACTCTTCTCAAAAGTCAAACCTCACCTAGAAATCGTATCCATACTACCGTATACCATTTGCATATAAATAATCAACGAGAACAAGTGTGTCAGAATTGCTTCCGCACTGTGTTAGGTGAAACAAATCATTTCTTGAAAACGGTTAGAAACAAAAAGCTGCCCTCGAACCCGACACAGATAATTGATAATCGGGGCAGACATACACCGAAACACAAATTAAATGAAGAAAAAATCAAAGAAATCAAAGACCAAATAAATTTATTTCCTGCTTACGAGAGTCACTATTCACGTAAAAGATCTGCTCAAAAATACCTACACTACACGCTGATTTAACTATCACAAAAATGTTTGAGCTATACAGTGATAAGTGTAATGATCCAGTTTCGATCTCAAAATATAAAGAGGTGTTTGGTACTATGGGTATTAAATTTAAGAAACCGAAAGTGGGCACTTGTAACAAATGTGACTCGTTTAAATCGAAACTGAACTATGCAAATGAAAACGAAAAGTTCGATATTATAGTTCATAAAAAAAAACATCATGAGCAAGCTGATTTTGCGTACAAAGGCCAAAGCAAATGATAAGAAGTTGGCGAAAACTAATCAGAGAATGATTGTTGCAACATTCCATTTACAGCAGTGCCTTCCGACTCAATGGTTCACAACTGCGGATCGAATGTTCCATACTGTTTTCTTTGGAATGAACCAATAGCTCAGCGAGGTGGAGATGATATAGCATCATGTTTGTTTCAGTATCTGAAATACTTACCAGCAAATACAGAACATATGGTCTTTTATTCTGATTCATGCCCTGGACAAAATAAAAATTCTTTTGTGGTTATGATGTTACATATTTCAGTACTATGCAGCAAAAACTTAAATGTAATCGATCATAAGTTCCTAGAGCCTGACCACACGTATATGGAATGTGATGTAGATCATTCTGTTATTGAACGCAAACAAAGAAATACGTCTTTCAAAATTCATCATCCACGTGATTGGTCGCAGTTTATTCGAAGTCTTACTACCAAAAAAATTTATTGTACATGATATGACCAGAGAGGAATTTTTCAACTTTGCGTTTGCACTAGAGAGCAAATTTAATTGGCGACATGTAGATAAAGAAGGTAATCGATTCAAATGGAAAGATGTAAAATGGTTTAGATACTCAAAAGAGTTTGGGAGTATCCAATATAAAACATCATTAAACGAAGAAGAACCATTTAGGACATTAAACATCCGAAAACATGGCTACAATGAGTTCAACTTAAAACACCTCACACTGCTCTATAGTGACGAGCAATAAATTAGCTGAGAGAAAAAGCGTGACTTATTGGATTTGCTTCCTCTAATTGATCCGGCTTTTCACAGTTTTTATGCAAATTTTTCAACTGTAAATGGTGCAAATGACGTGCGTATGAACGCTAATACTGAAGATGAAGTATCTTTCGAAGAAACCGAATAGTTGGAATAAATAATTATTTTACTATGTATCAATAAATATTAAACTCTCTATGTATTATTTCTGTTTATATACATTAAAGGAATTGAATTTACTCTTAATTTTGTTTATTAAACTGAGTGCATAGACTTTTACCATTGATTTTTTTGGTCTAAATTTTAAGTGAACTATTAAATAATTTTCGTAAACCGACCAAAGTTTATTTTATTTCATCATAAAACAAAAATTAAATTTGAAAAAGTGGCTTAAGTCGACATAGGCATTATTCAAATTTGTTTAGTAAAGTGACTAAATTTCACAAAGTGGCTAAATTTTAATTTTGCCTTGTAGTTCATTACACATGCGTTACTTTGGAAAACTGATACCACAGGTCTTTAAAGAATCACTCAGAGATAAATAAACCTCAAAATTATTAATAAATTAGTGAACAACTTTTATGAAATTTCGGTGCAAAAGTTTAATTCGCTCTCCTGAAAATGTGATACATTTGAGTTTAGCCATTTTAACTTGTGGGTATAGATAATACACTATAAAACAATTACAAATGAATATCATAACTGTAAGTTACAATATTCATAAATTAACAAATTAAATTGCCGCTGTTTTTGTGATTTTAATGTTGGTAGCACTAGTTCGAAAACAGTTGTTTAAACAACGTCTATAAATAACAAAATAAAATCTTTGTTAAAACAGTTAATTTAATGACGACCATAAATATCAAAAAAAAAAAGTCAATTCAAAAACAGTTGTTTTTCGAAAACAGTAACTGCTGCTATATAGTTGTAATTTGGTCTATAAATATGGCTCTAATTGTGGCCTTTGTATTTATGTACTTTTTAAGTTGTCAGTTAAAGTTAAACTCAGTTTCCATTTTTTGCGGTATAATATATCACTTTTCTATAAGAAATGTACATAATTTAGCTTACAAAAAAATAAATCGAGAAACTGACCATTTCGAAGTTGTTCTAATTTGTATAAATGCTGCCAGATTGCTTGTTTCACCAAACCTAACCCTTAATAGTATTTAAAGTTTGTTAAATTTTATTAAAATCCCTTCGGAATATAAAGTAGCTCAAATTTCGAAAATATCGAAATAATGAAATAATTTAACTATTGCCTATAAAAGTGTTGGGCACCATAATCTAATCAATGAAGTTAAATAAAATTCAAATGTTGATATTCAGCTAATTTTATTAAAGAAGACATGGATGTAGCCCTAAACAAAATATAATTTAAGTACTAAATTAAATTTCTGCAGTTTTAAACAAACTCTACTAACTACTGAAATAATAAAATTTGTTCAATATCCTAATAATTAAATTAAATTAAAGTATGATAGAGCTAAATATTATAACTTGTAATCAAAAAACAATCCAAAATTTTGTCAGAAAGAATCCCAAGCATAATTTAGCTTAATATTTTTGTTCTTTAACTTTAACTTTCCCCGAACATGTTTAGTTGTAACTGGAATGTTTTTGATTAACATGAAACTTGTCAATACATTTATATGGCTAATTTCTCTAATCTACCAATTGATATAATAATAGCTAAATTGTAACACCTAGACATTTTCACCACCCTTAGGAATATCAATTTAAATTTAAAGAAATCAGCAATATGGATTCAAATATATTTCCATTAAAATTATGAATAGCAATTAGGTAAATCATAAAAAAACTCGTTCTTTATTTTAAAGTCAATAAGTTTAGTTCCTAACTTCCTTATCCTTAATAAACCATCTGCTCATTCATTCCATTTTCCACAACAACGTTCAAACAGTTTCGCCTTCAATTAACAGTCGGTTAATTGATTGATTGGTGTAACCTCAAACAACATGAAATATTTTGTCAGCGTATTTTTGTTTACAGCTAACAAACACAGTCAACTAAACAAACAAACGTCTCAATTATTATTAATATTTCTGAATTTTTTCTGTTGGCTTAAATTTATTTATTTAGGTTTTCTGTCAAAAATAATCAATAATAATTTTTATTTATTGAAAAACGTAATTATTTTATTTAAATTATTGTCGTTGATGACACCAACATCATATTTTAATTTTTTTTTTTGGTTGGAAAATATCAAAAAAATGGTTTCAAATATAAAAATCGATTATTTTATATTTTTGCATAATAAATAATTTAAAAAGCTCGTTTGAAGTCCTATATGGACGTTACCAAAATAATAAATAAACAACAGTTGTTTTTTTTTATTTTTGGTTTTTATTAACGGCTATAATTAATTTTTATTTTTCGCAAAAGTTATTAACTTTGTTCCGTACTATAAATTTTTATCGATAACATTGTACACGGTCAGTGATCATCATAACCGCACAAATAAACTGATTTTATTAAAATTATCAAGCCGATGCTTTTGACACAAAATTGTTGTCGCTTTTCATTTTTATGACATAGCAAAGAGCTTTTTGTTGTTTAGTTGAATATTGTCGATAAACTAATTGCCGGTTTATACATATACATATAATACTCATGTATTCGAGTATATTGCAATCAATATTAATGATGCATGTCATCATTATTTCCCACATATATTTATAAAATATCAAGGAAAAAAAAGCTTTAAGTGTCACTCATCATAATGTGTGCTTTAAGTGAAATGATTGTTTGAGGGGGGAAAACATTTTTTTATATTTTAAAATCACAAAATATTGGGTGTTGTATACACACTACAATAGGGAACAATCGGAATGAAAAATTAATTATGGTTGTCAATATTTTGTCAGAAATATGAAAAATCATATATCATCAGCTGACAATAACACAACATACATACATACATTTTTTTTGATTATAATAAATTGATATTTCTTTCGACATTTAATTTTTTTTACGGAGAAAACTGAACAATTAACAGTTCAAATTATTTAAGCACACACAAAAAAAAAAAAAGCTGACGCTGTTCACAAACATTAGCACTCATACATTTTTCTAGTGAAAGCTTGATGTATGTATAAGTATTTAATGTACATTTTTTTTTTTGTTCGTAAGCTAGAAGCTTATCCCTTCCAATTTATTATAAAACATTATAGCTTTAGGGTTCGGCGTCAAATAAATTTAAAAAATTGATGTACTGTAACTTGCTCGGTCTATAGTAGAAGTAAAGCAAAATGTCGAGGAAGAAAGATGAACGTTTCGAATGTTTTTTTTATTTTTTGTGTGCTCACTATATAGTTTGTGGTGTATTGATTTTCCATCGACGTGTCATCCACAAATATATTATAGTATAACATAATAAATTATTTAGATAGAATACATGTTTTTTACTATGTTTTATGTTTTTGAGTGTTGACCAGATCATTTCAAGGGGTTAGTTAGGTTGAAAAATATTATTTTGTTTGTAAACAGAATTTTAGAGGTTAGAGGTTGGTCATATGCTATATAACTCTTAAATGATCATAATTTAATCTGGGCAAAGGTTAATTAATGTCGGAACATTAATCCCAAACTTTAATTTGGCTGAAATTTTTAAGAAAGCACTATTTAAATGTAGTATGGACCCAAGAGTATTTCAAACATGTCTGAAGATTTTAACAATACTCTATTAAATAATAAATTTCTCTATTGCTACTTCCTTTTTTAAAAAATAAATGCCTCAGATTAGACCATTCTTAGGGTTTTAAGTAATTTTATCGAGGAATCACATAATTTTTTTTAAGTTCAGGTATGAGGTAGATTTCATTTGAATTCTTTCTGAATCGTAAAATTCGAAAAGTTGATATATTTTGTTCAACACATTCCACGCTCGACAAAATAAACATTTTGTGGCATTGAGAATATCAGAGTGCTTTGCAAAATCAACAGCAATCTAATGTTAGCTGATTCAATACGGTATTAGAGTTTTCGATTTTTATATGAGGAGAATACGGATGAAGATTCCGCACCTGAAGAACTATGGATTGCTCTATTTCAGGTGAATTTCAAACCCGTTAAACCACATATTTTAATTCCAAAACAACGCCAATCGGTACATTGCGCATCCTAATGGATATAACTGCATGTCTTTCACAAGTTTTCGTTTTAGCCCCCTCGATTATTTAATATAATTATTAATGATATTATTAGATTTGTAGACTGCCAACTAGCTTTATTTGATGATCATACCGCAATGCAATATTTTTATGTGGTAGCCAATAACATAAAGGTGGGAACATTTAATTTACAAACTGTCGTGCACTTGGAAAAATTCCACTATTTCGTTTCTCATCTAGGCTTAATTATTTATCTGAGTTTTGCGAACCATCTGAAGCATATTAAAATATGTCACAAACTCTTATTTTCAATGTTCCTTAACCACTTTAAAAACAGAATATTCAATTTCAAAAAAATTCTAATTAATAAAGTAATGATCTAAACGTTATTTTGTATGGTTCAACCAGGTGACCTAATGCCAGAGAAATTGTGGCTGGCTCCGTATTACAAATTCAATTCAAGTTTATTATATTTTGTTTACATAGAAATATTTACGCTTCAGCAGACTGGGCTCTCCAGTTAAAATTTTCATTCAAAAACGAAGTGCGTCTATTGTATTTGTATTATGTAGTAAATACCACTGTCATAAAAGAAGAAGGAAATGAAATATTATTTAACTGGAGATTACCTCTTTGTTTCTGAAACCGGCCATTAATAATTTTAATTAAATTAGATTTTTTTTTAAATTTTGTATTGTTTAAGTAATTAGGTTAAGGTAGAATAATGTGGAGTGTGTATTACTAGCTAAATAAAAAAAAAATAAAAAAAATCTTAATTTCAATTTAGATTAGGCACATCAACCTCAAAGCACTAAATGTTCAACCTAATTATAATTACACCAAATTGATGAAAAAAAATCTCCACCAATCAGAAATCGTATCCAACATTTAATCTTGTAAACAATTTAAGCCATCGTAAAAACCTTAAGTAAATTTTACAGGTTTTTTTTTTTTTTTTTTTTTATTTTTTATATATATCTCTACACTTTTCTGGGGCTCAAGGCACTCCCGACTCTTTCGCAGTTAATTTTTACCGTCCTACTTTTACGCAGTAAGCCAAATTGAGGACGTACGGCTATAGACCCGCTTTCGTATAAACCACCTGCACATTGCATTGCTTCATGCCAACCTATAGTGCTGACATGAAAGGTGGGTCGGCCCATGGATTCTGCACTCTCGACAGGGGGTCATAGTTGTGTTCATCGTCATCCCCGATCGTAATCGGATGATGAAAAATCCCTTTTGCATCCAGCCCCTATCGGGATTCGAACCCGGTACCTCCCGCTCCAAACGCCACAGCTTTAACCACTGAGCCGGTTGGTCGGTCAAGCTAAATTAAGCTCTATAAAAGTACAAAAGCGTAGTGTGCTCGGTGAAGTACAAGCAATTCACTATAATTAAATTAAATTCATAATGAAAAAAAATATTTACATTTTTTTTACTTTTAATATTATTATAAACATTTAATTATATAGAACATTTGATTTTTCAATATTTTTTATAATTTTATAATTATAATTTACTATATAGTTATTATAAAAATTGATTATATTAGTTATAATTTACAAAACTTCATAAAGAAAAAAATATATTTAATACTACATATAAAGATTTAATTATTTTTTTCAATGTATATTAATAAAATAAAAAAATTTAATTAATGAGTATTACTTTTTAATCAATAAATTGAATTCAAATAAAAAAATTATGATTGTAATTAACGTAGTTAATTAACGATAGAATTTTATTTTTCAATATTTTTCATTTATAATGTTCAAATTATTAATTAAGGCTCCTATTTTTTAATTATTAAATATTATTACTTTATAAAAAATTAAAATAATAATAAAAAAGAAAATTAAATTACCAATAAAAATTATTATTAACAGAGTAAAAATATGAATATTTTTTTAAATTATTACTATAAAATTTTAAGCATCCTTAATTAAAATTTTTAAGTTAACAAATTAAATTTATTTCTATGGTAATAAACAAAAACAGGATATCTGCAAATATCAAAGTGTTGAGAAAACGCATTTAAAGTTTGAGTTGAGTTTTTTTTAATATTTTTAATTATTTTACGTATTGCATAATGTTAAACTTTTTAATTGCATTGAATTTAATTATCAATTATGCATAAAATGTATTAATTAAAACAGTAAAATAATCCAAATTATAGCTTTATTTCAATAATTACTAAGATACCTAATTTTGCATTTCCACATAATGTTTTGAAAATAATGAAGCTTTTGGAAAATTATTTAGATTATATGGTGACGCTTCAGATTCTCGAATGAACAGCAGCATAAACTGAAAAAGTGAATTTTTGCAGATATCCTGTTTTTGTTTAATACCACAGATTTATTTTATATGAAAAATTAAATACATATAGTGAACAAAGAATTATAATTAATTTTAACTAATCTTATTTTTTAAGTGTAAATAATTAATTTATAAATTCAACTCTTTATTTAAGAAATATTATTACTTTAGGTACAAAATAAAATTCACAAAAGAAAAAACAAATTTTTTAATTTTAATAATTATTTATTATAATAATTAAAATCTATTTACCATTTTGTAAATATTTCTTTAATTATAATGTTATAAATAAAATGATGATAATTTATTAAATATTAATATTTTTTTGATTAAATTATATCTCTAATTACTTAATTAAATTCTTATGGCAAAGAAAAAAATATAATTCGTTTTAATTATTAGTAAACTATTATGAATATTAAGTTATATTCAAAATTTAATTTTTTAATTATTAACAAATTAAATTCATAAACTCAATTAAAAATTAATTATTATTGTTTAACTATTTATTTAAATTTAATGTTATTTAAAATTTAATTTTTAAATGTTCCATTTTTTATTGTAATAATATAAATTTATTTAAAAAATTTTAATATTTTTTTGAAATAAAATTTTAAAATGTCTTTAATTTATAAATAGTAGTACTATAATTAAAAAAAGCTAATCATAAAATTAAATTAAATTTCTAAGATAACCAATTTTACTAACTTATTATGAATATTAAAATATATTTAAAATATGTTTTTTAATATAGTTTTGTTAAAAAGTAATTAGACTAATACACTCAAAAAAAAATAATAATATTAATTAAATTATACTAGATATATTTACTAGTATTTAAAATTTCATTTTTCAATATTTCATTTTTTAATTAGGATTTATAAATTATTAAATGTGAAAATTCATAAATCATAAATATTTTATAATTGTTTTAATTATTATAAATTTAATTACAAAATAATATTCTATAATATTTTGGCAATTATAATATTTAAAGTATTAACAAAATTTAAAATTTTTATAATTAATAAATATTATCACTTTAAGTAATAAATTAGATTCTTAAAGTAAATAAAATTATTATATTTTTTAATTATAACTATAAAAATTTAATCATATTTACGATTTCATTTTTCAATATTTTAAATTATAGTAATTCAATATTTTATGTAATAAATTTCCTTTTTTTAATTATATAACATTACTACTGTAATTAAAAAATTGCGTTTACGTGTTATAAAGTACTAAAAAAATTAATTAAAATTTTTTTATAATTATTATAAAAATGTTAATACATTTTATTTTTGAAGTATATTTTTCAATAGTTTCTTTTAATTATAGTTATCAAAACATATTATAATAAATTTTTAAATATTTTTTTTAATTATAACTATAAAAATTTAATGTTGATAGTATATATTTTTAATTATTTACTAATTATAATAATTAAAATCTATTTACCATTTTGAAAATTTTTTTTAATTATAATTTTGTAAATAAAATAACGATAAATTAATTAATATTATTATATTTTTTATTAATTTATATCTTTAATTAATTAATAAAATTCGCATGTCAAAGGACAAAATATAATTCGTTTTAAAAATTAGTAAACTATTATGAATATTAAGTTATATTCAAAATTTTATTTTTTAATTAATAACAAATTAAATATATATTTATTTAAAATAAAACATTAAGAATTTACTTTTCTTTAATTTTTAAAAAAATATTCACTTTTACTTTATTTAGTAAATTGACCTCAAATAAAAAAAATATATGATTTAATTTAGTTTAATAAATACAAAATTAACATTTTTTTTTAAGGGGACGTACCACCTTCAAATTTTCAAAAAATCGAAATTTTTTTTATGATAGATTATGTTAGAATGAACGTTTAAGAACATGATTTTAACATGAAAATCTCAAAAAAAAATTTATTTATATTTTTATTTTATTTATTGCGAAGGGCGCCAAAGTTTGCTGTATCGCTACACCGACTTTCTCTTAGTAACACCTTTTTATATATATTTACATGCATATATATAATATAATACGTTATTTTTTCACATAACAGCTGTAAAAGTAGAGAGGAAATTTTTGAGAGGAAAGTATATTGTACGGTGCAGGCATCGCAGATTAAATTTTGGTAAGGTTTATTACAAAAAAAAAAAAAATTTAAATTTAAACGCGATTATCTCGAAATGACGTTTTTCAAGTTGGCGTGCAAGATTGAGAAAAAACTACTTATCCAATCGTTCTAAAATTTTAACACGTTGGTCTATTATATTTCTGCTCAGAATGAACTACGGAAGGAATAATCGGCTTTCAATTTTTTGAGTTACAACTAATTGGGGGGGGGACAAAAAAGCTGCATTTTCGAAAAAAATGCCGCCATTTTTTTATTTTTCAACCAATTTTTCTTTTTTAGTTCATTCCAAGGGCGATTTAATGCTGATGAAAACCCCGTTTTTTTTTTTTAGACGTTTCTGACAGCAGTTATGATGCACGCCGCGAATTTTCAGTGTTTTTGGAAAACCGTTATAGCAGACGACAGTGGGCTAAAAAAAATCTAAGAAATTTTTTTTTTTATTCTTTCAGTTAAATAAAATGTAATGGAAAGTTTCATTAAGATATCTCTTTTTATTCCATTAAAAAAAATCTTTGAAAAACTTTTAGTTTTTCAATTTTGAAGGTGGTACGTCCCCTTAAATTTCCTCGATTATACTTTTTAATTCAATAACTAAATTTCGTATTTATTAAAAAAATACATAAAAATTAAATTCATAAAAAAAATTAATAGCAATACAATTTTGATCAACAAATTAAATTTAATTTTTATGAAATACTAATTAATACTTTTAATGTAAAATAAAATTTTTAAATAATTTTCCAACAATTTAGAAAATATTTATATAAATTTGATTACCTTAAGAATTTTTCAATATGATTTTTCGGCTTTGTTTATAGACAAATATATTACTTTTAATAGAATTCCAATATATACGACTTGGAGAGCAAGTGAAATAAAGAAGCTATCTACTCATAACATATATACCCTAACAAAAATATAGCAATATCACCTCCCTCATATACTCTTTAAAAAACCAAGAAAGAACTTTCCCTAAATTTTTTTCCTTGGTAGTTTGGTTTCGTACTGAAAAGTTCGGTATACTAATCAGGCAAACTACTAAAATACAATTCGAGCTTTATACGTTAAGTATAAGTAAGAACGTACTTATTTAGCGAATTATTAAATAGCCGCATGAGCACAAAGAAACAAAAGTAATTAAACCTCAGTGTTGATCAGCAATTCACAGCAGAAGCAAAATTACTAAAATAAAAATTACTATTTTGGTAATGATTATTATAACAATTTGATTATATTTAAAATAATATTTTTTCAATAATAATCTATAAATTAATTACTAAGTTGCCTATTTTTTAATTAATAAATAGTATTACTTTTAGTTGTAAATTAAATAAAAATTCAAAAATACAGTTATTTATAATTTTTTGATTTTTAGAAACCTTAATTTTAATTAAAATTGCAATACAGGCATTTTATTTAATTAAAATTGATTTATAAATAAACCAAACTATTTAATTAGTTTATATTATTACTTTAATAAACAAAATTCACAAAGGAAAAGAAAATCTTTTGATTTTTAACAATTATTATTTTAATTAAATTATTATTACATTATTTTTAATACATTATTAAAACCTCTGTTTTGTTATTGAAACAATAAGCTAATTAGATTAGAGATAACAAGATAATTATTATTACATTATATGTAGTATACTTTAAAAATAACTATATATAAACCACGTTACTTTAATTGTAAATTAAATTCTTAAAGGGAACAAATAAATGTAATTTTTCTAATATTCTGGAAAACACTATTATAATTAAACTTACTTTTTTAATTTATAATAAATTAAATTTTATAACTAAAAAAATTTTTTTTTGATATATTATTAATTTTAATTAATTATTTAAAATTAAAATTAAAATTTGATCTCTCAATATTTAATTTTGTAATTTAAAATTAATATAACAATATAAATTAATTTTAAAATTTTTTAGTAATTTTTACGTTATAACTTTAAAATTTATTGAATTAATAAATAGCACTACTTTAAACAAAAAAGTTAATTCTTAAAATAAACCAAATTATTATCATTTTAATATTTTAATAAACAATATAACATTAATTATTTTGTTTAAAAGAATAAGAAATAATCATGAATACTAGTAATATATTTATCTTCTATTTAATTTTTTAATTTGCAATAAATATATCATATTAATCAACCCCAAAAAACATAGAAGAAAATAACTCTGACATGTTTGAGTTAAACAATATAATATTTAAAATTTAATTTTTGAATAAAGTTATTGTTATATTTAATTAATTAAATTCGTACAGAAAAAGAAATTAATTATAAATTTTACATGATTTTTCCACAATAGTCTTACTACTTAATACTACTAATTAATAAATAACTAATAAATTATATTCATATTAATTAATGTTACAAAATTTTAATTAAATTTATTTAAAATTGTATTTTTCAATATTCTGGTTTTAGTTTTAAATATATTAATTTAATTGTTTTAATTATTATAAAAAAATCTTATTACATCTATGTTTAGGTTATGAATTTATCTAGCATGAAATTAAAAATAATGAATATGAATCTAATTTATTATTTTTAAATTTATTAATTTTAAGATTATAAATCAAAAAATTATGGGAAAATTTAATTTTAAATAATTTAATTCAATTTTTATCATAACAATCAAAAAATTATAAATATTTTTTTTTTTTATAAATTTAATTTATTAATTAAAGTAAATGAAATAAAAATAAATAATTATAATTTTTTAATTATTGTTATACAAATTTGAATTTTTTTAATGACTTTTTATATTTTTTTTAAATATTGCCAATTATTAAATTAAAATTTATTTAATTAGCCAATTTTAATAATTTACGAAATGAAAAAGTATTTGTAAATGATATTATAAATAAAGTGAAAAACAACAAAAATAAGAAAGATACTGCAAAGAAAATTTTAATTCAATTTACATTTTTGCCCAAAATGATCCCAAAATCTGGGAAACCACTACACGTAACCTCATCTTATAGGCCAATTTCGCTATTGCCAGTCATGTCCAAACTCTTTGAGAAGCTTCTGGTAAAAAGGTTAAATCCGATAATCGAGAGTAAAAACTTAATCCCAAATCATCAGTTCGGTTTTCGTAACCAACACTCAACAATTGATCATCGAACAACCAGTATAATTGAGAAAGCACTAGAGGAGAAAAAAATCTGTTCAATAATATTTCTAGACGTTGCCCAAGCATTTGATAGAGTGTGGCATGAAGGACTTTTTAGAACCATAAATTAAGAAATCTTCTACCAATCCAATTTGCTAATATACTGGAATCTTACTTAAAAGGATTAAGTTAGATGATACTTTCTCTGAATTGAAATAAATCAACGCAGAAGTTCCACAGGGCAATGTATTAGGGCCGGTTTTATACCTAGTGTACACTTATGATCTTCCTGCATTAGAAAACAATACAGTGGTGACTTTTGCAGATGACACGGCGATCTTAGCTGTTGGCACAAGCAGCGAAGAGTCAACACAAAAGTTACAATCAGCAATAACTAAAATTTATAAATGGACAAAAAGATGGCGAATAAAACTAAATGAAACTAAATCCGTTCACATCAACTTTACAAGCAGGCGATTCGAACATATCCCGATTACCATAAATCAAGAAATAGTACCGTATGCGACCACAGCTAAGTATCTCGGCATGACCCTGGATGCTAAACTGCGATGGAAAGCACATGTCAAGAAGACATATGAAAAACTAAGAATTAAATACAGAAAGATGTATTGGCTGATGGGAAGGAAGTCTTCTTTATCAACATACAACAAGCTGCTACTTTATAAGCAAATATTGAAACCGGTTTGGACGTATGGTATTCAACTTTGGGGTTGTACCAAACAGAGCAACGTAAATATCATCCACAGATTTCAGAATATGGTATTAAGGAATATCGTTGATGCACCTTGGTATGTCAAGAACAATGATCTCCATAGGGACCTTAAAGTGAACCTCATCGTAAATGAAATTCAGGAGAAAGCGCGGAGACATGAAGAGAGGCTCCGGCATCATGTGAACATTGAGGCAACTCAGCTTCTAAGCAACACGAATTTAATACGCAGACTCAAAAGAACCAAACCTTTCGAGTCGGTGTAATTGTTAGCTTAAACAGCATTGTGCTGTGTAAAGCCCACTACAAAGATGTGGTTTAATTCAATTTACCAGACTCTATGGAACGCCAATGGGAAGAAGCCATAGATTAATATTAAGTTAGTAAATTAAGTCAGAAACAAATTGCTCATTAGTCCAGGAGACTAGAGATTGTAATAACATAAAATAAATAAATAAATTTTATTGTAACAAAAAAAAAAAAAAAAAAAAATTTTGGAAAACTCTATAAATAATAAATTATAATTAAAACTTACTTTTATTATAAATTAAATTTACAAAGTCAAAAAATAGTTGATTATATTATTAATTTTAATTAATTATTAAAAATTTAAATTAAAATTAATTTTTCAATATTTAATTTGTAATTAGAAATTAAAATAACTATACAAATTAATTTTAAAAAAATTAGTAATTTTTAAAGAAATACTTTAAATAAAAAAATTAATTCTTAAAATAATCCAAATTAGTATCATTTTAACAATTTTAATAAACAATCTTACTTTAATTATTTTCTTTAAAAGATTAAAAAATGGTCATTCATACTAGTTATTTTTAGGCTTTTATCTTAATATTTTAATTTGTAATATATCACATTAAAAAACCCCCAAAAAAATAATAATTGTTCTTTTTAAATTATACGTGTTTGAATTTAATTATATAATATTTAAAATTTAATTTTTTAATACTTTTTTTTAATTAAAATTCAATTAGCTATTAAAATTTGTTTGAAAAATAAATTGTTGAATTTAGAATAATTTTTTATTTTAAGATAGTTCAAAGAATATTCTTTTCCAAATATTCTTAATTTTTTTAAATTATTTTATTTTTATTTCAAATTGTCAATTTTGAAAAGTTGCAGAAACAAATAAAAATTAAAACTTGTATAACTAACATAAAATTAGATATTTCTAAGTATGATAATTTCTACAAATGGTGACTTACTAGTTGTTTTAGATACACTAATAATTTTTAAAATTAAATTTTTTATTTCTAAATCAAAAATAAATTTATTAATAATAAACTTCCTTGGTACGGACTAGATATTATATTTATATAAAATAAAATTAGGCAAATTATCAAATATTTTTTAAAATAAATATTTATCATATTAATTAATAAAATAAATTCTTAAGTTAAAAATCAATATAACTTTTCTGATTACTGTTATTAAAATCAAATTTTATTTAATTGGTACTTTTCGGTATATTTTTTTTATTACAGACCTAATAAAATTAATTTCTTAGTTATTAAATATTTTTGCTTCAATTAATAATTGTTATTACTTTAATTAATAATTTAAATTCATTAAGTAAAAATCAATGTTTAATTTAAACATTTAATTTATATTTAAAATTGTATTATTCAAAAAAATTTTTTTTTTTTAATTCTTTAAATTATTATAAATAAGTAATGTTACTTTAACTAATAAATCATATTCATATACCAAACAAAAATTATGATTTTTTAATTATTCTTACAAAAATGTATTTATATTTATTTTTCAATACAATATTGTTACAAAGTTTTAATTAAATTTATTTAAAATTTAATTTTTCAATATTCTGTTTTAATTTTAAATTAAATTTATTTAATTATTATAAAAAAATTTTAATAATGTTTAGTTTATAAATTTATCTAGCATGAAATTTAAAATAATGAATATGAATCTAATTTATTATTTAAAATAACATTATTTATTGTTTTTAAATTTATAAATTTTTAGATTATAAATCAAAAAATTATGGTAAAATTAAATTTTAAATAACGTAAATCAATTTTTATCATCACAATCAAAAAATTTAAAATATTTTTTTATAAATTTAATTAATTAATTAAAGTAAATGAAATAAAAATAAATAATTATAATTTTTTAATTACTATTATACAAATTTAAATTTATTTAATGATTTTTTTTCAATATTGCCAATTATTAAATTAGATTTATTTAATTAGCGGATTTTAATACTTTACGAAATAACAAAGAATTTTTAAATGATATTATAAATAAACTAAAAAGCAACAAAGATACTGGAAAGAAAACTTCAGTTCAATTTACATTTTGTCCACGTTAAAAATGAAAAAGATTCAATGCTTTCGCTAAAGAAATATACCATATTTTGAAAAACGAATTAGTCTAGTTATCTTTATTGCAAAAACCATCGACTTACCTTAAAAATGTGAAAACCTATCAATTGGGTAGAGATTTTGAAAGAGATTTAAATGTTCTTTCCTATGTACAGTATAACGACATATTTACGTAAGCAGTTGTAACTAATTATTAAATTTCTTGATCTGAAAACTTATAATACCGAATTGTTCGTCTAAAATGGGGTTTCCACCAAGTTCTTATTAAACGCATGTTTTATTAAATTTGATTGATTTGAAGAAAAATTCGTGAAGAATAAAAATGATTGTGTATTCACTTAGCCATTTATGATGCAATACATTGTAATTACAATTTACACTACATTTAGCCAAAGATCACTAAGTTTATTGGCCATTTAAATACAAAATAATCCAATGTTACGATTATGTAATCCTAAATTTAGCCTACTTTGTAGAGAATAGTAAAATGTTTGGTATGATATCAGCCTAAAATGCAATAAATATTAAAACTAGAATATGGAACGAATTTAAGAGTTTTATGTTTTTTGCTATCTATATAGTATAAATAGACAAATGAGTTTCACTATAATGAATATTTATTTGAAATCTGATATCTGTTTGGTGAGAATGTGTGTTTGCCTATAGTTATTAGTTAGCTTCTAACTAAATGATTATAAAATAAAAACTTTGAATAAATTTATTTTTATCTCGATTCGTTTGCAGTAAAAACGAAATTCAAAACTATTGATCCTTTACAAAAAAAATCTATTTTCCACAAAATACTTCCTGAAAATTTATACATTTTTCCTATTTTTACAAAACTTTTATTTTTATTCTCCGGTATTATAGTTTTGGTTTAATCTATTATATATTACTATACACACATAACAGTAATAATTGTATATATGGCACTAAAACGTAACTTTAAAATACAGTTTTGAAAAAAATAATTAAATGTTTAGTATCATATTTATCCCTACCAAAACTACTATCTGTGCATGTAAATTTATCGTTTTGTATTGTGTAATAGTTTATTTGTGTGCTGCTGTGCGACTGCCTGAACAAAACCCATAAAACCCCCAGTAAAAAAAACTAAATCAATTTTACGGGTAATTTAGATTGTTAAATTAAATAACCATTTTTTGTTTTAATTTTTTTTTTTTTTTAAATCTATATTTAATTATATTTTAAATTAATTTTAAATCCGAAATAAATAAATAAAATACCGAAACGAGACTTAAAACGACAAAATTTATTTTCTTGTTGAGGGAAATATAATTTTTGTTGTTTTATCCTAAATTAGTCACGTTCTATGTAATAATTTATCTCTTTAGATTTAGAGATAATTTAATTTTTTTTTTTATGTTTTTATTTTGTGTTTCTTACAAAGTAAAATCTAAATTATTTTGGTTCGTTAATTTAGAGGAATTAAGAAAAATTTTAATTTATACATGCGTATGCGAGTGTAACTATTAAAAATATTGATGTAAAAAATTATTGATTTAATTAACAAATTTAAAGATGGCATGGGACATAAAATTACTTTATGATTTTCAAACGAAATTACAGGAAGAGCACGAAACATACTGTTAAGTATTCTGTTCCGCTTTGGGTCACTTCTTTTCTATTTAATAATAAACATAATATAAAATTCAAATCACGTATCATACATTTCCAGTCGCAGTATGTTTGTTGTAGTTGTCATTAAGCTGCTGTACATATCCATAAGAAAATTGTATATAAAAAAAAATTAAAATATCGATTCGATTGACTATTTTAAAGTATTTTGCGATTTTTTGTACCAAGTGATCAGCCACTATTATAAGAAAAATTTAAAATTTTGCTATGTTTATGGATATTTGACAACAACGTTTCGTTTTATTAATAATGTATGAAAACAAAACCAAATAAGACGTCTAAGATTGGATAAATTGAATGGTTTAGGGTAAACACACAACACAAGTTGTGTTTTTACTGATTCGAATCACGTAGTAGATTTTTAAATTTTTCTTCTTTTCGAATGCTTGTGAGGACAAGGAGAAGATATTGACAGTTCAAATTTTCGATATTTTTATTGTATAGATTTATGTAGATTAAAATTTATCTTGTAATGCAATCCATATAAATGTTTACTGAGTTTAGCGATTTATATTTGTTAATACATTGCAGATGAATATGTTTTGTACGGAATCCATATGAGCCATAAATTTGTCTAAACAGTTTCTGATATTTCTTATTAAACATTTGTATTCAATGGTGAAAGTCAAGTTTCATGTATCACACTGTGACACACTCGTTGGCAGAAAATCATTAAAAATGTTATTTTGAGCCCATTTAAAGGAAAACTAATTTTTAAGATTAACTTTAACATTAAGTCTTACTCATTCGACCCATTACCCACCAACAACGTTGGGTTCTTAATTTATTAATATTTAATGACATTATTTTACGTGAGCTCAGCTCATGACTACTTGCTTTTGAATCATCACAGATTCTGTTTGTATATAATATCGACAAATACACATTCGAAGTGTATAAAATAGAAAATCGTCTTTATAAGTCCTTGTGATAGTCAATCATTCCTTATAGTGGAAGAATGATCCAAAAGTTCTATTTTTTTACATATCAAATTGTTTCTTTAGTAGATAAGTAAATAAAATGTGCGCCAAATTTTTTAATTTGTATAGTTTTGTGTAGTATTTGCAGACAATATTGTTGTTTATCTTTAAGAGCGTTGGTTATTACAGTTCCATATAATATCACAGAGTATCATGCTATGTATGAATGCCGTGCACTTAGGTTTCATTCAGTCAACAGATTATCGGAGCTCCCCTTTTATCAATATTATTGTTATTCTGGAATACATTTCTCTGTTGATCTGATTTCATGGATTGCTGATAGTTGTTTTGTTGTTCCATCGACTTATAAAATACTGATATATAGAGGTATTAAGTTAGGCTTATAGCACAGGTTCAGGTTGATATGTAAAGTTTCTAGGGTTTGTTTATTTGTTTGAAAACTATACGTAGGTCAGTAAGTTAGACATTATGAATTTTTCTGAATCTGTAAGATTTATTTATTAAAATGTTAAATTGGTATAAGCTTTAAAGCTTATGTATACTGCATACAATTTTATAATTGCCAGTATGATAATATTAGAAACAATTTTCTTTTATATAGTTAAATATCCACCACTGATTCCATAAAACACAATCTTTAAACTAAACCAGCTGTACGTAAAGAACAAATAAATGATTGCTTCTAATCCGCAGGAAATAAACCGTTGGAAATCCAGAAATAGTATCGGTTATTTTAAAAGTAATTTGGAACAAGCTAGGAAGAGTGTCCCATAATTTCTGAAAGCCAGAAACTGATGCATCCATGTGAATTGCTCTAGGAATCCATAAATGCAAAAAAACATATGCTTATAGGGCTTGGCCGCTTTTGATTTACAATTACGTAAATTGTTTAAAGGGCGGTTGAACTAGAGGTAACAGAAACCATTAAATACAATTTAATAAACTTCCGCGAAAGTATCTGAAATCTTCAAATTGTAAACACTTACGAGAGCATTCCCACTTTTTGATGCTTGCATGGCCTCGTACTTTAAATTAATAAGATGCTAACAAGAATTGCTCTCTGCGTCGTTCTGCTATTCTATAAGCAATTGAATTTTGCATAAAAGCAATTTTAAAATATTTGGTGTCCAATCCTACCCAACGAAGTGATATATTTGCGACATTTTGTCAATTTTAAGGATATCGAAATACGCGGAGTGCCATTTGGAAGAGGAAGGTCTAAATATTAAGACCATTTAAATTTGGAGTACTGGGTCGCAAAATGCAGCGACAAAATTTACCTTTTCACAGATAGCCCTTTGATAAACCTTAAGTGGGCTTGGAAGTAATGTATATATTTTAATGTGTAAATGGCCGATGGCAAAAAACAACGAATCCGACGATATGATTATACCATTTCTGATGATTATCTTTATCAATGTTAATAATTTGCGAAGTCGCTTGAAATTTAAAAAAGTCTACATAATTTTTTAACGGTGATGCACACGATAAAAATAGTATAGATTTTTATACTTCAATCTAGATTCTAGATTAAATAGAAAATGAACGATGTTCTAGATTCTAGAACATCGTTCAATTTTGCCCTACTATTACTGAAATTTCGAATTACTACTTGTATGAAAATGGGGTTTAATGGGATTTTATCGATATGTCTATGAAAATTAATATTTTGCGTTTTTCTTATTTTGAATGAATATTGCGATGTATAAGATTTTCGATAAATCGGATTTATTTTGAAAATCACATGAAAGATTTATTCAATACATTGCCAACAGTCGGCGGAAGTAACATAAAAAGACGGAATTTAAAATAATCATGCACACACAACAAAAATGTCTCCCCCAAATGTTTATGTTTCAATATTCAATTATTTTTTTTTTTATCAAAGCTCTTCCTGCACTAGATTTGCCATAGTATAGAACATCGAATTTGTCAATTTTAGAGAGAGGTAAATAAATGAGTTTAGACAGGGAGCTAATATATTGAAGTTTTGAATTTTCGCGATTTATAAGTATGAAAAGCTTCTGAAATTGCAATTTAAAAAATATGATGAATATGCAAGATATGGTTTGGATAATGCATGCAGAAGCATTACTTCAAGTGACAATCTACCGATGGTTCAGCTCACCCTCTGACAAAAAATAAAAATATAATATTGATAATAAATTTGTTAAGTAGAAATATCGTGTTAGTAATTGAATAATTATTGGAGCAGTACCATTGACAAACAATACGGTACTTGGATAATTAACGTTGACAATTAATCTGGTACCACTATTTTTCTGCGTCACAAATAAGTTAGTGATATGTGCACAGAATTTGATGTTTTTTGAGTTCTTCTAATGCTAAAATTTCGCAGAATCAAACTAATCGAATAACGAAATACCGAACAAAATTTTAAAAGCAGTTTTGCAATATCGCCGAATATATTCTCGAATGCTATAATCGATATACAGTATAAAATAAAATTCATTGATTTCATTGTAAAAACTATTAGTTTCAGAAAAAATTATAATTTAATTCAAAATTCTAGACATTGAAATATTTTTTTTTATAATTTGGGATTCACTGAATTTAATATTTTTTTTTATATCAATTTTCTTCAATTAATTTTGTCGGGCCAATCTCAGAGATGTCTGAAGTATTAGTACGTTAAATTATAAATAATTTATTATAAAAATTATAAAAATTATTTTACCAGGTAAGAATTTCGAATAACTAAATGTAAATCACAATGGAACCTCCTTAATTAATTTTTGGTACAATTATACTGTTAAAAATATTTTCTTAAATCAATTTTGTTGGGGACATGTTACACACACTCTATAACTACATATGTTAATATTATCCATACAATAAAATCATTGAAATGACTAAACTTTCCGGAAAGTGATTCCGTCTAGCTCTTAAATTTGCGTTTTAGCAATTGAAAATATTCTTAATAAATTGAATTCACTTTATTGAGCTTTATTTTTATAAATAAAATAATATTTTTTTGATTTCTTAGCTTAATTTTTATTTTTTATTAATTATTTAATAAAAAATCCGACGTTTCATCGGTACATTCCGTCATTCTCAAGAGTACAGTTTTTACTACAATTTGAAAGAAAATTTTTTATAACGAAAGTTTTTCTACCGAAACCAGAGTTTAAATTGAAATTTATAAATTACTCAGTTCAACCGAAAAATAATTTAAGTTACACAACTTGAGTGAAGAAATTTTAAATTTAGAAAATCTGCAAAATGTTGTCGAAATAATTTAACAAATATTTTAAAACTTCCTGAATATTTAACAAATTTTGGGTTACATTTTGTTGTTTTTTGATGTAGTAAATGCTTTCCAAAATTAATCTTTTATTGAGATTTTGCTCCTTATAAAGTATCTCAGCGTCATCTATAGATAACGAATGGTTACTTCTACATAGATGATTCGATAAAGCGCTGTGTGGCGGTTTAAACTCATATACGTAGGATCATAAATATGTTGGCGAATTCGTTTACTAATGGCTTCCATCATTTTACCAAAATAACACAGTTTTCTTGTTAGCTGAAAATTTAAAATTATCGACTGAGGTTTTTCATGCTGAAAATTTCAAAATATTAAATGATGTTCTAATTCAAAATGGTTATCCAAGAAGTGTGATTACCAGAGGTATTAGAAAGGCTATCAACGAACGTAGCAATTCAGGAAATATTATGCAAAATACGGGCAAAAATTCAAATTTAATCATTGAAAATGATCGCAAACTTTACATTTCAGACCGGTATGTTAAAATTCTTTTCGAAAAAATAAAATTTCTTTTACAAAATTATAATATACAACTTGTTGGTACAGCATTTCAAAGTTTGGACATGGTTTTATTTATTTATTTATTTATTTATTTTTTATTTATTTATTTATTTATTTATTTATTTATTTATCATTATTGACATTTTTTTAAAACCTATTTTTATCTAAATTAATTAATTAATTAAATACATTTGTATATTTTACTAAATAACTAAATATTAATTTTTTCATTAATGAATATGTGTAATAGTTGAATAAACTGGCCGTACTCTAGCTCTTGAAGGTCATTAAGATTGCAATAGTTGCTGAAAGAATTATATAACTTCACACCATTATACCCTAGCGATCGTTGGGAAAATGATTTACCGTACCTTGGTAATCTAAAATGAGTATTCCTGGAATTATAATTATGAACTTCTCTGTTGGTAGACAGCAAACTATTTAAATATTTAGGAAGATCTCCTTTTTCGAGTAAATAAAACAGTTTTAGCACGTTAAAGTGTATTCTCTGGGTGATTGATTTCCAGCTTAGTTTTTCTAGCATGTCTTTAATATGTGTTCTATTATCCGCGTTTAAAATGCTTCTCATAAATCGATTCTGTATTTTTTGCAGACGTGTTAATTGTGTTTGATTCATGATAAATAGAACCGATGAGCAATAATCTACATGGGGAGCTACAATTGATTTATAAAATAATATTTTGGTCTCCATTGGTAGCTTGTCTTTAATTCTGTTGAAAAGTCCTAATTTTTTATTCATCTTTTTGGCTAAGTAATCCAAATGCTGGTTAAAACTTAAGTTTTCATCAATGACGACACCGAGATATTTGTATTCTTTAACTCGTTCAATGATTTGGTTCGCAATTACAATATCTGAGATACCCTCGTACTTGGTTTTGATTGACAAGAACATATACTTCGTTTTCGAAATGTTCAATGACAATTTATGAAACATCAACCATCCCCGTAAATTCTCAAGATCTTCGTTTACTTTTTGTACTGCTTCTTGATGAGTTGGTGCCGAAATAGTAATTAATGTGTCATCCGCAAACATATTAATTTTACAGTTCTTTATAACATCTACTATGTCATTTATATATAAGATAAACAACAATGGCCCAAGTGTTGAACCTTGTGGTACTCCGAGATTGTTTTCTATAAACGATGATGTAAAATTATCGACTTTTGTATATTGTTGTCTCCCTTGAAGATAATTATTGAACCATTCAAGCTCTTTTCCTTCTATACCGTACTTGCATAATTTTTGGAGTAAGATTTTCCTATCTATAGTTTCAAAAGCTCGTTTGAAATCTAAAAAAACTGCTACCACTACTTTATTTTCGTCTATTTGAGTTTTCCATATGTCCAACATAAGATTTAATGCTGTTTCACAGGAATGCAATTCTCTAAAACCAGATTGTTGATCCACTAATATATTGTTATTAGCAATATGATCAACCAACTGTTTTTTAACTACTCGTTCCAGTACTGCTTCGTAAATTGGGAGCATATTTATGGGGCGCAGATCTTCAGATGTGGTTGGTTTTGTGGTTTTTGGAATTGGAACAACTGTTGATATTTTCCATGAAGCCGGTACTACTCCTTCCTTTAGACTTCGATTAACTAAATCTGTAAAATATTCCGAGAATAAGTAGTTCTTCATCGCATCCAGCATGACCGTTCTGTTTATGCCATCAACTCCACATTGAGACTTTATTTTACTTATTATTTTTGATATCTCCTGGCGAGTTATTTCTTGAAAGCTAAATTTTTCAAAATTATTGTCATCATGTGAAAAATTCCAGTCCTTTATCTCAGGGATGTTCTGGTGAATATCTATCACGCTGGACACAAATGCTTCATTTAGCGCTTCTGCTAACTCTTGTTTATCAGTGAGTGTTTTGTTGTTAAATTGAATACACCATTGTGTCGTATTTTTAGACTTGTAGATGGATTTAAGCGTTTTCCACAGTTCCTTTGGGTTGTATTGGTTTTCAATGAACTTTTTTCTGAAGTATTCAGATTGTTCCTTTCTCAACGATTGTTTATACAAATTTCTAACTTTCCTGTAACTTTCCCAAGTTTCATCTGAATTCATAATTTTCATAACACTATAACTACGAGTTTTTTCTTGCTTGAGTAATTTCAAATTTTCTGAGAACCAAGGTATTGTATTTCTATTTTGACTAATTTTTGTTTCTGTTAATTCATTAACCGCCTGTTTTAGATTCAATAACAAGCCATCAGCATACTTATTTAGGTCACTCTGCGTTTTAAATTGCCGCAACCGGTGATTTAAAATGAAGTTAAGCTTATCCTCAGAGTAATTTTTCCATGATTTAATTTCTTTCATTCTGCATTCATCTAATGACTCCGATTGTTTACTGCTTAAATTTGCACTTATCATATAATGATCGCTTATTTGTTGTTCTTTTATAACTTCACACTGAACGGTAGCTGAATTGGTTATTAATAGATCTAACAAACTTTTGCTGGTTTGCGTGACTCTGGTGTATTCCTGGACTATTTGTGTCAATCTATAATCTTTAATTAACTGATTTAATTTTAAACTGTAGAAATCGTTGTTTTTTAGATCAATATTAAAGTCTCCAAATATAATATTGAGTTTATTCTGATTGATAACATTTTCAAACCATTCCTCTAAATTATTTAAAAATATTGCGTTTGTCGTTTGGAATGATCTATAAACTACACCAAATATTCCAGTTGTATGATATCCTTTTATAATCTGAATCGCTAAAAACCAAGCGCGGTCCCTTTCGCAGTTAGATATTATTTTGAAACTTATATTGTTATTTATGTACATAATAACTCCTCCTGTATGGCGACTATCCGAATCGCACCGCACGCATTGGTAATTCTCAATATAAAATTCTGAGTCATACATATCTTCTGTTGTTCGTGTCTCGCTGAGAAACACTATCGCTGGTTCATATTCTTTAAATATTTGCTGCAGTTCCAAGAAATTCGAGGGTAAGCTCCGAATGTTAGTGTACAGCATGTCTTTTTTTATGAATTGCTATTGGTAGTTGATTTGGTTTTTCAATGTTTTCATCTTCCGTTGGTACACCGTACAAGAACTATCCCAAGCCGAGTGATTAGTAGCAATGTTCATGTTCAGTTTGGTATTTACTGCAATGCAATTGCAACACTTTGTCTCCTGGCTTTTACACTCCTTTAATAGATGATCACCACTACACTTTGGACAACAAAGTTTAGCGGTACATTTATTGCTATGATGTCCATAACCATTACAATTATAACATCTTGATATCCCTATTGTCTCCACTACGTGACATCTGTCAAAATGTATATTTAACTTCTCAGCTTGAATAATTTTTTTGAAGTTTTCAGAATCAACTTCAATAATTGTATCTATCTTATGAGAATTTCTTCTACAATAAGTAGTCACTACCTTAATTTCACTGTTTATCAGGAAAGGGTTTTGCTGTTTTAGCGCGGACACAATTTCATTAGTTTCTAATTTCTCTGACATTCCAAGTATTTTCACTCTTGGGTTTCGTTCCGTTGGTAGTTTCACTTCATATTCAGCTCCCATCTTCTCAGTAACAAGTGTCTTCAGTTTCTCCTTGGCATCATTAGAATCACATTGTAAGATGATTCCACCGTTGGAAATATTTCGACATCCCATTAGTGGTATACTTTTAGGGTCAATGTTCATTGTTAGATCTTCTCTAGTTTTCTTATTTTCCTGTGGTTGTTTCGGTTGTAACAAAACTAACTTAGTCGGATTGTTTTTGACTACTGCTGCAAAAGATGTTAGCTGCTCAGTTGGTTTTTGGATCTCCACCACTTGATTTTTTATTTCTCCTAACTGTTGATTTAATTTCAAATGATTTACCGTCAAATGTTGTTTTAACTCCGTGATGAAATCATTAGTTTTGCTGAACTCTTCAAAAAAAGTATCTTCTTCCAAATTTTGGCACTCTAAACAGACAAATCTTACATAGGGACATTCCTTAAACAACTTGCCGTACTTATCAAAGTTCCAATCTACACAGGTGTAATGATACAATTTCTTGCATTTTCCGAAACATCTCAATGAGGTTCTTTCCCTCGAGTCTACTGTTCCTTTGCACTTTTCGCACTTAGACATTTTATTAACTCTTCATTAACTTTACACACAGAAAAAGTTTTTACTTCTCTGACTTTATGTCTTAATTATGAAAAAATGTGCTAAATGCAAATTCACTAAATTAAAAGACAAAATTCCTATAGGGTTACAATTAAATTTATTATGTAAATTAAAATGTGGAAAAGAGTATATGGGTAAAACTAAACAAAATTTTAAAAACGAATTCGCCAACATATATGATTCCACTATGATTGAATCATCATTCAAAACATCATCATTAAGAAAAACATTCGTTATAAAAAATTCTCTTTCAAATTATAGTATAAATTGTACCCTTGAGAATGACGGAATGTACTGTCGAAACATCGGACTTTTTATTAAATAATTAATAAAAGATAAAAATTAAGCTAAAAAACCAAAAAAAAAATTATTATTTTCCTAATAAATAATAATAAAAAAATCTAATTATAAGTCAGTAATTGAATGAAGATTTAATAAAGTTCAAATGCTTTAAACATTTTAAATTTTAGAAATTAAATTAAAATTAGAAAAATGCGTAGTTTTAATTTTAAATTTGAATTCCCTTCTTCAACTACATTTCAGGTTTAGAGGTTTAAGCATTCGATATTTTATTCGAGATTTTGTCTAATTCAACATTTTGTTAAGCGAAATTTAAGGAACGATCCCTACATGAATCAGTATTAGCTAAATGTACGTTACAACTCCCTTTATGGGTCTGCAAGGTCGAAGAATCAATTACCAATTTAATAAAATAAATCGGATTTTATTTAATAATCGGATTTTTAATTTCATGTCATCCTTGCGCGGAAAGGATCAATACTAAGCAGCTTTGGAGAGTTTTTAATTTTAGTTTGTGAAATACAAACGTAAATATATTATTACACATGTAAATATTTTGTCCTTGTGCAATAGGTTCAATTCTAAGCGGCTTTGGGGGAGTTCTCTGTTTTAGTATATTAATGATTATTAAAAAACAATTCTTTTTTTAATGCTCTATCAGGCCCGCGCCTAAGTATACGGCCGCTTGTGTGCAAAAATTGTATCAGCCACAATATACGGCGTAAACATTTTATAAAACCAACACAAACAGTGGCGTGGATGGGGGAGGGAGGTAAACTACTTCCTCGTGAGCTTCATATATCATAAAATCATTACATGGTGATGTGTCGTTACAGTAGACAAAATCATTTATAAATCGAGTTAGGAAATAAATCTGTATAGAACTTTTATCCAGATTATGTCGAAATTAGTTTATCTAAACAAACTTAATTAAAATGTTTAAAAGACTGTCAGGTAGATCTTGACGGTATCACTATAATAACAAAAATAAGCACAAAATATTTGCCAAACTTTTACAAGGACTCTTAACCTGGACAATCTCAGGCGCCTTAAGAATTACCTACGAAACACTATCGGTGAGGAGCGGTTAATGGATTGGCAGTATTAAATATTTTTAGAGATGTGGCTATGTTTCAATAGACGGTGTCCTCGATGAATTGGCCTTAACATCACACACTGAATTTGTTCACAAAACTTTCTGTTTTTAATTCGAATTTCTCACAAAATTATTCTTAATTTTTCAAATTACCTATCACTATCGATTCAGTTGTAAAGTAATGTATATCTTGTTGATCTTATTTATGAATATTTTGAATCTCATAACCCTTATTAATCTAATAAATCTGAAGAATCTTATGAAGCTCATGAATCTTATTAATCTTACAATTTTTTGAATTCGATGAATTTAAACTAATGGTACGAATTTTATTAATTTCATGAATCTTACAAATCTTATGAATATCATAAACCTTACAAATCATATGAATTCTATTTATCTTCAAATCTTGTGAATCTTGTGAGTCTAACGAATCTTATTAATTCTATGTATCTTAAAAATCTTATGAATCTGATGAATCTTTCCAATATTATCAAATCTTACAAACCATATGCATCTTATAAAACTTTAATTAATCTTATGAGTCGTTTAAATCTAGTGAGTTTACTAATTTTATTATTTGATTAACAATATGAATCTTATAAGCCTTAAGAATCTTATGTATAATACGAATCTTATGAATCTTGTGAGTCTTATAAATCTGAAGGATCTTATGAATTCATGAATCTCTTATGTATCGTATTAATCTGGCGAATCCTATGAAAATTGTGGATCAACTAAATCTTATGAATCTTTGGAATCTCAATGGAATATTTTAAACTTTATGAATTTTGGAATTCTATTAATTTAAACGAATCTTATGAAACTTATGAGTCTTATAAATAATCTCATCTTTTGAGTTTTATCTTGTTAATTTTACAAATCTTGTGAATCTTTCCAATCTTATCAATCTTACAAACATTATGAATCTTATAAAACTATAATTATTCTAATGAATCATATTAATCCTATGAATCTTTTTATCTTATGAGTCGGTTGAATCTAGTGAACATACTACTTTTAAAAATTTGACTAATTTCATGAATCTTCTGAATTCTAAAATCCCTTGAATATTATGAATATTATAAATATTATGAATCTTATAAATCGTATGAATCTTATGAATCTTATGAATCTTATGAATCTTATGAATCTTATGTATCTTATGGCGCTATGAAATTTATGTATCTTAAGAATATTATGAATCTTATGGGTCTTATGAATTTTATGAACCTTATGTATCTTATGAGTCTTACGAAATTTTATAAATCTTATGAGTCTTATGAATCTTATGAGTCTTATGAATCTTGTGAATCTTATAAATCTTATGAATCTCATGAATCTTTTGCACCTTAAAAATCTCGTGAAAATTTTGGATTAACTGAATCTTACGAACTCTCAAAAATATTTCAATCTTATGAATTTTCGAATTCTATGAATTTAAACAAATTTTATGAATCATAAGAATTTTAAGAATTTTATTTTTAAGAATCTGGTGAACCTTATTAATCTTGTGCGTTTTACGAATCTTATAAATGTTACGAAGAGCGAAATTATCAAGAATTTTACAACTTCAGTTTCGTTATAAATGTTATGAGTCTTATGAATCGTACGAATCTTTCGAATCTTATTATTCTAATGTAGTACCAGGTGACCGTCATTTTTACCCAACGAGATTGTTTAAAAAAAATTTCAGAAGGAAGGAAGGAACGAACTAACCCAACTAATCCGCCTTCACTCTCAAAGTTTGAGCTGTACGAATCAGAAAATTCGACAACCTAAGCGAAGTTAATTAAAATGTTTAAAAGACGGTCAGGTAGATCTAGAAAAAAAATTAAGAAACTAAAAATCCTGAAGAAAAAAATAATCAGGGAAAACAAAATCCAGAAAACTAAAATCTAGAAACACATTTAATGCAGTGATACATGTACGATTTTTGCCTTTAAGGCAATAAAAATAGTCGCACGAAGTAAGTGATATTAAATGCCTTTAAGGCAAAAATAGAAAATTGAAAATGGTTCCATTTTGTATACTGCAAATTTTTTTGCCTTTTAGGCAAAATTACATAACCTTCAAAATGTGACAGCTATTTCGACAAAATGAGCGCGCTGTATTTTTTTACCTTAAAGGACAAATTTTTGCATGTATTACTGCCTTTATCCAAGTGCGGCTTAAGTTAAAATTAAAATTTATAAAATGTGGGATCACTATAGTTGCCTGAAAAAAAAATCCAGATATATTAAAATCCATAATAATTGGAAAGTTAAAATCCAGGGGAAAAAATCCCCAAAAATTTAGAAATTACATAAACGGCTCTTCTGCCATAAATTGTTTAAATTTATGGTACATCTATCGTTTGAAGCGATACGAGAAAAACAATTCCTTTGATCTGTGTCTGCAAGGTTGACGAATCATTAACGAAGCATTAAATCTGCAATTCGCTCCAACACATTCGTCAATACCATGCTAATCCAACGAATTAATAATTAATGTCTATAAAATTTTAGTTTTTTCTTAAGTGCATAATAATTTTGATCCAGGAAATCGCTTCGTCAACCTTCTATGCACAGATGAAAGGAATTGTACTGAATTCTACTGATAGATGCACCACAAATGTTTCAAGTGATGACAAAGGACTAAAAATGTAAAATTTTTTCTTGATCTTTTTCTAGATTGATTTTCTGGTAATTTCTAAATTTTTCGGGATATTTTCCTGGCTTTTATCATTTAATTATTATGGATTTTAAAATTTCTGGATTTTTTTTTCAGGCAAATTTATTGATCCCGGCACAAAACAACATATATTAAATTAGAATTGGATATGTGCAATGCAAAATTAGGTTGTTTTTTAATTTTTAGAAGAATTTTCTAGACAAAATGTGGAATGATTAACAAAATAATAAATGGTAATGTTACAATTATTAACACTATGGAAATAAACTTCACCTCGACAACAATTTATTTGGGTTTAACATTTATTTTTTTAGTTTGGACGCAAATGGATTATTTCTAATTATTTTAAAGTCAAAGACCTAATTTAACGAAGCAATATTAAATTTCTTAAATGACGTTACTTTTCACTAGGCTAGAATACAGAAATAATTTCTACCGCACTTTTAAGTTTTGTTAATTTTTAATTTTTAGATTAAACATTTTTGCGATTTTTTGCGACAATTTTAAATTTCCTGAAAAAGGATTCAATTTAGTCCTAATATATTTGATTTAACAATTGCAAACATTCCTGATGATTAGTTAATAAAAAGAACAAATCATAAATCAATAAATCAGTGATTGACGATTTGTTAAAGTCGAAACTGTTTATTTTGGTTTTATTTTTAGTTACATCAAAATATTTTAATTTATAGGATTAATATGAATTCCTGCTAAAACAAGACTTTAAGTTTCCAAATTTTCGCAATCTCTGCTTTCGGGATTAGTGCTCTCGAGGTTTTGTCTCTCTCCCGATTCTGATACATTTATTTCAGTTCACAATTTTTCAGATTTTTTTGTAATTTGTTGCAGATTAAAACAATCGTACGCTAAAAGTTTTCAGGTTTTGCGACACGCATGCTACACTATATCCGTTGCTAAATTGTGTCCATTGCTTATGTTATATTATATAAAAGTTGGTAACATTTTTAAGAAAATAATTAAACATTTTACCTTTTAGAAACCTAAAGAATTTTCACGTTACTCTGCATATTGAAATGTTTTTAATTTTTTTTTGAGCATCTAGACCAGTATTTTCGTGATGTGACCCAATTTTCAAATCGTTAAATTTGCATGAATTTATCCAATATTTTCCCTAATATAAAATTTACAACAGGCAGAAAAATGCCGAGGCACATTTAACTAAAATCACAAAGAGACATATCGCGACAACGAATATAAATTGCTGTACTTATGGTCGAAGATAAGGTGATAGTGTTTAACGTATTTCCTCAAGTGGGAACTAATGAAAATCTAAATAATTTTGTTCGATGGTTTGCTGGGACTAGCTTGCATTTTTTTATGTATTGGCTGGATATTGGCTATTTTCAATTGTGAAGGCAAAGTTCGAAGGGTAATGGAACTTCTAAAAAGTTTAGCTAAGGTCTTGGAAAGCGAGTTGTAATAATTTTAAAGGGCAATTGTGGATTACTTATTTATGTGACCACAAAAAATAACATAGCAAAGCCATATTTGGAAAGCTGCGCTCTAGAGCAGTGTTCGCAAATAGTTAGTTATTGGCGTGCCAATAAAATTACTTCTTTAAACAATTCATATTTTTGCGTGCCAAACTAATTCCGTAAAATAATTTTTGAAGTTATACTTCTTTAGGCGCGTTATGAAAAACTGATGAGAGTGAATTTTTAGATTCTAGGCCTATTCCACTAGCACAATTCCACTAGACACAATTCCACTGCACACAATTCCACTGGCACAATTCCACTTGGCACAATTCCACTGGGCACAATTCCACTTGGCACAATTCAACTTACACAATTTAACTTGCACAATTCAACTTGCACAATTTAACTTTTTGATAATCAAACGCATTTAGGGTGGTAAATCGCGCGCACGCTTTATCACCCTAAATGCGTTTGATTATCAAAAAGTTAAATTGTGCAAGTTAAATTCGTTTAATTATACAACAAGTTAAACTTAAAAAGTTACTTAAAGAAAGAACTACAAATGTTAAAGTAGTGGAATTGTGCCAGTAAAATTGTATACAGTGGAATCGTGTCTAGTGGAATTGTGCTAATGGAATATCCCTAGAATCATAATAACCGCAGCAATGGAAATATTTTTTACCATTGTTACCATTTTTTGGACAGGTATACCGTCCTTTTATTATACATTAGCTTCTTTGCCCATTTCAGTTTTTATTAATTTAAAATCCATAGTTATAACTATCTTCGTAATTAAGTTTCAATAATACCAATAAAATATTAAAGTGCATACACATATATGTGTTTGCGTTTCCGTTTAACTGTACAAGTTAGAACGCAAGTTAAATTGTGCAAGTTAAATTGTTCCCCAGTCGAATTGTGTCAAGTGGAATTGTCCCAGTGGAATTACGTCCAGTGGAATTGTGTTCAGTGGAATTGTGCTAGTGGAATCGCCCGGTTACCGAATTTTTACGATGCAACAAAATTTAACAGGATGAAGTTGCTCGCTAAGCAATTCACAAGTAATGTATCGATCAACATGTCGTTGAAATTTCAATCATTGAAATGTTATAAAATGTCAATAAAACGTCACAGAAATGTCAATGCCATAGAAATGGGAATATTATTGCTATATTTAAAAGCTCACTAGATATAATTATTTTTATATGTTGACGATATTATTTGCCACCAGCAAAGTATTTTAGGTAAATTTAGAAATTTAAATTCCATATTACACGGTCATCTATTCATTTTATTTTAAAGTCACCTAGGGAACAATTGTTGAAATTTAGAAGGTGTATTAACTGTATAGAAAAACATTTCTTCGGAAAATTTGGCATGACCAGAAAAATAAAAATTTCCAAACAATTCAAATATTTTATTTAATAAATTAAACGCCACAGTCATACAAATAAAAATACATCGACAAAATGGGTGTGTTCCATTTGGTGCTGAAGGAGGAAAAAATTGATTGGATTGGTGTATGGAAAACCAAAATTGGCAAATATAGTTTTTGATTTCTGATATCGACCATATTATCTATATCATTAGTATGAGTAGTGTTCCAAAATACAATCATACCGTTGGGCCATGTTTCAATATATAAAGTCTGATCCCACCAGCTCAAACTTAAGATCGAAACAATTCTTCAGGCCAAGAAATAATAGGTTTTATATTAGGAATTATTTGTAATATCTACAACTTATTTCAGATATAAAATTTCACTAAAATCCGTCAACAAATATGCTTGTTACAGTTGATGCTGGAGACTGGGAAGAAAGTCTGAATTGGTTAGTATGTAAAAATAAATTTGGCGAATATGTGTTCCGCAATATTTCCTAAATTTCAGACATGGTTTAAATAAAGAATCCGACCCCAGATGATATGGCCGGAGGAATTCTTCAGACCCAAAATTCATTATTTTCTATTAGGAACTACTTAAAGAATCGATTTTACATCTCAAATCTCAGAAGTAATTTTTTATTAAAATCCATCCACAAAAGTGACTCCTACTTAGATTTTGAGCTTGAGACGAATTAAACTGCTTGGATTGGTTGTTAATGTAAAAAAAAAAAATGGCGAACCAAGTTTTTGATTCATGGTACCAATACCAACCATAATATCATTAGTAGTGTTCTGCAATATTTCTTGAACTTGGCTCTTATTTTAATTCAATTTTATATTAGGAACTACTTACTGAATCGACTTAATAACCTAGATATGAAATTTCACTGAACTGTATAGAAAAGGCCTGGATTGGTTATGTATTTAAAAAACCAATTTTTTTTTTAATTAAATTTAAAAGGTTTGAATTTATGTACCAAAATATAATTAGCAATGTCCTGGAATATTTGTTGAATTCTGGCCATGTTTTATATAAGAAACTCAATCCCTGCTCCAAACGGAACTTCTGCGATTAAGCACCAATTCCATTGAAATTTATTATCTGACTTAACCAACATATTTGATGAAAAATAATTTAGTTGCGGTATTCTCAAATGATGAATCGAGGTAGCGGGTTTTGAAACTTTCCTAGACGAAATTTTACTACAAATCTGTTTTCGGTCGTCAACACCAAACCAATTTTATAAAGGTTTTTTTTATAAACACCAAATTTCGAGACTTAAAAACTGCCTTGTGTTTTTAAATCGAAATGTTCTACTTTTTCAAAATTTTTCGGACTTCGTTTAGGTTAAGTTATTTTTGACCTGATCTATAGTGACAACTCTCATTGGCTATAGATTTCTTGATTTTAATCCAAACACAACATGCTTCTTAATTTGTTGTATACGAAATAAACCCAGAACTAAAACTATTTACACCAATGAAAAAAATTTCGCTAAATTCGTAAAATTTGCGATGGTTTATCAAGCGATTTTTGCGACGCGGAATTTTTAGCTGTGTCGATAAGTTATATGTGGTTTGATGTGCTCGGCAATTTTTTAGTTGTGAAGCAACTGGAATAAAGAATCTGAAAGAACTGATATTGATCGGAATTCGCGGAATGAAGCAAACGAAGATCCAGAACAGTTCGAACGGGTCTTAACTGGTGATAAAACAGCAGTGTACGAATATGACGGCTAATAGAAACTAAGGCCTAATGGCCCTAATAGAAGCTTCCTGAAGAGGCAATACCGACAAAGCTCGTCATATTCGAAAGAATATGAATGTTATGCTCAACAGTGAGCTTCGATTTCAATGGCATATTATGCTAAGAGTTCTTCCTACCAGGCAGTAATAATAAGGAGTACTACCTGGAAGTTACACTTCGCTGCTTGTTCGTACATTTTTGGCCTAAAACGACAACGCTATGGTGTCTCAGCCTCCGTATTTGCCGGCCATAGCATGCGACTTCTTCCTGTTCCAAAGACTAAATTGCCGAGAACCTCTTCGACAGCCAATAATTAGTGAATCAATACAACAAAAAAACTTGTAACAACTGGACATCAAGCCCGCGAAGTTTAAAAATCCCTCGATTTTTTTATCAAACCATATATTTTATCCCCTAGCAGTTTTCTTTCAAGCTTTCCGAAATTCTCGAAAATATTTGGTACTCGTAAAGATTATTATATTATGTCCAAATTAAATTCATGCTTTCCCATTTCCTAGCATTTCGATATTTGGACTTATCAAAAATTTTAAACATGTTTTGTCGATTTTTTGTAAGAATGACTGCAAAAAAGGTCGATTTTTAAAACTCAATTTTTTTTTTTGGCGTGCCAGATAATTTTCTAAACGTGCCAAGTTTGGCACGCGTGCCACATATTTGCGGTCACTGCTCTAGAGTCTAGATCATCACTAAAACCCTATGTTTTTACAAACAAGTGTGTTCCAGTAAACTTATCAAATTTCGGATAAATACAATTTTATACAACCAATGAGAGCGTGAAATAAACATAATATGAATATTCGGCGAGAGAATTGTCCAAAAATTAAAAATATCCAAAAAATGGTCGATTTTCGGGCGATTTACTATCTTTCTAGGATGGATTTCACTTTCAAATTATTAAAAAACTGAAGTTCTTGGTCTCTATTTCCTAAAAAACTAAGAAATATCAACACTGGGCTTTGCTTCGGCGGCTCCTATTTGGCGTTTCAGATTGGTATTTTTTCGGGTTGGTATTTTTTCGGGTTGGTATTTTTTGGCCATTGAAAATTAAGTTTGCATACTTTACGTTTTACTCGTATCTAAGTGAACACTTATTATTTGTATATGAAAAAATTGATTTCTCATTTTTCCAGAATGTTCTAAAATTATTTCTTTTTTTATAATAATTTTGGAAATTGAAGACTTAAATTTAATTTTAAGTTATTCTGGAAACGGGAACCTTCCGTTCTCATTTTAAAATTAAATCTCCCTTTTCCATACCTTCTATATTTTCGTTTATGGGTGTTACGTCCTTTTCTAAGATTTTGTTTTGGGGGATATTTTGGGTGGTTTGGAATTCTTTGTTTGTCAATTGTTTATTTATTTCTTGGGTGATTATATAATCGCTCAAAAATTTTCAATTTTTCTTCATTAATGTTTTTGGGCGTTATTGGTAAATGAATAATCACCCACATTTGCTGCGAGTAAAATTGCCCAAACTTAAAATTGAAAATCGTGTCATGATTATATTCATTGTATTTGGAGAAATAAATAGAGATTAGCAAAATTTTAGAGGAAATATAAAAATAAGGATAGTCCTTTTTCTGGATCGGAGTCTAGAAAATGAGCTAAACTAATTAAAAGTTGCAGTAATTAAAGTTTCCTGTATCCGAAAGAATCGTAATTTGATCAATCAAAATAAATCGATTAGATAAACCAAAATTAAATTTAACCAAATAAAATACAAATTATCTATAGAGTTATCTTAAAATTATTTGGACAGTTTAGATTTGTTAAATAACACTGTTAATTTTTTTGTGGAGCTATCAAGTTTTTTTGGACTCTAATTGGTATCAATTTAGATAAAACCGAATCTTTCAATCAAGTTTCAGTTTGAATTTTCGGATCATAATTTTAGTTATTTCTCTTAAAATTATAACAATAGACCATAGTTTTCCTGTAAAGTTTAGATATTTAAAATAGTCATAGTTGAAACTTTTTTTGTTCAAGGCTGTTATTGAAATATTTTATTTTAGAGTAAAGCAAAACACAAAGATATTATTTTTCGTGAATGAAATGAGCAAATATTACGTTTAGCATCAAATACATAACATATAATTAAATAGATAACAACAATTTTTTTTGTAATCCAAACAAAACAATTCATTGCCAAAACCTACAGACTACTGTATGTTCAGAAATGAATGTAGCTTTTTTCAAGTAGTCCCAATTTGAAAACGTCATAACTAGAATAAGACAATGAATAATTCAAAAGAAAACTGTAATCTTAAAATAAAGCCAATATGTACGAAATAAAAACATGATGAGTTCCCAATAATTCGTTAATAATTCATGGTCGCATATGTACTACATGGTATATAGTAAAAAACTAGCAATTTTCGCAATAAATATTTGTATACCAAAACAAACAGAAAATTGTTAACTATGGATAAAATTCTTTATAAATTGTGCACAATACAGACGTATAATGTTCGATAACATTACATAAACATAAGAATATCGGAAAAATTGCCAAAACATTTAATATTTTATGTGATCCCTTAAGAATTGTTGTGTTAAACATGAATAAAAACAGAAAAATTGCAAACTTTGTGGATTGCTGCTTTGGTCCACACATATTATCTGGTTCAATATACATAAAATACATATATTGGGTAAAATGTTAGCTACCGCCTTCTTATAAAATTTTCTTTTAAAATTATGATATACCATCAGTTTGATTGATACAAATTTTACATCGATGACACATTCATCAATATACATCAAGCTCAATATTAAAGTTTATCATAAATTAGTCCGCTCCAATTATTTTTTTTATATTTTATGCCAATTCCAATATTACCCTTATATCACAAAAAATCCCTCTCTGACATATATATTGTGACAATATAATCATAACATGCTGAACAAAACTAAACTCTTTGTACCTAATGGGAAAATATCTAATGTCAGCAATAAAAATCACCGCAAGACATGGGAATTCACCATAATAAATTTAAGGGATGAAAACAATAATAAAAAAAAATCATTCGACACAAACTATGTATATACGAGTATTGATACCAAAAAAAAAAAATATTTTTGGCATTTTTGATATTTTTGCTAAATTAAATTGTATAATAAAATTGATTTTTTAAACGGCAGATCATAAAACTTACGTATTCTAACATTTCATCCCCTTTAATATTTTTTATTAACGTTTGGATTAAAGTTTGGATTTATTTTGTCAAGTGTTTCATGTTACACAGTTGTGCTAAATTTACTTACACAATTTCATGTATTATAGGCAATGTTTTTGTTTAAATAATGTACATATGTACGAGTAAATTGATTAGAAAATATTACATATTTTATGATTAGGTGCAATTTTATGCTTTAGGGTATTAAGTGTTTTTGTAATGGGAATATATTTAATTAATTTTTTTTATGTTTTATTTTTATTTTTGGGTGATTGATTTAATTTTACGCAACACATCATTTGGTAACGAATACATGTTTCGTGATTCTAAGTAATTACTATGTTTTATACTAGTGGTGTGAAAACACATTTGGGAAATGTTAATTTAATTGATATTTTCCTTTTTGTATAACGGAATGCATTATTTAGTATAATATACTTTATGAGACCATTGAAATAGTCCGCATTGTAATTTTGAATGTTATTAATTGAAATAACAATATGATATGTGATACATTAGTAAACGCATAGTACAACCTAAAACCTCGTATTTACCATAAAAGAAAAACAAGAGTTTAATGTTTCTTTGTTGATATAATAAATAAGATAGATGAATCATCTTTCCAAGATTCAGTCAAAAAGGCGATGTTTCCATGCTTTTAAAATTTAAATAAAATTAAAATGTAAATTTACATCACTTTCACATTTAATTTAGATTGAGAGATTGAGCTCAGAGTTTTCTATAAGCTAAACGGAAGTTCCAACTTTTATTATTTGACAACATTTTGAGAATGATATTTATTTTAATTTGGTTCAACTGAATTTTAGTTTTAAATTCTTGAAGACTATCCCGAAAAATAGTTTTAAACTAACAAGGGAACCTTTTGAACTGTCAAATTCAAAAAATTATAACAACTTTTCTAAGTTATACTACTGCGTGAGACATTAACGAAACCATTCTTTTTATCGAAAATCAAGCCCAAATCACCACTTAATTTAACCTCAAAAAAATTTATTTTCGATGTATGTCGGCTTCTACTCCACTTTTTTTGATAAAATCAATTTTTAATTACTCCTCATAGAAAGTACTAGTAATCAATAGTAAATTATATTATGAGGGTTGCATCTTTGTTTTCGTAGAGGACGTATTTTCGATTTTTCCGCAAATTATGGGGTGGTTTTAACACCTAAAAAGGGCTTGATTGCCGATAAAAAATGATTTCGTTAAGGCCTCACAGAGTACTTCAACATAGAATAGTTTTTTAGAATTTTTTGAATTTGACAATTCAAAAGGTTCCCTTGTAGGCAAAAATCGTGGTCTAGTAGAAAGGTTGAAAACATCCAAATTTAAATATTTATTGAATATGCTTCAATCGAAATGGTATATTATCATATTATCCATTCCGTTCCGCTCGGCCACTAAATTAACACTTTCTTAGTTTAAAACAAATATGTACACTTAGACCAATAAATTAAGAATTTTGGAAAACAGACTCGATTATACCAGTGAAATTTCTTAATTGAATTCTTATAGTAATTATCTAGCTTATATAGGGTTAAATTAGTTTAGCACGGCGATAAATTCGGCGAACGATAAATCAATAAAAATCAACCTTCTTTGTATTCTACAAACTCTGCATAACCAAACTCAGCAAACAAGGCATATCGAATAAATAATTTCAATATTATTATTCTATGCTCTTTCTGTGCTTCTGAAACTGTGGGTCGCGGCCGCCTAGGGAGTCATGTAGTTATCGCTAAGGAGCCTTGAAACCTCGCCTTAATAACTGTTATGAACAGCAAAACTTCCTCGCATACAAATATCTGAGTTTACCTTTCATTAATAGCCGCTACAATTTTCTGTGATGTCAATGGTTTTTGTAAGATATGTGATGTGTATATGAATTTCACAATCACGAGGATTTATTAGGTAACCAAGTTGTTATTCTACAGTGAACATAAATAGGAGTTTCATATCACAAAAGCCTGATCTGTGGGATAAAAAAATCATGGTTAAAATTATGGCCTATTTTTTAAATCAGAGGTCGATATCCGATTTAAATCCTTGGAAATTTAGAAACTAAATGTAGGTATTTTGTATGTAATTCTAAAAAGGTACTCGTACTTTAATTTTATTTGAGATTTCATTTGGCAGTTTGGAGAAATTGTATATCAGCTCAGTGTTGAGAACTCCAAATTGAAAATTCAAGGATTCTACTGCCGAGTTTTTTGTAGGGAATCTAATACCGATTTTTGGTAAAACGGTTTATTACCGAAATGCTGGTAAATTTTTGGAATACATAACGAAAACTTCTGTAACTTTCTTCAGACAAAATGCCTGTACTATAAAATACAAATTATTAATAAGTTTTTAAATTTGTAGAAATTTTTACCTTTGTTTTACACCATAACATGTAATATTTGTCATTGGTGTCATTATTCCGAACAGGATTAAGGACAAAGTAGGCACCAGATTTGAGGAATAAAATCCTTTACTATTCAACGCAACAAACTTGCATGTCAACACTTAATAGCGCATTTCCGTGAAATCGAAAGTATTTTTCTGCCTTGGGGCAATTTTGTACAAAACTGCACTGACTATTGATAAGCTTTATTTAAGGTTTAAAACGACCATATGTAAAATTTAAATTAAATGTTTATTTTATTTCTAACGAATGAAGACATTATTAAAATAATAAGGTCGGTCAAATTTCTAAAAATTAAGAACAAAAAAAAATCAGCTTTCAATTCTGACAAATTGTAGTGTGTGTTCTTTTACTTATAGAATTTATAAGAGAAGGAGAAATATTCTTTACTTTTTTTTTTCTAGAAAAGTCAATTTTTCGGTAAATACGGATATTATGGGTGTACAAGTATATTTCCGACCTTTTTTATTGAAATAAGAGACATTAGTTTGTGTAGAAAATGAAAGAATATTTTATTCAAAGTATGCTACTTCGGAGGCTATAACCTTCGCCTATCGTTCACGAAATAAATGGATTCCCTGAAAGAAGAAGTCTGATGGTTTCGAGGCGATCCAGTCATCGACCCATTTTTTCACATTTTTATATGAAGTGAAAAGCTGCTGTGCCAGGGTTGATTGCATCGACCGGAACAAGTGGTAATCAAAGGGAGCAATGTCTGGTGAATGCGGAGGGTGGGGTAGAATTTCCCAGTTCTGCCTGTCCAAGTAATTTTTGACAGGTTGCAAAATAATATTATCGTGGCTTTTGTCCCATTCCGGTTGTTTTGCAGCTGGAGCTTGCTTTAAAGCCATCAGTTGTCGTCGATAAACTTGTCCCATAATGGTTTCACGCTCTTTCAGCAGCTCATAATAGACGACACTCTTCATATCCCACCAAATACAAAGCATCCCCTTCGAACCATGGATATTTGGTTTTGGCGTCGACGGCCCTGGTTCACCTGGCTTGACCCACACTGGTTTGCGCTTTGAATTGTCATAATGGATCCACTTTTAATCCCCTGTGATGATCCGATGCAAAAACCTCTTCCTTTGTTGTCGTCGAAGCAACAATTCGCACATGATTTTCCGACGCTCCATGTCCCATTCGTTCAATTTGTGTGGCACTCAATTTCCCAGCTTCTGAACCAATCCCATTGCATTTATACGTTGCGAAATACATTGTTGGGTAACATTCAACTCTTTTACCAATTGTTTTTCAGTCTGACAAGGGTCCACAACAAGCAATTCTGCCAATTCTGTATCTTCAAATTTTCTTGGTTTGCCTTCACGTTCTTTGTCTCTTACGTCAAAATTACCAACTTTGAATCGTTGAAATCACTCTTTGCATGTTGTATTCGATGGAGCATGTTCACCGTAAACTTCCACAAGCAAATGATTTGTTTCCACTGCACTTTTCTTCAACAAAAAATATTGAAGTAAAACTTCCCGCAAATGTTGAATAATAAACAAGCAGTAATACTAATGGCACCTATCTAAAAAGGTCGGAAATATATTTGTACACCAATACAATTAAAAAATTACCGAAATTCGGTAATTCAAAAGTTCGGTAATTTTCAAACGCCTAGTTCTTTGGGGCTAAAAAACTGTTCTACTTATAATAAACTGAACTATTCTCATCTACTGAGGTATAATTTTCTATACAATGGCGAGTTCCATTTTTTACTTTTAAGAACTCGTCATAAATAAAATTTCAAATTGTCAATATAAAATTGCTAAGCGCGCTAAAACTTTCAAATTGGTCACACATTGAAAATTAGTAGTTAAGAAAATCTTAAAAAACTTTGGATAATTCTGAATTTTGTACAGAAAAACTCAATTTTTTTTTTTAATGTTTCAAGTATTTCCAGAATTTTCATATTTCGAAAATTCAGAGATTATATTAAATCCAAATTTGGCCTTAAATACCTAAGTAAAAACCATTTGACGCTAAAATTAAAAACGTAACAAATTTGGATCGGGTTGCGGTCGAATTAGAGAAACGTGCAACAATTAAATTTTGACAAAAAACCTGATAGCCTTAACCTTAGATAGCCATTTTGTTATCTGTTCTGCACCACTCATTTGTCTAGGTAAAATATTTAATTCCGGAGTTTTTTCAGTTACATTCAATTTTTAATCGTTCCTTAAGAATCGCTGAATCATTTTATGTTTACCAAAATGTTTAATAATTTTCTGGAATTATAGAATTTTTCCGTTTATACATTTTTTAATCTTTCAAATCGGATGAAGCTGAAGGAATATTTTGGGTTGGCAGAACATTTTTTTAAATTGTGGAACACGGATATGGATTACTATTAATAAGCTGCGCGGGTCATCCGAGATCCTCGAACAGTAATGCCCAAAATGCTTAGCTGTAAATTATTTATTATTGAAAACAATTTTTGGAAGCCCTGGATTTTATTTTTCCGATTTCGGGGGCCGCGGTTGCTCTATAGGACGGGCCATTCAGTTTGATTTTTTGTGAGGTGCACACGAGAACTATTTTTTACGGAGCGGTATAAACAAAATGGGCGATCTGAAATGATTAAATTGTTTTTTAAAAATAAATTTTGATTGTTTTCACAGAAATAACAATTCGACCAAAATATTGTAGTGTAAAACCACCGAAATTGAGAACACTGAAACGTTTTGTTACGGGTGTCGAATTATAAAATTATTATTTTTTTTGATGGCTAGATATTAGGTATAAATCGTCTGATTTATTATTTTTGCATATTTACCGAAAATGATAAAAAAAATGTGAACTTGGTTTCATATCCCTGATGAATAAGCATGTACATTCGTCATGAAGTAGCGTTTTTCTCATAAATGGGAGAGCAATGTTATTGACATATTGGCTGTTGGAAATCGATTACCAAGGCGGAGTTGGTTATGCTTTGTGTGCCCATCGATCAGATCAAATCTAATTAAAATTTCTAAATGAATTTACGCGAATACGCGTCGTGTTAAAATAGATAATCAACGTGCACGGTGTGCCTATTCCATAGTTGTGCATTGTGTTGTTGGATTAAAATTTAAACAGAAGAAAAACACATTATACGATAAATTAGTTCTTTGTGCCTGTTTCTGCGGATTCAAAAGAAATTTTAAATCTTAAAGGGTAAGCGAGACAAGATTATGGTTTTATTGTTCGCCTTTGCTTGATATACGATGAATTCAAATCAACATCAGATGAATTTAACATAATCTTCATTATCCAGTCATTTCTTGTTTATATAGTAGTAGTGCATTGTGTTGTGATGCGTTATAAATTCATTGATTTAGATTAAGGTAATTAAATTAATAAATTAATTTATAAGTGCTGAGTAATTTAAAGCAAAAAAAAAAGAAAACAAAAATATAATTTAGTGTCTGATTGTGAATTAATTATAAAAATTTAAAGTTAGAGTAGTATAGTCAACTCTTCTATAACGCGGTATTTTTATAACGCGATTTCCATACAACACGCAGTAAAAACTGGAACTGTTCTCCTATAACGCGACGCGATCTCTTTATAACGCGTTTTTCGTACAAGAACTTTCCAACAATTCAAATGACGTGAACATGTATTTATGGCAACACTTATTCGGTGTATGCATTGAATTTACATTTTTGTGTGTATGTAAGTATAGAAGGCTGTTGGAGTATTTCGTTTTATCTCAATTTCAGTGTTTAAATTCATTTTTCGTTCCCTTCTTTAATCTCTGCTTGTGGAAGGAAACAAAAAATATTTTTTTTTGTTTCTTTCCACAGGAACGAAATCCAACAAAATAAAATATCTATCCTCTCTTATCCTTTATGTTTTATACGAGGAGAGATATTCACATTTTTCAATTTCGTTCCGGGAGAAAGAAACAAACAAAAATATTTTTTGTTTCCTTCCGTAAAAAGAGAAAAAAGGCTAAAGAAGGGAACGAAAAAATGATTTTAAACACTGCAGTCAATTTCAATTACGCATTAGGCAATTAACAAACAATAAACCATTCTTTTTAATTTAGTTTATGTTTAAATGTGTTTACGGGTAGAAGTACATAATACAATTGAATATGCATTTTTGAAAAGAGCACATCTCGACAATTTTGACAAAACTGTTTTTTCACGTTAATGTGATGGAAATATATCCCTGCACCTATTGGTTTGAAACAGACACATTTTGCGTATTAATACGGCCACCAGTATCGGTTTGCGTAACGGTAATTTCGAAAAGGTCACATCTCTTGGAGATGTGCCCTTTTCGAATTAAATGCATTTTAATAATCGGCAACGGCGATATATCTCTATAATTCGCTGAAGTGATTTTGATACTTATGATAACAGTTTCATAAAGTTTATACGTTGTGCTTTTAATTAGATTTACTTTATATTTTATAAATTTCGAAAAGGGCACATCTCATATGCATATACATAATACATAAAAAAATATATAAAATAAAGATTAACATTAAATGTGCCCTTTTCGAAATTGCATATTAAATTGTATTGATTTGTTAAATTTACGTTATTGGAGCTGTCGATTATAAAAGATCATCCAGGTGAAATTTTTTATTTTCTGCAGGCAAAAATTTTTTATTTTAATATATTCTGCATTTTATTTTCAGATAAAATAAAATTTTTAAAGGGAAAATGTCTGAAATAAGTAAAAGTAGAACACAGTTAAAAAGAAAATTTATAACTCTTGTGGACAAAATTGAAATTTTAAATCGTTTAAGGAATGGAGAAAAAATATCTTCTGTTGCGAATTCGTTAAATTTGAATGAATCTACAATTCGGACTTTAAAGAAAAATGAGAAGAAAATAAGAAAAACTATCGAAGATGGTTGCCCATCAGGTGCAAAGCGCGCTACTCGTACACGAAACGATAATATGGTAACAATGGCACGAGCATTGATGATGTGGTTCAGAGCAACACAGCCACACATTTACTGCAAGCGCAGGATGGCTAAACAAGCTAAAAAAAGGTATTCCTTGCACAACATCAAATTTCAAGGATAACAGGCTGCAGCTGACGCCGAGGCTGCCGAAAAATTTAAAACGAAGCTCCCAGAAATTATCAATAAAGGGGGATATGCAGCAGATCAGATTTTTAATGTGGACGAGACAGCGTTGTATTGGAAGAAACTTCCTGCTCGGACCTACATTTCAACAAATGAAAAGCGGGCATCAGGGTTTAAAGCTTCCAAACAACGTATAACTGTTCACAAGTGTAGCAATCTGTCAGAAAGTTTATTGATAAAACCCATGATCATCAATTTTTCTTCAAATCCTCGAGCCTTCAAAAATATTAATATATCTGAGTTGCCTGTATTTTGGCGAGCGAATAAAAAAGCGTGGATGACTCAAGAATTATTTAAGGATTGGTTTTATGATTGCTTTGTCCCTCAAGTGGAAAGCTTTATAGCTATAAGCGAATTCTACGTATTTGGAATTAATTATATAATTAATTCAGGGAATGATTATTTAAAAAATTAATCGTTTGTATATAGTCTGTTTATTGTGTGCCTCGAAGCAACCATAAACGAGACCAAAATTATTGATTTGAACTATTTTAAAGTCAGCTTTAATAGAAACTTAAACCTCAAAACCTTACAACTTAACTAATGACTAATTCTAGAATGAAAATATTTAACCGTAACCTACCGCAACCAAATGCGATTTAATTATTTTATCAATTATGTAAATAAAATGCCCACATTGAACATTCCCGAACCTATTGTAAGTAATGAACAGTTTTAATAAAAATTATGAAGCTTTCACGAAACCACAGAATTACTGCACTCACTTTTATTACTAAACAATTTTTAATTTACTAATTCACTTATATTATGCAGTTAACAATTTGCAGATTTTAAAATAAATTCAAGACGCATATTAAATAGAATTTGTGTTTGGTTTTGTGAACGCTCCGAGTAATATACAAAACAAAAAAATTAATATTAAAATTAAGAATCTGACACTTTTTTTTCAATTTGGAAATTTACAACCTTACATTTTCTATATATTGTTCAACCCTTAAATTGCAATTTCCGTTCTCACATCCGTTTACTTTTTGATCAAAATTACACGTTTTTTATGAAAAATGTCTTTGTTTGTAATTGTTGATTTTGTAACAGAAATGTCTTTCTTCCTTGTTTGGATGTTAACTCCAACTTCCTAGAAGTACCCAAACATTTATTTTTGTAGCATTTATAAAATTGAATTGCAAATTTTTTTAAATACAAATTTGGTATGGCAAAAGAGAAAATTACAAAACTTATAATTGGATAATACTAAGCCATGTTATTTACTCTCAGTTGGATTTTTGTAACAAGACTTCACATGCGAAAAATATAAATTATACAGCTACCCCAAATTTGTCCTTATCATAATGAAGAAAATTATTTACTGGGGTGCATCGTATTATGTGTTAGGTAGTTTGATATTTTCCGTGATAAAAACCAACATTAAGAAATTATATATCATATAATTTCAGATTTGTTAAAATTTTAAAATCAATTTATTAAGTATTTTTATTTGATTCAACATTTAAAATTTTATTGTTTGATGTTTTGAAATATTATGAAAGTAGAATTCAAAAGTAATTAAAAATATTTGCACGTTTTAACAATTTTTATTTTCTCAATATTAAAATTCTTGGAATTTTTGAAAAATTATAATGATCTAGATATGAGACATGGCACAACGCCATAACGTGGGTATTCATTTCAAAGAATAAACAAAAAACTTCAGTGAAATTTATAAGAATAACACGAAATATAATTTCCGATAAAAAAATGAATTTTTTAACCGTGACCTAATTTAATTTTATTTTCCGAACATCTTCCTTTATCTTCTTAATTTTAAGGGCCAAACAAACATAATACGTGTCGGAATTTAATATAAATTAAACAAGAGTTACCGCTAAATAATTTATGTACTGTTATAGAAAGACTAGTTGGTCAGACAAGGGCAATACAAAAACAAAACAGAAAATCTCATAAACGGTTTCAGACACTTTTACTATTTTACAAGTATTTCTCCTAAATTCAGTTTTTTCTCTTGCATATTCGGATATATCCTATTCACAGTTTCCATAGTTTTGAAAAATGTATCACAATTATAAACTAAATGGCATAATATGTGGACCAGCCACTGCGATTAACTGGTTAAAACAATTCAATTTTGAAAATATAGTTTATGTCAATTAGAAACAAAAATCTCTAGAAAAGGAACACAGTCTCGAAGCATTTTTAACGCTAACTCAAGTGGACACAGAGTTCTCGAAAAACTAAGAATCAACGATTAAAATCGCACATATAAAATTTTTCATGTGTCAGTATTTGGTAAAGTTATATAGGTGGATTATCGATCTCCTCAACAAAAAACATTGAAGTATAATTACAAAATTAATTTTGGGGTTTTAAACACAGCTCAAATATCAAAATAAAACTTTTACGATTTCAAATCCAACTTTTTAACCAAATATAAAAACTTTTTTCCTGCAGAACAACCTTTTACATTTTTTTTCTTTCAAATTTTTAATTTTAAATATTGCACAATATTCGAGTACCAAAATCATTTAATTACATATTTAATTTTTAAAGAATTTTAAAATTTTTGAATTTAAGGTAGAAAAATTATTTTTACTTTTAAGAAAATTTCGAGAAAACCAAAATATGTACAAACATACTAAACCGGTGGATTTATTTAATTTAATTTTTTAAACAATAAAATCTTTCTCATCAGGACACGATTTTCTCGTCAAATAAGGAAGATCGTCAAGAAAGATTAGGGTAACACTAAATCAGACCTAAAACATGATCTTATAGTTATTACGAGTAGTAGCGCTTTATTTTATTTCATATTCGGGGTTAACAGTAATAACTTTTTGAACTTTTGAGATTAGATAAAGTGAGAACCATAAGACAACCAAATTATCTTTAGTAACAATTTAGATATTAGTTTTCGGATTACAACATTTGTTTGAAATACATAATCTACACCAAATTTCCAATGCAGTAGAGCGAAATTTTGTTGTTGTCAAAATTTTGAATAAAACATTGTTCTTGTCAAATCTATTGAAATCGTAATAGCTTTATATTTGTAAATATCGCTTCATTTTTGGGTCATATTTGGCTTTAAAAGTAATAACATTTTAGTTATAAAACAATGTACAGAACTTTTGAGCTTTCGAGTTAAAATAAAACTAGAACCACACAACAATGAAATTATCTTAAGTAGCACTTTAAGTAATTCATTTTCAAATTACAACATTTTTTGAAATGCCCAATTTAACAAAACCCAACAGTGCAATATTTTGTTGTTGTAAAATTCTAAATTAATTGTTGTTTTCAAATCTATTGAAATTGAAATATCTTGTCATTTTGAAGGTGTCGGTTCATTTTTTGGTGTTACAAATTTTAGTTTGCAGAATATGGTGCAAAGCTTTTGAGTTTAGGTCAAGACAATTAAGTTGCCTAAAGTAACACTGTAAGCAATTCATTGCCAAATTACAATATTTGTTTGGAATATCCATTTTAAATAAAAAAAACATTATTGTTATCAATAATATATTATAAAGGTTGCCCATAATTTGTTGTCATGTTCGTTGCTAAACAGTAATAAGAATTGAGTTATTGAACATTGTATTGAGCGTTTTGAGGTTTTGAGTTTAGATAAAGCTAGAACCGTACAAAATAAAATTTTCTTAAGTAACACTTTAAAAATTTAATTTCAGATTACAACATTTGTTTGTAATATCGATTTTACATCAAATTTTCTATAAAAAAGTTTAATTTGTTGTTGTTGACAAAAATTTGAAATTTAAATATAGTGTTATTTTGAAGGATGCGTTACACTTTATCTCATATTTAGTGTTAACAGGAATGACATTTTAGTTATAGAATATTGTGCACAGCTTTTTGAGCTTTTAATAAGTTTAGGTAAAACTAGAACCAAATAACAAATAAATTATATAAGTAACGCTTTAAATACCTAATTCATTTTCAGATTAAAACATTTATTAGAAATATTTTATTTCATACTATATCGAAAATCAATATTTACGTGATTGATTTCTGTCCGAGAAATGAATTATTACGGTAAAAACAAAAGTGTCCGGAAAACGAGCTATTACAGTACAGAAAAATATAAAACCAAACAAAAAAAAATAACTAAGGTAACTTGATAATCATTTGGATTGATTTTCTTTAAATTTCAAACTCATGATTTTACTTTAAAATTTAATTTTAAATGAAAAAATGAGAATCAACAAACTATTGGCGGAACATGGAATCAGTTTGGATACATTTAAAGCAAATTAATTCATCAAATTATCAGGTTATAATTTCATATTATTTATTTAAAATTACAAATAGCACTAAATGCTTATTAAGTATTAATGTTCTAGTTATTAAGAGGCACTTTTTATTTTTGTTTATATTTAACATAAATCATTTCATATTATTTTTATGCTATTTTCATAAGTTCACATTATTTATTTATAATATTAATTATTCAAAGTCAAATTCGGAGATTTCATATGGTTCATCAAGGGTAGAATTTTTGAGAACAAAATTATTTTCTAAATGTTTGACTGATTTAGATGCACCTAAAAATATAAAAAGAATTTATCTGTTAATTAGAATATTTACCTGCAAATTATTAAATTGTCTTAGCAATGAAGTTAAAACATTTTTCTTGGTTCAATATGACAGAGAATGACAGTGAAACTGGAAATATTTGTTTGCAAAATGTCAATTATACAACAGAGAATGATCACAACAAAATTGTGGTAGGTCATGCGAATTTACGGATTCTGTATATAAATGTAAGAAATATGCGTAATAAGCTTTATGACATAGAAATGTTTATTAATAACATTCGATGTGATATAGATGTACTGGGTTTTACTGAAATATGGGTGACCGAAGAAGAGAATAAATTTTTCAATTTCAAATGCTATAATGGATTTTTTTGTAATAGAGAAGGTGGATATGGAGGGGTGGCAATATTTGTGAGATCCGAGATACAGGCTGTGAAAATGTTAGTGCATGACTTTGATTTTTGTCAAGTTGTTGGTGTAAAATTGGTGGATATCAACATAAACATTATTGTGTATCGTTCCCAAAAAAAACTCGTTTTCTAAATTCCTCGAAACGTTTAAAGGATACTTCGAAGAATACAATCGTAATATTATTTTAGGAGATTTTAATTTAAATTTATTTGATATTGAACATATTAATGTGGTGAAATATTTGGAGTTGGTTAATTCCTTTGGATATGTAATTGCAAATAAATTGTCAAATGAATTTGCTACCCGAATTATTAATGGTATTTGTACTATGATAGATCATGTTATAACTGATCTGTACTGCTATAAATATGATTTAAATACCGCTGACACTGTACTATCCGATCACCGAGTTTTATTTGTACAGGTATCCAAAATTTGCATTCCGAGAAAATCAAGTGCAGTTTTTATGAAGGTCTTGGATTATAAAAAATTATATGATGATCCTGTATGGACAAAAATTTCGGAGGCTTCAAATATTAACAACTTTGTGGCTAATATTAAACAGTTGGTCGTTAATAATACAAAAATAATTAAAAAACGACTACGGAAGCATAATCAACCTGAATGGATTACAAGTGAAATTCTCGATAATATAAATGAGCGAGAAAAATTCTACAGGTTGAAATGTTTATATTCCCGTGATGAGTACATAAAAAAACGACACAAGATGGTAAGTTCGTTAGTGGCTGCTAAAATTAAACAAGTTAGAAGAGCACATAATTCAGACTTTGTTAGTAAAAACATAAATAAGCCCAAACAACTTTGGAATTTTCTACATGAAACAATTTTTAATAAAACCAGATGTACTAAAGATTGGGCATTGAGCGATAACGATAATTTAATTACCAATTGTGACGAAATAGTAAACACTTTTAATAATTATTTTGCTAATATTGTTTCAATTATGAGTGATTCGTTTCAAATACCATCTCAAGATGACTTTGATTATTTAAATTATACAATTAATTGCCCCTTCCAGTTAACACATACCACCGAACAGGAAGTGCATACCGTGCTTTTGAATTTAAATGTAAATGCATCTACTGGAATAGATGGCATTTCGACTAAGTTACTACAGTATACCGTAAACATTGTAACGCCATTACTAGTTAAATATGTTAATGAGATGTTTGATACGGGGGTATTTGCAGAAATCTGTAAAATAGGCAAGATATGTCCCATACATAAGTCTGGAAGTGAAATGGATGTATCAAACTATCGTCCTATATCAATTTTGTCTACCATCTCTAAAGTGTTTGAAAAAATTTTGCTACTTAGATTAAACTATTTCTTAGAGAAAAATCAAATAATTAGTGAGCGGAAATTTGGATTCACAGCTAAGTCCAACACTACAGCAGCATGTTTAAGTTTGACAGATTTGCTGAGTAAAAGCTTTGATAAGAAAATGTTTTGTGCCTGTCTGTTTCTAGACATTCGTAAAGCATTTGATATGGTACATCCAGATATACTGTTAATTAAATTAAAAAAGATGGGACTCACTAATCTGCAACTACGATTATTTGAAAGTTACCTTCGAAATAGGAGACAAATTGTAAAAATTAATGAGTGTATTAGTGATGAAGTATTATTGAATCGTGGAGTACCCCAAGGTTCGATTCTTGGGCCTTCATTATTTATTATATTTATTAATGATATTACGCACAATATGCTAGAAGGGAGAATTCAACTTTATGCGGATGATGCAGTTATTGCCTATGAAGCAAGCACACTAGAATCTCTACTGCACCAAATACAAAAAGATTTAAGGGTACTTAAAGAATGGTTTGATATTAATCACCTACTACTAAATAATGAAAAAACGAAATATATAGTATTCGAGAATAAACATTTAGAAAATACTATTTTAGGAGCTAACCCAGTTACTTATAACTCTTTTGTTATTGAAAGAGTTACTAAGTGTAACTTCCTGGGTTTAGTAATAGATGGAAAATTAAATTGGTCTAGTCACGTGGATAAAATAAAAAAATCGGTACTACCGTACATATTTGCTATAAATCGAACGAAACACATTCTTCCCAAAAAACATTATTTCTCATTTATTTCGCATACATTCAGTCGCGTTTGGTTTATCTAAACCCGATTTGGAGTGGATGTGCGAATTATAAGATAGGTGAATTAGAGGTATTGCAGAAACGAGCTTTGAAATATATAATACGTGCACCCATCCGTTATCCAACCCAAAAACTATTCGAACAATTTCAATCTCTTCATTTTCTAATTAACCGGGAGCTTTTAACTTTGATATACAGAATAGTAAATAATCAGATTAAGCACAGTTTTGATTTGACCAGAATCTATGACAGACATGATCACGAAACAAGAAGAAGGTCAAACTTTGTTGTTAAATTCTTTTTATCTAAGGCATCTAACAATAACATATTATATCGAGGTCTAAATCAGTATAATAAACTTCCATCCAATATTAAGCATATAGAATCTCTAAAAAATTTCAAAGCCAAACTAACAGAATATTTGAAAGGTGAAAATAAATAATGGAAATTTTGTGGTTGAATAAACTAAGATAGTGTGAACTATGAAACCTCTTTTTATTTTCTCCATTTATTTTAAGTGTACAAAATTAAAATCAATATTACTAGTAATAAGATTGTTACGTAAATGAATTTTCAATTTTAAATAAGAAATTGTAAAGAAGTGATACTTATAATATTTTATGTAAAGTTGCGTTATAACCAGCAATGGTTCGAGCAACTGAATTCCAGAAGTACTAAGTATAGCTAATCATATAATAATAACACAAAATGTAAATTAAATAGAATTAAATTGATCAGATTAGTATATATAAGTATATAGAGTTAATAATAAATTGTTACTGAAATTTGTTTAATAAATTTGAATAAATAAAAAATAAAAAAAAATAAAAATCGAATTAATGTCCCTTGTAGTATGAATTAAAACGTTGTACGTTAAATGATCGTTACAGTACTCGTTCAAAATTCTGGACTCGGCATCTTCGTCGCCTCGTACATAAACGTTAAACTCGTACTGTAACAACTCATTTACCGCCCTTGTGACGTAAATACCTATTATATGGAATTTTCAATAAAACAGTGCTACGGTTTATTGTTTTCAGAATTCTGAACCAAACATTGTTGTTGTCAAGTATTTTAAATTTAAAATATCTTATTATTTTGCAGGTTGCTTTTAATTTTCAGTCATATTTGGTGTTAACTATGATAACATCTTAGCTATAGAACATTGTAGAGATTTGTTGAGCTTCTGAGCTGAAATAAAGCTAAAACCAGTCAATAGTTAAATTATTTTGAAGCTTATCTATAAGTAATTCATGTTCAGCTTACAACATTCCTTTGAAATATCCGTTTTACGACCAATTTTGAATAAAACCGTGTGTCATTTTGATGTTGTCAAAATGTTGAATACAACATTGTTGTTGTCAAATTATTGAAATAGAAATATCTCTTTATTTTAAAAATTGCGCTTTAATTTTGTGTCATATTTGGTGTTAATATGACGTTACGAAACCGTTTTATTTATAGAAAGTTGTACAGAGCTTTGTGTACTTTCGAGTTTAGATAAATCTAGAACCACACAGCAGCTAGATTAGTTTATTTAACACTTTAAATGATTTATTTTTAGGTTAAAACATTTGTCAGTATCCATTTTACATCAAATATTTAATTAAATCGTGCGACATTTTGTTGTTGTGAAAATCCTGCTAAAATATTGTTGTTGCCAAATCTATTGAAATTTTATATTTGTTAATTAAACACAATTTTATTTGGTAGGGCTCTTTTTGATTTCTTTTTTACTAATTAAAGCTTTAGCTTTCGAAACCTATTCGGGTTCATTTTCAAAAGCGTAATGAAAAATATATCAAAATATTCTTGCTTTTTTACATAAATCAAAAAATAAAGCAATCACAATTTTTATTTAAACCGACTTTTCATGGAAACGCTCAGCTATGTAATTTTAGAAAAAAAAAACTTGCTAAGGCGCTTTCATGTAAAAAGGGTTGTACATTTAAATAAAAATAAAGTTGCATGAGGCAAAAAACAATGTATCGATGAACAAATCATATGAGTTGCCAAAATAAGCATAATCTTCAACGATGTTGATTGAATTTTTACCTGGTTTAATTTGTATCATTTCCAAAATCGATCTTTCTCGATCTTTATGTCGTGTAAGTGCACTAATGCTTAAATTTTGATCTGTTGTTAAATTTGGTCACTTTTTTGTTGGTAAAAATATTTCCAATATAAGCCGAGATGTCTTTCGCCGGTTAGAAAATATGTTCGCTTTCGGTGTAATAAACGAAGAAATTTCGATGACGATAAGAAACGTTAAATATACAAAAAGGAATTTAACTACACTCAGTCGTTGTCTTAAAGGCATTTTACCAAACAGCGTTTTCGAAGAATTTTATCAACATGCGGAAAGCACATTCAATTTTCATTACAATGAAATTAAAGAAAGACAAAAAGCAAACTTTGAACAAATCATAAATGATAATTTAGATACTTTAAAGAATGGTTTATTTGGTACATATGGAAAATGGCTGGTAAATTATTCAAACATTGAAATTCCGCTGCATGTGAAAATTATTTTAAGTTTGGGTAATAAATTTTGTCCTCCAACCATCGGTTCTTCAATTCCATATTTCAAAATTATATCAGATGTGGAAAGTGCAATTTTAGGTTTAAATGACAACGATCGTGTAAATATTCGGAATAATTTTATAAAATTTTAACTAATTTCAAAAGTAGTATAAAATCTCAAAATTTAACGCCAGTCGACAAAAAAATTTTAATATACATAATGTCAAACAAACAAACACTTTTCTAAAAGATTATCTAGGGATTAGGGTCACAAAGGCAGACAAGGGTAATGTTACAGTTTTACCATTACGAACCGACTATCTGGAAAAAATGTGCAGCTTACTAAATGACAGTTTCACTCATGTACAAACATTTAGAGACACATCGACACCAATACAGGCGAAAATAAATTGAATGGTAAAAGAATGGGAGAAAGCTAGGAATATTGATTTTAAAACAAGAAAACATTTAAGGGGTTACACCGTAGTGATTCCAAAATTATACGGTTTACTAAAAATTCACAAACCAAATTTATCGTATAGACCAATTGTAAGTCCATAGATGCGGCCTCACATAATCATTAGCATCAATTTTAGGCAATATTCTAAAACCTATAGTGTAGGAAAGACAAATTCTTACAAACAAAATTCTGAAGATTCGAAAAATAAAATTGGCAATGTTACGATCCCACCAAAATTTCTGTTAATCTCTTTAGATGTTACGGCTTCGTTTACCAACGTCGATATCCAAATTATAAAAAATATAATTAGTCAAAATTCGAGAAATATAAGGAAAAATGCTAAATCAAAATTACCAAAAATACAATTTTTCACTGCTTTAGATATAGTTTTGAACAATTCTCAATTTTTTTTTTGACAACAAAATTTATAAACAAATTTTTTGCTCATCTATGGACTCACTAATAAATCCTATTATATGTAGCAAATTTAGTAATGGAACATTTAGAAAATTTTTACTTTAAATATGTGAACGATATACATTTTTAATTCGAAAAACAACCGAATAAAATTTACCTTAGAAAAAGGAGTAGATAACAAAATTTCATTTTTGGACATTCTGTTGATCCTTGAGCCAAATGTCAAAATTTCGTGTGATTTGTATCATACAAATACTTGGTGTGATTTGTACCATAAACAATTCTGTGGCAATAAGTCATAGTAGCTTATGTCGAGTTAAGATAAAATTAAATTTTTAATATTCAACATTTTCATTTCTCTTCTGTAACTCCACCAAATTTGACTTAAGTCATCACGTATTGTGACTACATCTTTTGGTCACATGGCTAGCGCACTTAAGTAAAATTTGGTGAAATACAGTATAGATACAAAATGGTGAATATTGATACCTTAATTTTTTTTAAGTTGATATAAGATACTATGTCTTATTGCCACAGAATTTTTAGAAAAAAGATTTTATCAACACAAAAGTGGCATAAATAAAGATCAAAATTTAAGCATTAGTGCACGTACACGACATCTGAAAAATACAAACCATCAAATCAGTTTAGATAGCACAAAAATTCTCGAGAAACGGAAATGCTACAAATTAAATCAAATATAAATTCAACCAATGTCGCTGAAGATTATGCTTATATTAGCAACTCATATGATTTGTTCATCTAAATTGTTTTTTGCCTCATGCAACTATATTTTTATTCAAATGTACAACCTTGTTTACGTGAAAGCGCCTTACCAAGGATTTTTTTCGAAAATTACATAGCAGGTGAGCGTTTCCATGAAAAGTCGGTTTAAATAAAAATTTGTGATTGCTTTATTTTTTGAATTATCTACATATGTATAAAAAATAATTTTTTTGATATATTTTTCATTACGCTTTTGAAAATGCATCCGAATAGGGTTCGAAAGCTAAAGCTTTACTTAGTAAAAAAAAAAAATAAAAAAGAGCCCTACCAAATAAAAATTTGTTTAATTGATAAAAATATTGGCTCATAAAAATAAAACAACCAATTAATATTTGTTATTTTGCAGGTATTGTTTGGTTATTGTGCCATATTTAGTATTGACAGTGATCGTAGTGATAAAACATTATACAAAGCTTTTAGAGATTTTTAGTTTAGACAAAGCTAGCTGTTGTACAATAAATTAAATTATCTTTAAAGTACTTAATTTTCAACTTACAATATTGGTTGGAATATCCATTTTACGTCAAATTTTATATAATATAGGTAGTGTGATATTTTGTTGTTGTCAAAATTCTGAATAAAACATTGTTGTTGTCAAATCTATTGAAATAGAAACCTCTTGTTATTCTAAGGATTGCGCTTAAGTTTTGTGTTATATTTGGAGTTAACGGTAATGTTATTTTAGTTACAGAATATTGTACGGCACTTTTTGAGCTTTTGAGTTTAGATAAAGCTAAAACCATTCAACAACTAAATTTCCTAAGGTAATAATTTATTATACAAAAGTATTTATAGAAAACTGTTAATTTAAAAGTATCAAGTATTTAGAAAATGGTTACATTCACAATCTCCACATTTATTATTTTATCTAGTCTATTTATAAGAATATTTTTAAGAATTGAAGTAGCTATATAAGGTTCAAAATTGGAAATGAAATTTTATGATTTCAATCTAATTTTTTTTGTTTTTTGTTGTTTACAAACTTTTATTGCAACAACTCAAATTTTTATACGTATTCGTTTACTCTAAATAAAATGAAAGCTATATAAAACCAATTTTGAATTTAGTTTAACCCAACTGAATTTTGATATATGATATTTAGAATATCTAAGACTTGTTTTTAAAATATTTTCGAGCAAATAACTTGCAAATTGAAATTCAAACCTAAAAGATTGCATTTTTAATTTTCGAAAGAATTTGAAAGTTTTCATATAGAACAATATTTTTCATAAAAGCTTTATGGCTGCGAATGCCTGTTTTTTGAACATCTGTTTTAGAGTCAACAATTTTATGATTCGAGAATTAGCATTGTTGACCGTTTTATCGTTAATTGTTTGTTTCTTACAGTTTTTGCAATCTCAAAGCAATCGCAGTTCCCTTTAAAGCAGCTTAAAAAGTATTCAAATCGACGAAGACGTATGGGTATACCTATTTCCGTTTGTTTTGCGTACACCTCATGCATTTAGCATTGCTCATACCATCCAGTATTGAAATGAAAGAAAATGAATCAGGTACTCGTTGAGTACATCGCCAACGCATGATGATAAATGAATGGATTTTTCTGTGGTGTAAACCTGATAACCCTGTCAAAACGCTCCAGCTTCAGCCACTGTGTCGTTTTGCCATTTAGTTTGTTTAGTTCTGAAAAAAATATTTTAAGTTAGATTTTTGTTTAGTTGTTAGAACTATGAATACGAGTGCGGACGTTATTTAGGAATAATGATAGTGATATGTATTTTGTCTCTTTTGCAAAAACAAGCACTTTAAAACAGTTGAAACCCCATGGATTTATTGGACATTATATTATATCATCGATTAGGTTTGTATCTAAATAGTTTTTCGATACTGCAAGTAATTTATCTGGCAAAATTTTGCAATTTTTCAAGAAAATTTTCAATTTTTTTTTCTATTAGTTTAAAATTGTAAATAAAACTTGAAACAGGTACAATTGTATAATTTCTAGAAAAACGGGGATTTGGGGGCGGCAGGCCCATCCGATAAGGTTTGCAACGAATTAAAATTACATTGAAAAACAATGTTATGTTTAAAATTTTGCAGTTTCTACCATTTGTGGTACGATCAGAAGAAGCGATAAGATAAAAACTCTTTGATCAGAAGCAATTATTATTAATAAAAATAAAATAAAAATTGAGAATTTTATCGAAAAATGTGATAATTTTTCTGGGAAATTTGGCTTGCATCTCTGAAAAACTTTAGGTGACACATTCGTGACATCAAAAGTTATTAAAAAAATATAAAAATTACCAGATATTGGGGAAAAAAATTGAAATAGTGAATATCTTTCCGGAAAATGAGATAATTCTCCGAGAAAATTTGGGTTACACCTCGTAAAAACTATAAATAAACAATCCTACGACAAACTACATATAACAGATCACGTAAAGGAAGTATACTACTGTAAAGAATTTGGGAATTGCACTGATTCTAGGAATCTTTAACAAAATGTAAAACGAATTCTTTATAAGTTATAACAGATTATTGGAACTGAGTTGAAGCTTCTCTATAAGAAATTTGAGTTAATTTAAACTTTAAACTTATATTCAATAGTATTGCATTTTTGCTAGTAATATATAACTTTTTGTTAAAATTTAGTAAGTTTTTGCTAATAAATAAATATAAAAATGCTAGAATTCAACAGTTACCTAAAAAGCAACGAAAATTTTCAACTCAAGTTGAATTTTCAACAACGTTTTTGTTGAAAATAATGTTCTGATTAATTTTCAACAACAATTGCTTAAGATTTCACAATGTTATGATATTTAACAGTTATAACAGTTATCATAGTAAAATTTCATCGTAAATTCAAATATTTTTTCATATCTTTTTGCGCAGTACCTAGTCTTTTATCACAGTGATTTTTTTTTTTTTTTTTTATTAGGCTTGGCTCCTACATAAAAAAGAGCCACATTGCCAAAAATCAAAATTTACAAAATTGTTACATTATTAATTCATAATTTTTATCTTTATACAATACAATTTAGTCTTTAAAAAGAACCAGATTACTCCCTACACATACTTTGATACATAAAACTTTGATACAGTGATACATAAAATTTAAAAATTAATTGAGATAAACATTTATTATTATTTATTAAATATAGTGAAAATTAGTATAATTCTTCTTCTTCTGGAATTTGTAATTTCATTCCTGTTCTTTGTGAAATAGTGACGCGCACGTAGCAATTCGAATTTTGATTACAGTTAAAAAAAATATAAGTAATTTTATAGTGTCAAAACAAAACTAAATCGTTAGTTTTATACAATAAGCATGGGTGTGTGTGCACGCCTGAAAACTATAACAAAATAATCGAAAACTGATTTCTAAACGAGTTTCGCCATTACCATACAAATGTACCCTTGGATTACCACCATGCATTGAGCATGACTTCTACGAAGGTATTATTCCCTACGACTTAATGGAAATCATAAAATATTTGCACAACCGTGATGTAGTTCGTATTGATTATATAAATTGGTACTTGGCTGCACTAAGGAAAAAATTTAAATTGTCACTTACTTTTCCTAAACTTGATTTACAAAAAAAACAAAATAACTGGAAAAACTTATGAAGTATGGAATATTTTAATCCTATAATACCGCATATAATGTTAGGTCAGATAAAAAATTTTAAAAACAGTGTGTGAAAATATTTCTGTTCAATGGTTGAAATGTGTTGAATAATTTGTGCTGTATCAATTTCCGTAAGTCAAATATCATTTTTAACTTATTACGCTGATAGTTATTGCGAATACCGAACGGAGTCATCTCCTCTATTAAAACAGCGTTCAAAATATCATTACATTACACACTATCCTGATTTAATTCGAAAAGTTGGACCGCTTATAGGACTATGGATTATGGCGTTCGAGCAAAAATATCAATATTTTAAACAAATCTAAAATAAAAACTAAAATTTCATAAATTGGTATAACTTATTCGCTGCAAAATGATTTTGATGTGTATATACCAAACGAGTACATTTTTGTAACAAAAAAAATATTCAATTTTCAATACGACATATAAGGAACACGATAGCATACTTATACAAGGCGAAATAGAAATTTTAAATATTGGAGCTAGTTTTTATAAATCCTTCATACGAAACTGCAGTTCTATATCGATCAACCCTATTAATAGTATCATAAGTGAGTTTATCATATTATACAACTATATCATATTTAGATAGAGAAGTTTCTGTTTCATTTGAGTAATTTTTCCCGTTTAAACTATCACCGCTCCCGACCAGTATTATTTGGCAAAAATATTATAAATCTCGTGAAAATTTCAAGTTGGCACAATTATTATTATTACAATGGCTAACGTAATATTATTCCCTGAAAATATATTTATATTTGAAATAACAAAGTATTTTGTAGTATAGTCTCGAAGGGAATTATTTTACATATGGCAATCACAACATGCGATGTCATGAAACTATCAAATATAAGAGTATTACATGATGGTCTTGTATTAAACTAAAACGGAAATAGTGATAGAATTTCTATGACATTGTTCATAGGAATATTGTTATTATAGGCGAAATCCCCGTTAATATTACTTTTAGTTTTTTGACATTTCAGTTTATGAGGTTATTATAGTCTCTATTAAAACTTTGAAGAGTGTAGAAGTAAACTTGCGCTTTAATTTATAAAAATGAATTTAAGAGCGACAACAATATTTGCAATGGCACGTGAAATAAATATTCAAAATATGAACGAAACTATAATAAGTGCAGAGGAAAATAATATCAACAATGTTTCGATTAATAAAAATATTAATTGTTATGATAATAATTTAGCGCCAAGTAAGTTAAAATTAATTTTTATTTGATTTTTGGTTCTGATTAAAAATTATTTTAGTATCAAATTGTGAAAATCTATTAAAAGATGATTTTACGAGAGATGTGCAAGCCTTGTGCTATTTAAACTTGTGCCCCTCAAAACATTTCGAAATGAATTAGTTGATAAAGATAACAATAATCGATTAGTTGATAAAGATAACAATAATCCATCTACTCCAGGTAATTTTATTAATATTTTTTCTTATTTAAATTTTAATAATATTCGTGAGTTTGTTTCAATTAATAAAAAAATGAAATGGAGACATTCTGAAGATTTATACCATCCATCATGGTCTCGCAAGCATGTTGATTATGATGAAAAATCAGAATTTTCTGGTAGGCATTACATTGCAAACTTTAACAAACTTGAACTTTTTTTATTTATAAGTAAGCAATCTTACCATTTTATTGGAATAGATTTAAAGGTATATTGATACTCCACCACATAGTCCTATTACGCCGAACCGTATTAATCTCGCACAAAACAATTCACAAAAGTAATTTGCAAGACAAAATAACCCCAAAAAGTTCGAAACGGACTAGAGACGATAAATTTCGTGTAAAATCATCAAAGAAATTACCTTTACTGAAACATGAATCGAAATCGGTTAAATCTAAGGTATGCTACAATTCTGGAATTGGACATTTAAACGTACATGGGAAAATAATCAAATCTACAAAGCCACCGTGCAATTATAAATTGAAATGTTTCGAAAAATTAGACACAACCATTCGCCAAAAAAATTTCACAAAATTTTGGAATTTTGGAGACCGTTACAGACAGTGGAGTTTTATTTTAAAATATACTAAGGAAACAGGAAAAGAAAGAACGGTTGCCAATCCAAAACTAAACCGGAACTCGAATAGACAATATTTTCTTACTACAACATCAGAGAAAGATAATGGAAAAATTAAAGTATGCAGAAAAATGTTTCTAAACACATTAGAGATTAACTCACAATGGGTTTCCAGCAATAGAGTCTCATTATTTGAGAAAATCAGTTACAAAAACCTATATTGAAGGGAGCTTGAACGTTGCTATTATGTATCGTTTATTTTTGGATTGGTTGCAAGAAAAGAACGTATCATGCAATATTACCGAAAGGCAATATAGGGATATATTTAATGCAAATTTTAGTATAAGTTTTTTCGTACCTAAGAAAGATTACTGTGAAATGTGCACACTTCATGAGAACCTTCCAAAAGATGAAAAAAATTCTCCAGAAATTGTATTGGCCTTAGCTGAACATATTGAAAACAGAAATATATCTCGAATCTGAAAGGAAGCTGATAAATTAAAATCGATAGTCAAAATAAAATTGAGGCGGCAGTATTTGATTTCCATAAAGTTTTAACTACACCTCAAAGTGAAACATCAATATTTTATTATAAATGGAAATACGCTGTATACAATTTTACCGGTTACAGCCTAAATCGTAAAGAGGCTTATTGTTTTGTTTGGCATGAAACACAGGCCAAAAGAGGATCTTCAGAGGTGGCCAGTTGCCTTAAGATTTCTATTGAAGCTCAAATTAGAAGAGGTTGCAATGAATTTCTATTTTGGTCTGATAATTGCTCAGGTCAAAATCGGAACAAAATAATATTTACATTTTACGCATGGGCAGTTAACCAATTTAACATTAAGATTACTCACAGATTCTTAGAAACAGGTCACACACAAAACGAAGGCGACAGCGTACATGCCACAAGCACAATGGTATTCGATTATACGTTGTGCCAAAATAAAACCGCCTTCCTACTCTGTAATTGAAATGTATCAAAATGAATTTTTAAATTTTAAAAAATTAGCGGACAATTTCAATTTTGCGAAGAATACTGAAAATGAAAAATTTTTATCAAATAAGATTCGTGAGATTATAGTGTCGGCAACTCGGCACCCATCGATACTATCTTACAAAAATGATTCCCGCACAGAAACTTCTAAATTCCTTAAAATATGTAAACCTAAAATGGGACGAAACGCCAAAAAAAAATATTCAAATTAGAAACTGAGCCTGAGAAACTATATAATAATTTACCAATTACTGCACAAAAATATAAAGATTTAATTTATTTATGTAACAATAATTATCTTAAACAGGCATACCAGTCATTTTATGTAAATTTACTACATGTTGTGGATATTGATAATATGGAGGATGATTGACTGAATATTCTTATAATTGGTGAATTAAAAATAATGAATTAATATGTTTTAGTTTCTGAAATAGTTTTATTTAATATTTTAATCAAATAAAAATACTGAATTTAACATACATAAAAGTGTTATTATTAAATTAGACTAGTCTTCGGTATAAATATAAATAAATCATGATAATAGAATTTGTAAATCTTATACCTAATGAAATATTGTCTTTTGATCGAACGAAACTGGTCTGTGATGTAGAGCTAGAGAACAGAATAATTTTTCCATTAAGATAATTTCTTGAGATTTTGTATAAGACATTTGAATTAAGCTTCCAATTAACATTACAACAAAGTCATATGTGCTTTAATGCCTTGTCACTTTTACGTCAAACAACATAATAATGGTGTTTGTTATAGCAGCTTTTTTTATATTTCAAATGAAAGTACGACAAATCCTTTAAATAGATTTTCTGATCTTCAAAATTATACTAGAGAATTTTTAATACTTTGGGCAATAAGCCAATAAAAAAAATCAACATTTTTACGAAAAACCCTTCAGCAAAAAAGAAAACTAGAACAGGAAAATTAAAAAAATTTAAAAAGTGCCGTACTGAAAAATGGATATTTTCACTTGTAATACTATTAATAGGGATAATCGATATGGAACTCTAAAAATTTTCTGGATAATCAACATACGACATTATATGGAAACAGTAACTCAGAATTGAGCAATAAAACCCTTCCAGTTAGATCAACTGTTATCAAAAAGCCAGTGGATTTGTTAATGAAAGATAATAAATACTATTTTTCACATTATAATACTTTTATTGAAAAGTTTTAACGAAAATTTGGAATAACTTAACAATCGAACCTTGTATATCATGTAATTTACGTTTATTTAGGACACCATATCACAAATATAAAATTCGTTGTATTAACTGAAACAAAATTTTTTCATCAATTTTTTTTTTTTACATTAACGTTATTTTACTAGTTTTTTAACTATAATATAACACTTTAGCTACTGTATGGGTGCCGTAAAAGTTTTCTGTCGTATCCATAAATGACTAATATAAATATATTTTATGATTTTAACAAATTCATTAAGTTAACAAGGGATCACCTTAGTTCAGGAAAAAACAGGTTCTGAAATAGCAGAAGATGATATTGTTGTGAAACATTAAGATAAATATAATTATTTGAAACTCTAATGAGATAACTAAAACATAATGTAGTAAATTTTGCATGTTAATATTAAGGTTAGTTTACAAATAACAGAAATAAAATCAATTCACACGAAATTCATAAAAATGTTTCACAAGTGTTTTTCTAAGAATAGTAAAACAAAGCAAGAAAAATACAAAATAGAATAATGAAACTTAAATTAAGAAAAGGGCAAATAAAAAAAAAATTGGAATTAAGGAAGCAATAAGAATTACAATAGGAAATGAAACATATGTGAAAAATATTATATAACAAATCGATGACAATAAAATTTAAAGAAATACATAATTAATGAGTTGATGACAATGCAATTTGTAGAATTATAATATGAACGTAATACGTATGGATATAATAAAATGTATAACATCAAAAAACTAAAACGAAACAATTAAAATTGCAATACAAAACATATTGACCTAAAATAAGTGGAAAACAAAAATATCAAATACAATATAACGACCCAAAATAAATTTATGATGAGTAGAAAATAATCGATCCACATGCGTTATAATTTAATTCTTGGAATATTGTAAATCAGCAGAAATATAAATTAAGCATGTAATTTTGTTAGTGTTAAGTATCAGAAAATTTAGTATATAAGTGCAGAAATTTGTAACCAAAATTAATTCCAAATTCTGGATTTCAATTTGTAACATTCAACATTCAGTAATTAATTTTTAACAGTCAAGTATTAATTCTACATTCAGTATCCAGATTCAAATACAGTTAGTATTCATTCTAAACTCAGTTGTAAACAAGTTAAAATACTTTCAAACAATAATTATATTATCAAGCAATAAACTTAAGCAAGTCAAAATACTCTGTAAAATTCAAGTTACCAATAAAAAGTGAAATAAAATATACAAAAATCTCTAAACATCATTGATATCAGAATCCAGCATCTAATTCAACAAGGAACCAATTGAGTAAGTATAAACTAACAAAATCAACAACTAATATAATGGCAGTGAGATTTCTTGTGACCAACTAATTGCAAGAAATACGGCAGTACCATAGTACCCGCTGGAATAATTGATTAGTTGAGAAGGGGAAATTTCTTAATTTAAGACTAGTTTACTAACAATAATGTAAACTCAATTATACAAGATCATTCCATAACTAACACTGGAAAAGTCTTATTAACATAAAATTATACTTGAGAATCAACATACCGTTGTGACGAGTTTCAGGGAATTACGTTAAACCAGTCAGTCATTAGTTAAGTTTCATATAGCCAACAGTAGAATTATTGTAGCATTTTCAAATCGAAGTAATTATTTTTTTTAACTCAACGTCGTGTCGAATAAATTATACTACAGTAAGAATCCAAATAATAATTAAAAACTAATAACCAGAATATTCGGCAAAATATAACCAAAACATCAACGGAAAAATATAAAGCAGAATATAGTCACACTGAAACACACACAAAGTAACATATAGAATATTGACACTGTAATTCATCATCACCCAAAATAATATGGTCATACACAAACACAAAATATAATAAAGAGAATATTGTAACCATAAACCAACCCACGCATACATACACCCAAAATAGCCAAACATAGAATAATATTTTAGAATAATACGTGAACCAAAATGATATGATTTTCAGGTTACAAAAATTTGACGAAAAATGAATGCCATAAAATCCTGTCTTGATTGTTAATATGTCAGTAGCCCTGGTGTTAATACCTCCGAAGATCAGATAGAATTTAGCGAAAATGAATCATTTCTCATTATCTCACAAATAAATAGTACCTTAAATGCAGAACATGCCTACGAACATATACAATTACAATCATCATCTCCCAGCGGTTCTGAAAGACATTGTACAAGCAATTGAAAAAAGCAGAAACTAATCAATAGATTGAGCGCGTTCATAAATTATTTTGTAGATGATCTACACCAATTTTCTAATTTTCGGAACAACGAAACAGCGAAAGGTTGTGACATCATCGTTCTCTGAAGTCATTGTAACAATGCTCAGAAATCGGAATAGTTGAATCGTTGAGTATTGAAAGGAAATAAAAAAAAAAAATTATTGTTAGCAAAAATAAGTTTAGGAGAGAATTTGAGTTTGTTGATGAAAATGTGAGTCGCTACGAAATTTTAAGCTGAATTTTAGGGTTATTTTTCTATTATTTCAGCTTGTATGACCATTTTTAAAGCATGGCTCACCCTTATAATAATAAACACAAAAAATATATTTCAATTTCATTTATTAAAATTAATTAGGATCAATCAAATTAGAAAATCTTAAAAAAGTAAAAGTATATATATTAAAGACTTCAGTAGTCACTGTTCTCACTATTATATTTTTAAAAATACAGACACTGAGCAGGTATGTACTTTAGGACTTTTTGCAGGTCACATATTTTTTAAATATTTATTATGTTTACAGTATCAAACGCTCTTTTGAGAAGTTAATCCTACCTTCTTCATAAATTCGGTAATATTAAACCGTAGAAGTTTAAACATAAAACTTTCCAAACTATGAATAAATTCCCGGGCTTCCAAATTTCCGTCGCTGGTCATTTCAAAATGTGACAATTCAGAAATTTTAAATTTGTTTTTTTTTTGCTTTTCTACCTTTTGATTGAACAGCAATTAGCTACCTTTTGAAAAAATAGGCCTCCACTCCTTAAAGTTTAATATTTTATCATTATTTGATAAAATATTTGTAATGATTTTTTTTAGTGTACTTGATCGATTGATCAGGGCCCCATATTCCTCTGGCAAATAAATTCTGTTAATTTTCTTTAAATTTCTCTTGATTACTCCAAACACACGATCACAAGGTAGAAAACTATGGCCTCGAACGGGGAAATACTGATAGATTTTGGTCAGGTTTTTTTCAATACAAAAAGCCATTAGAAAACGTAATACCGTGTTATTCCGATTTTGACCAGGGCATGCATCAGAATAAATATGGAGTCCGGTAGTCTCAGGTGGTAAATATTTTTCTACGAAATCACTGCTCAAAGAGCATACTTCAATTGTCCCTTTATTTGCTATTCCTTTGTGATAAAGGAACATTTCGCTACATTTCCTCTTCAAATCATAGATACAAAAACTATTCATCCAAAGCTGCCGATAGTAAAAAAATGCATGGGGTATGTCCTGGGCATGTGCCATTTCTAGAATAAATGATTTTTTTAATGATTCAATTATTTAAATAACGTTTCCAGAAAGCGAGAATGGGAATTGATGACGATGCATTTAAAAAAACGAAAAGAAGCAAATGCCTTGATGGAAGCGTTCACCAATTGGCAACGGACTATTGTTGAGGTAACCGAGGGTCTCTCAGGTTTCCAAAAAAAGGAATAATTATTAAACTTATATCCTTCAAATAAAGACATGGAAAATAATCAGCAAACTGTAGTGGGTTATATGACCGACACGTTCGCTTTGCAAAGACAATTTTTTAATGGATCAGGAAGATATCCATCAATAAATTCCATCAAAGAAAATTGGCCATATATTTTCAAAAAAAAAATTGGTCTTCATAATAATTTTATGGAGTTGACCGGGGTAAAGGAATCCAGGCTTGTAAATAACAACGAAAATGAAAAATACAAAATAGCTGAATTTTTTATATCATCTAAAATGGAATTTGTAAATGAAGTAACTATAATTCGGGTAATAGCTGCTTACTTCAAGGAGGACACGGAGTACCTATTTAGAAATTACCAGATTAATGATAATTAGGTATTATTTCTTTTGGCAGATTAAACTTTTATTTAACAAAGTGACTTTTATTTTATTTTATAGTTGGGTTCAACAATGGACACAATCGTACAATCAATTCTGGCAGCTAGTCCTTGGATTGCAATAACTAGTAAGCTTTTTCATATTTTGTATACCATCTTATGCTCAACAAATACGCATCAAAATTAAAACATTTTAAGTGGCATAGTTTGTCACAATTTAACACACTTCCAAGAAAGATTTAATATTCAAATAAAGTTATAAGTTTTAAAAAAAGCCTAAAAGAGTAACCGAAAGCCGAATAAAATATAAAACAAGACTCTGAATTTTCTTGAATCTGTTTGGGAAATTTCAATAAATTAAGTATGTTACAATATGATAATTGCTTTATAGGTCATCAAAACATGCATGACGGACACAAAACCTGTTTAAGAAGTTTTCTTTCACACAATTTGTCCTCCAAAAGCCATACTGCTTATTGTTAAATCCAACAGTCCTTTTTTTCTGGCAAAAGTCAACTGCACCTCTTCAGCTTTTGGATCAACAAATAATACTGTCTTTGAAGCGGAGTTACTAAGAGAAGCTATTGGATTCCTTTGCTGGCAGCATGTCCATAAATCAACGGAAAACAATTAATTTTTTTGATGATGTTAGTGATATTCCGCTTATTCAGCTCTGTCGATGAGTAGCAGAAGAAAATTCATTAACGACCAAAGAAATAGTGAATTGGACTTTTTCATACTTTAAATAAAAATATCGGCGGCTTTAATTCTATAATAAAACGTACAAAATAATGAATCTACATTTTGCTTAATCAAAAAGCACAACGATAAAACTATAACATTGCAGAACGATAATTATGTAACATTGTTTTATGAATTTTATTAAACTTCATTATACATATTTATTAACTCATTTAATTATTTGATTTTAAACATTAAAATATTCAAGAAACTTTAATTAACAGTTAGAATATTAATTGAATTTGAAAAAATAGTTTTACAATAAATAGTTTATTCTACACAATTTCTACTTCAATTAATGAGGGATTTTCCCAAAATCGATTTTAGTTCATTTGTCCCCACGCTTGGGCAGCGCTGACTACACTTTTTTTTTTTTTACATGCAAAAATAAGTAAAATCATGTTTACAAATACAAGTTTCCTGTCTAAATTAGTGGATGTCCCCGTACTTTTTTTTTATGATTAATAAAGATGAGTATGTTGCGATTAATAATAAATTTCAAATTTTAAAATTAATTTAGTCGAAATTAATAATTTAATGAAACATTCAAACACATGTTTGACCATACAAAACTGCATACGAAATTTTTTAGCCGCCAGTCAGTAGGCGTTGGAATTCTATTTGGGAAAATCCCTAATTGGATTTTGAAAAACTTCTTTAGCGACATCTAATTTAATTTACACAAAACTAATTAAATCGTTTTTTAAAGTTTGATTATTTCATTGTCGAAATATCGTTTTCTTGTTAACTGAATAGTGTATTAATATAAGAATTATTCATTAACCCTCCGTGTGTACACTGGGTCTTTTAAGGAACAGTCGAAATTTGAAACTCAAATTTCCCTCACATGAATAGACGGCGGGCTCCGGTTACCTCCTCTAAAAAATCTGGATAATAGTGGGCACTAAAGGCCGAAATGACGCCGAGGTCTGGCAGTTGCATGCAAACGCCAGACAGTGCAAGTAGGCTTGCCATCCTTTGTGGAGGACAGTCCTTCTTTTGAAAGAAGTTTCCTCCATCCTCCCCGGAGATAAAAATGTCCACCACATTAAAAAATAATTTTAAATTCCGTTTTTAAACAATTTTGGAAGGAATTAAAAAATTTAATTGTTTTCGCAAGTTATACTGATTATTTGCGCACATTACAAGAACTAAAATTGCGTTTATACTTTTATAAAAGAACTATGAAGTATGATGTTTCCGAAACTTCAAGTATTATGCTGATTGTTAGTAGAGATTACATACTAATATATTATATTATAATTTTAAAACTAAGTTTCGCTATGAAATTCCAGCAATACGAAATTCTAAAATTTGTTAGAACATTCTGTAATTCTAGAAAAGCTGTAGATGATAAAATTTTGTAAACCAGAATTAAAATTTTAAAATTTAGAATTTATGCAGTAGAATTTTGATAGTATGAATAAATAGTTCCTGATTCTAACTCCGCATTTTATATTTCTCTTTCACTCCTAAGGTATACCTTACCTTAGTTACAAAAAGACTCCAATCAGTATATTTCACCCCCGGCCAGTTTTATAAAGAATGGCGATGCGTAATGTTTCACTTATAGGAAAAACCCAAATATTTTTGCAACAGAAATAAAATCATCGTTAGCCTATAGAAAATATTTCTGCTTGATAACGAGATGTTATTGGCTAGAAATTATGTCGTCTCCAAGGTTAGAGTATTATTACGTGAAGAAAAACAATATAGAGGCCAACATCTGCTACGTAATTTGGCAATTGTTTAAAATGATTTTTAGATATTACCGAAAAACTCACAGTCATAGTGACCAGCCGTAATATTCATCTCTTAGCCACCACGAAAATCCTGTTGAAGAACTAGAAGAAAACATGAATCCGAAAAATTTCTAGATAACCATAGGGAATCGAAACGACATCGAATTAATACGAGCAGTATTATGAATTTTATAACAATTAGATTGCATGTAGAAGTTGGAGTCAATTTTTAGTACATCGGAGTCTGAGTCGAAGAAATATTTTACCGACTCTGCAGCCCTGCCGGAAACATTAATTAGCTAGGTATATTATAATTTCTTTGCAATAAATTTATGAAAATACAAAATTTTCTTAGTTTACTTCCTTGTTATAAATTATTTGGTTGGGCATAGTACTATACCGTATCAGAATTTGCATTTTACCGAATGAAAATCTCCTTATGAAAATCTCCTTATAGTAAATATTTCGTTAAACTAATAATTTGTAACATACAATGAATTTAAAATTAAACAAAATAATTTTTGTTGGATGTCCTCCACTGAACTTTTTAAATGGTGGCAAGCCTAAGTGCAAGTCATGTCCGTTCCCTAAAAGGGTCAGTGTACACACGACGTCAGTATTTTCGAAGGTAAATGAAAATAGTTTTTTGCGTTTCTCGTAGTTTTTCAGTTTGTTAATGGCTAAAATAAATGTTTTATGTAATTCGATGCTATTTTGGCTATTGTTTACGGACTTGTGGCGGTTCACCCAATGAACCACTACAATATTCATTCATAATATTCCTCCGGCACCAACATGAGCTCGCCGCGCATTGCGTGCCTCCGGTGTCATCCATAGTGTTGTCTTTCGGCCATATTTTTAGTTTCGCGTTTTGATGGTGTTAAATAATAAAATATAAAATTGTTCAAAATAATAAATTATTTACAAAAACTAATTTTGTTTGCAGTTGGACCAAAATAAGAAACGTTTTCTTGTGCATCGAAATGTATTCTTGTGCATCGTTCGAAACGCCGCGCCGGCCGGTTTGCGAGAATCATCGAACGCAATTTTATCACAATTTCGTACAAATTATGCAATTTTATAGTTTTTGTATTTGCAACAATAAAGACTCATTTTGTGCCAAATAATTACCGTTCCGTTTATTATGACATGCCTGAATCCGTAAACTATTCCCCACTTTCAGGTGCTTAAATAATTCAACTTCTTGGAGCTCACGCCAAAGACACTATATTTTTTTGAAAGCTCATAGTCTAATCCACAAAAGCCTATAACCGTTTTTTTTTTTAATATTTGTTTAGTGTAGTTACGAATTTTGTAACAAAATTCGATTTTTTCCGCTTTTTCGACTATTCTACAATTTTTATTACCAACGATTTTAAACTTTGTATTTTGGCAACTTCTGGGCCATATAGTAGACACTTCAAGAAGTAACCTAGAATTTTTTCAGATTTTTTTAAAGCTTAGAAAACTTAGAAAACCTAACTGTTCCCTAAAAGACCCAGTGTTCACACCGTGTCTCAAAAAATTTAGTGTACACACGCAGGATTATTATTACGCAATAATGTTTCTCGGCCTACAGGGAGTTTTAAAAATAATAAAACATTTAAAGCGCATTCAATTTAATATACAAATGTTGTCCAATTATTTAACTGGTATTTATTCGTAAAGCTTTAAAATTTTTTGAACTTAATTTTAGCTCTGTGAAATACTTGATTTTTTCCGAATTGCAGTGAAACAAAGTTGTTTTCTTTTTACCGTTTTAGAATCTATTTTAGTAATATTCGAAACATTTAAATTTTCGTATTTTATAGTTTCAAAAGCTTGTCCGCTATGGTGGTAACAATAACAAATCAATTTATCTATATCACTTGCTTCGAAGAAAAAAGGGAAATATTTAGAGGAGATCTGTAGGTAAGCACAGAAGTATATGATTGATACGTCTAAATTTAAGTATGTGTATTCCGTTTACTGTATGACCTTCAAGAAGATCAGTGTCATAATTGTTGGAGAAAAACAAATAAGTTGTTTTGCTAAAATAAATTTTAAATTTTTCGGTTCACTCTAAAATAATTGCAAATTATGCGTCATTTGAAAAATCTGAAATCGCTCGTATTTAGTAGAATTAGTTTCGGTATCTTTATTTACGCCTGTCAAATTAGCGAAGCTAAAATATTATATTCCCATCAGGCTAACACAGCAACTGAGCTTATTAAGAGAATTTTGATTTTTTTAAAGTCATGCATTGAATTATTTCAATTAAGGTTAAGGATTTTTTGATCTTGGTCTCGTAATTGAAACTGAATTTCCAGAAAATATCCTGTTTAAAACCTCTTAAACTCAATAGCGTATCAGAAAACGATGCCACCAGTTTCTTGGAAATTCTATCATTCTTGGATCAAAAGTGTGTATATACTCACACAATTCCAAAAGGAAATGAATTATATCAAAAGTAATACTGAGAAATTTACACAATGACATGGTATTAGATCACAAATATTTTCTCAATTTTGTTTAATTTTTTCGACATAGAGAAGCATGTATTCCATAGAGAACTTCCTTTAAATCTAAATCAAATTTCTTAGTATTTTTTATTTTCTTGTACAATCTTATTACTTTCTTACTTTGTATAAAACCCACATCTTATAAGTGGCACATGCAAAGTTACGTAATGTCCCCTTGAAAAGGTACAAAATGTACAGAATTTTTATTTTTCATCTTGTCTGAAAAATGTTGACTCAAAAGCTTTAATTAATACCGGCTCAAAAAAGCTATAGCAATTATAAACTTTTAATAAAAAAAAAACATCGGCACCTACACACCAAACCAAAACAAGTATTTTATATTTATTTACGTATCATCAGTACAAAAGAATGTTTCAATTGGATTATATTGAAACGAAACGATTTTTCTACGAAAAATGTTTCGCGAATAGACTTGAAATTAGAATTTTAATATCACATACAATGCTTTGTATACGATCCAATCCATGAACCACTTTTGTACACAATAACATCGTTTCAGGTATAATCAAGAGCAACAGGTGTAATTGATATACAATTATATCCAATCTCTTATACACATTGTAAATCCATCCACTTTAATCGCAACAAGTTTTTGTTTTATTCCGCGTATCCTGAATTGTTTTTTTGTTTGTGTTTCCGTGAGCCATCGTGCGAGAGATAATTTTATTACACACAATTTTTATTGTAAAAATATTTTATACACCACAACAAAATAAAAACACAAAACTTTTGTTTTTAAATATAAATCAAACCATGAGCAAGAAGTACACGGAGTACACAAAAAAAAGTCTTGTTTAATTTCCTTCAAGCAAAGTATAAACCCGAAAATGTATACAAAACGTAAAATAAGCAAAAAAAAAAAAAAAAATGTACTAAACCAGGCAAGATGTTTTCCAAAGGCAAGCAAAAAATTGTGAAAAATTTATTATCCTGAATTTCATTTTAATATCCTCATACCACAAAATGTTGCCATAAACAAGGTTTTTTATTTATTTAAACTCATATATTGTATATAAGATGAAGGCGAGGATACAAAAAAAAAAATAAATAAACAAGATATACACAAGAAATGAAAGACGGTATTGTATATATGAAGATATTTTTCGCGGCATAATAAAAACATTTATACACAACGATACACACACAGAAATACAACCTTTAAAATAAAGTTCTGGCAATTTAATTTGGAAATAACACCTAAAAAAAAATTAATTTATTTTTATTACTTTATGCGCCACTAATTTCTTGTCATGGTAAAAGGTCAATTAAAATACATAAATATAAATATATACATACCGAATATTCTTCCAGCATGACAAAATGATATAAAAATTAATCCACAGATGATTAATCCAAATTTTAAATAATTTGAAATTATAAAAAATTTCATTGTTTGATAAAAACTAAAAAACCAACACACTTATTTCACATTTTTTTATTTACATTCATTAAAAATGAATATTTTTATTTTTTTTGTATGAAATCACTCAACGCCACACACTTGCACACAAAATCACTGTAAACAATTTAATTTTTATATTATTATTTAATTTAAAAACACTTTTCACTTAAAAATTTTATTTTCACTTGAAACTTCACTCAACATATTTTTTTTTTATGTATTATGTAATGTTAAAACAAAATTTTCACTTAAATCTATATATTGTATTATAGGGCGCTTATTAAAAGCTCTGATTTTTTTTTTTTTTTTTTTTTGTTAGTTGAAAGGGAAATAAACAATCAAAATTTTCACACCACCCAATATATATAATCACAAAATTCACAACAATAAACTGTTTCACTAAACTTCACACAAATTTAAATCTTTCACTCAAAACATTGTTTTTTTTTATTTTAATAAATTTCCCTTCACAATAAAGTAATCTCTTTTGTTTTATTAAAAAATATTTTATTTTTTTTTATTTTTCCTTAAAAGAAAATTTTTACACTTCGACCATAAAATAAAATCGTACACAATATACGAACGAATGACTTATGTGCATGTTAAAAGTTAACACGGAACTAAAATTATTTTGTTTCCTGCTCTGTATTACTACCTCCTCGTAACCCAAAATATCAAAAAAAAAAAAATACAAAACAAAAATATTGGAAAACTGAAAAACAAACGAGTAAAGGAAAATAAAAACCGACATGAAAAAAATAAGAAAATTGTACCGAATACCAAATTTCCCTCACTTAATTTTGGATGTGCGCACGCATATCCTCTATCGAAATAATAATATGAAGAATATGTTTAGTGGTGGGGGAAAGGGTACATATAAATACACGCTGGAAGTAAAATCACGATGAAATTTGAGATTGGTGGGAAAGCGAATTTTTTTTTTTGTTTTCCTATACGCACTTGTGTTCGAATGTTTATTAGGTCATGTCGTGATGAAGAGCAATGCAAATTTTGATCACCACTATCTTTGTATATAATACTGTACATATTAGTGTATAGTTTGAGGTATGACAGTTTATTGTTGTTATTGTTGATTTTATTGGGTAACATTATTTTTGGTCGATAAACACTTTTATGTACTTTGGAGATAAATATTTGTCTGAGGTTCTGCTCGTAAAATGTTAAAGATTTCGTTTGGTTTTGTTATTATTATTACGATGATTCGTTTCGATAAGGCGTATACAAAAAACCACACTTAAGATGATTTAAAGGATTACGGATGAGGATGACTTCTTTAATATTTGCTTGGAGAAAATGTCGAAGCAGTTTCTCCTTGTTATTGCTGCAGCTTTAAGGGACTTATTTTACATTGTTTTCGATAATTTGCAATATTTGGGAGGCGAGAATGCAACATACAGCCAATGGTACACTAAAACAAAGATCCAAATTTTTTCAACAGACAAATTTTAGACATTTAGGGGTTTAAAATCGCAATCTAAGGATTACAATTTGTAAATATCATGTAATTTTGAGCTGAGATGATTATACTAAAGACGCCACACGATTCTGTTGCGAAATACACAACAAAAAGAATTCTCTTTACAATCAAGAACATTCAGTTATATACGGACGAACTTTTTTTTAAATACTGTAGAATTCTTTTTACACTTTCTGCCATAGGCGCTTGGCGAAACACACTTAATACACTCATTTTTAAATTTTTTTGAAAACACTTGTTAAATATTTCGCAAAATTACAAAAGGTTTAAAAAATCACTCGATCGATTTCGGCTTATTAGGCCATCATCAGGAGTATCTACGAGAGAGTAGATACTCCTGATGATGGCCTAGTAAGCCGAAATCGATCGAATGATTTCTTCAACCTTTTGTAATTTTGCGAAATATTTAACAAGTGTTTAAAAAAAAAATTTAAAAATGTGTGTACTCTAGAATTCGCACATTCTGTTCCCTCACTGTGGGTTTCCACTTGGAATGCCTTTGCGAATAATCGCAATCGGTTTTAAATTTTTTTCACACGGATAGTATACATTGGGCGCTTTCAGAGCACCAAACAGTTGGCAACGTGTTGAGTAAAATCACGGCCAACGCTATGAAATTTAAGAACTTTATTATTAATTCAAAACAAATTAGCAATGATTTCACTAAACATGATGCCAACAGTTTGCAGATCTGAAAGCGCCCATTGAAAAAAATAAATACATATCGGTATATAAATTTGTCTACGCAACCATAGACAAATTTACAATACGATTTGCAATCAAAAGTAGTCACCTATGGTTTCCACTTGGATGATTTGCGAATATTCGCAAAGGGAAATTTTTTGTTTCATGTCACTGTGTTAGAAAAATTTTGTATTTGTATTACCAAATAGTTTTGTCAATTTAGACATTTCTAGACGTCAATAAAAAATCATAATAAAAACAATGAAATATTCACATAGCAAAAGTATTTCAGCTTGCTTTGTTTATCGGAGGATTGAAAATGTTCCTAAACAAAATAAGGGAAATTTTTATTTTTTTTTGTAAAAGCAAAATTTGCAATGGAAAAAGATGTAGGCATGACTACTTTTGATTGCGAATCGTATTGTAAATTTGTCTATGGTTGCGTAGACAAATTTATATACCGATATGTAATTTTTTTCAATGTATACTATCCGTGTGAAAAAATTTAAAACAGATTGCGATTATTCGCAAAGGCATCCCAAGTGGAAACCCACAGTCAGCCTACATCATTTTCCATTGCAAATTTTGCATTTACAAAAAAAAAATAAAAATTTCCCTTATTTTGTTTAGGAACATTTTCAATCCTGCGATAAACAAAGCAAGCTGAAATATATTTCCTGTGTGAACATTTTATTGTTTTTATTATGATTTTTTATTGACATCTAGAAATGTCTAAATTGACAAAATTATTTGGTAATACAAATACAAAATGTTTCAAATACAGTGACATGAAACAAAAAATTTCCCTTTTCGAATATTCGCAAAGCATCCAAGTGGAAACCATAGGTTAACCTATGGTTAATCAAAAGTACCTTATTTTTACTCTTATTTATACAGTAGGCTCTGGTATTATACGAATACCTTGTATGGAAAGGAAAAGCAACAACAACTTAGGGCAGAATCAAAACAAATTTATGTTTTTTATAAAATTTAAAATAAAGTAAATTTATGTATTAACCCAGCGCATGTACACTTTATTTTTTGAGACACAGTGTGTGCACTGGCTCTTTTAGAGCACAGTCGGGTTTTCAAAGTTTTCTAAGCTTTTAAAAAATCTGAAAAAGTTCTGGGTTACTTCTTGAAGTATGTACTATATAGCCCAGAATTTACCAAAATACCAAGTTTATAACCGTTGGCAATAAAAATTGAAGAATACTCGAAAAAGTGGAAAAAATCGCATTTTGTTACAAAATTCGAAACTACACTAAACAAATATTTAAAAAAAACGGTTCTAGGTTTTTATCGCTTTGACTATGAGCTTACAAAAAAATGTAGTGTCTTTGGCGTGAGCTCCAAAAAGTTGAATTATTTAAGCACCTGAAAGTGGGGAATTGTTTACGGATTCAGGCATGTCATAATAAACGGAACGGTAATTATTTGGCACAAAATGAATTTTCATTGTTGCAAATACAAAAATTATAAAATACTAATAATAATTAGTGACAAAAATGGAATTTACAGTGCGCAATTGTGGTAAAAGTGCGTTCACCAATAGTGAGTCCAAAGGAAGAAATATTTACTAAATAATAACCAATTAAATAACGAAGAAAAAGTATATTTGAAAGAGATTTTAATAAAAAACAAAGATTTACTTTTTTCCGAAGGCGAAAATTTGACCTTCATCCGTGAAATAAAACATAGTATATAGTTAAAACATAATAAGCCCATTTATTGCAAAATTTATCGTTACCCACAAATACACGAAAAAGAAATTGAAACACAAATGCAAGAAATGCTAAAGCAAAGCATAATTAAAGAATCAGATTTGCCATACAATTCACCCCTGCGGATTGTTCCAAAAAAATTGGACAATTCTAATATAAAAAATATAAAGGGCTGAAACCTCACAAGGTGATCAGAACTTCGGTCTTTGGTTTTTTCAATAAGGATTGCATTCACCTGTCACCAGTGTCATAAAGTTGGTGTGACAGTTTTGACAGTACTGACTTCTATTTTAACTAACATATATTTACTTATACATACAACAACAGCCAATGAGCCAAATAGGTCAAAAGCTTTAGTAGCAGGGGTACAGGCATCCAATATAACACGAAAACTCGTATTTTAGAACTTTATACCGAAAGTAGCATACAAAATTATACTGATATTTCTAACTTTAACAAAAAATCATTTTAGAATCCCATTTACAACGCATATGTTAAATTTCATCATAATCGGGTAAGGAATAACCAAGTACCATCCTACTTGGCCATATTCCAGAATTTCATCCAAAACAATTTTAGAATCCCATTTTCAACGCACATGTGATGAGAAATAGTCAAGTTCCATCATACTTAGCCATATTCCTAAACTTCATCCAAAAATCATTTTAGAATCACATTTCCAACGCACGTATCGAATTTCATCTTAATCGGTTGAAAAATAGGCAACTTCCATCATACTTGGCCATATTCCAAAACTTTATCCAAAAATCATTTTAGATTCCCATTTCCGACACACATGTCAAATTTCATAATAATCGGTTGATAAATAGGCTAGCACAAGATCCATCATATAAAAAATTTGTTAACTACTCACTACATCCTAATGCAAGCCCAACTCAACTCCAACTCAACCCGCAAATTTACCCCTAACTCAACCTTCAAATCAATTCCCAATTCAATGCCCAATTCAATAATAATCAAACCAGCATACATAAAAAAAATCGTAAATATTTATAAAACCAGGTATTTTGGGTCAATTCGTACTGGCAGGTACCCCACCCTCTTGACATACAGTCTCCAAAAGCTTTTCACATCTCCGCCTTAACCATAGAAACAGATTGGCGAAAAAAAATTCAAAATCGGACAAGCCGTTCTCGAGATACCATGGGTCCAGACACAAAGACATCCAGACATCCAGACAGACGGACGGACATTTTTTTTTTTTTGCATTTTCAGACTCAGGGACTTTCAAAACGTCGAGAAAAGTGCTTTTGGACCAACCAAATGTTTCGCCATTTTTGAAAGGATTTCAATACTTTGGTCTTTTTAGACCGAAGTAAAATGGAGAATTGTTATTGATTACAGAAAAATAAACGAAAATACAATAGATGATAAATTTCCCATTCCGAACATTGAAAATATCTTAGACAAATTGGGAAGAGCCCAATAGTTTTCAACAATAGATTTATCAAAAGGTTTCCATCAAATATTAGTCGATAAAAATGATCAAAGTAAAACCGAGTTTTCGACGCCATTTGGGCAATATGAATATATAAGGATGCCAATGAACGCCCCAGCAACTTTCCAAAGACTGATGAATTCTGTTCTAAGAGAGTTCATTAACAAAATTTGCGTAGTATATCTTGATGACATAGTAATATTAGCACATCCATACAAGAACATATATTAAGCATAAATAAAATTTTTAATGAATTAACGAAAGCAAATCTAAAAATCCAGATTGACAAATGCATTTTTTCTGCAAGGGAACTGAATATCTGGGACATACATTGACACCAGAAGGAGTAAAGCCAAACTTGAAAAAGACAACAGATATATTAAATTTAAAGTTACCTGAAACACAGAAACAAATAAAAACATTTCTAGGAGTAACAGGATATTACCGTAAATTTATAAAAGATTATGCAAAAATAGCCCAGCCGATGACGAAATACTTAAAAAAAGATGCAAAAATCAATAAGTTAGATCCCACATACATAAATGCATTTGAAGAATTAAAAATTTTGTTGACAACCCACCCTATTCTAAAATATCCAGATTTCAACAAGTCATTCGTGCTAAATACAGACGCTAGTCAATTCGCAATTGGAGCTGTGTTACTTCAAGATAACAACCCGATAGCTTTCGCGAGTAGAACGAAAACAAACATGAAACCAGGTATAGCACTACTGAGAAAGAATTACTAGCAGTAGTGTGGTCGATAAAATACTTTAGGCCTTATTTTTAGACGAGTTAAAAACCGACCACCAAGCCTTAAAATGGTTACACACCAAATACCTAGGCAAAGATTTAAATCCCCGACTCCAAAGATGGATCGTATCATTGGGAGAATATAATATGAAAATTAGTTATCTACAAGGTAAGGAAAATAAGATAGCAGACTTTTTGAGTAGAATTAACACAGATAGCCATGAAATTAATGAAATAAAAACAATATTTCAATCTAACGAAGGGAGAAACCTCTGTTTACAAAATATTTTTACAGATTATGAAATCAACAATGAAGAAGTAGTAGGAGAAATAGTAGATAATAACTCAATACAACCGACAGTACATTCTTTATTAGAAGTACAGAATGATAATATAGTAATCTTAGAAACAATTGTAAATAGGTTCAAAACACAGTTAATATTCACTGAACATTTCACCAGCGAGTTAGAAAATATATTAGGAAATCGTAGAATAAATATTAACCCAACCATAACCAAAGAAGAATTAGTCAATAAATTGAAAGCACACTTAACAGGGACAAGAGTAGCAATTCATTCCCAAATTTTAGATAAAGAGTTTTACGTTATCCAAGAAATATTAATAGAAGCATTCCCAACCACAAGATTTATGAAATGTACCCATTTCGCACAGGATATAGAATCAGAGGATGAGTTAAACAAAATCGTATCGATTCACCATAAGGAACAAAAACATCCAGGTATTATATCATTATATGAAAATCTAAAAGGACCCCGCACTTTTTATATGAAAAATGACCCTCGGTCAAACTCTCTGAAATTTTGGATTCTAGTAGTTCTTGACCTGCTGATCAAAAGTCTCAATGGTCGCTAAGTCCTAAAACTTCATGTTTTTGAGATATACCCCTTAGAAGTTGGGATTATCGCTCTTTTTAACATAGCATAAAGCTACTACATATTATGTCTGTTTACATAAGTGTGTGTGGCTATGTATTGTGTTTATTTATTAAAATTATTTATGTACATTTTTACACATAAACCAATACATTCGTCACAAGTCAAGTTGTTAGATGTACATATGTATATTGAAAAAAAACGTATCACGAAAACAATTTTAGCGCAATCCAAAAAAACAAATCCATACAAGTATATTTCACTGAAAATATAAACGATGCATTACACCAAAAATAATAGGAGTATCAAACAATCATCCAAAAAGAAAGCTTTATATGTATAACTTGCAAAAGGTTGAATATTCGGTTTTGTATATTCAGAACAATTTTAAAAGGAAAGAGAAACCTTTACACTTTGTAATGTATTAAAAAGAGATCTACGTATAAACAAAGGTCCATTTAATGTTTTCGATCACGGGATACAAAATTATATAAATAAAAGGGAAATGATACACAAACACATATAAAGTTTTCTTTATGTAATTTTGCTTGATATGATTTTTAGTGTAATGCATCGTTTATATTTCCAATGAAATATACTTGTATGGATTTGTTTTATTGGATTGCGCTAAAATTGTTTTCGTGATACGTTTTATTTCGATATACATCTACAAAACCAACAATAATGTATGTACTACAAGCCTGACTGTTAAATTTATTTTTCGCTTATACATGAAAGTATTGGTGATCGGATACACTATATAAATGAGAAACAAAGGAATTTTGCACCAACACTTTCAAGTAAAAGCGATTAAATGTAAAAGGGTATCTGTGTGCGTCATCAGTGAATCAGGCTTGTAGTACATTAGTGTTGGTTTTGACATCTAACAACTTGACTTGTGATGAATGTATTGGTTTATGTGTAAAAATGTACATAAATAATTTTAATAAATAAACACAATACATAGCCACACACACTTATGTAAACTGACATAATATCGTCCCTCTAGTAATGAAACAGCGTATAAGAGAAATGGTAGTTTTAAAATAATTCGCATTTAAATGTTTATTGAAAAAAATTTTTAAAACAAAATCTTTTATTTTATAGAAAATTAAATCTTCTATAAAATAGAAGATTTTATTTTAAAATTTTTTAACAAGAAACATTTAAATGCGAATTATTTTAAAACTACCATTTTTCTTATACGCTGTTTCATTACTAGATGGACGATATCGTCCCTCTAGTAAAGAAACAGCGTATAAGAAAAATAGCAGTTTTAAAATAATTCGCATTTAAATGTTTATTGAAAAAAAATTTTGAAATAAAATCTTTTATTTTATAGAAGATTTAATTTTCTATGATATAAACGATTTTATTTTAAAAAGTTTTTTCGAAAAACATTTAAATGCGAATTATTTTAAAACTGCTATTTTTCTTATACGCTGTTTCATTACTAGAGGGACGATATGTAGTAGCTTTACGCTATGTTAAAAAGAGCGATAATCCCAACTTCTAAGGGGTATATCTCAAAAACATGAATTTTTAGGACTTAGCGACCATTGAGACTTTTGATCAGCAGGTCAAGAACTACTAGAATCCAAAATTTCAGATAGTTTGACCGAGGGCCATTTTTCATATAAAAAGTGCGGGGTCCTTTAAAGTCTATAACAAAAACATTAAGATTAATAAAGTTACTAATAATTGTGACATTTGCAACCGAGGAAAATATGATAGAAATCCAATCAAACCAAAATTCGAAAAAACCGAAATGCCTACAGACAAAAATCAAATAGTCCATGTGGATACTTACGTAAATAAAAAACAATCTTTTATAATTTTCATAGAAAAATTCACGAAATTTGCAAGAGCCTATCATTTAGAAAATAGAAACCATACCGAATTAATAGAAACATTTAGAATGTATTTTAATCATAAACCTTTAAAATTAGTGGCAGACAATGAATTTAGACATGTCAATGTTAAGGAATTTTTAAACCAACAACAAATAGAGTTACATTTAGCCAAACCAAACAGCCATACAGGGAACTAAGATGTAGAAAGACTAAACAATACCAAAATTACGAATTCTATACTTAGAGCAAAATAATCCAGTGAGAATCCAAATGTTAAAAGCCATTAAGAGCTGTAATAATCAATACCATAGCACCATCAAATGTAGCCCATTAAACGCCGATGAAGTAGCGTTATCTAGAGAGGAAATTCATAATAATTTAACAAACACACGAAACAAAAGATTAGAAAAATATAATTAAACCCATGAAGATTACAAAGAAAATAGAGAACAAGAATATATCAAAAATTATAAAGCTTTAAGACATAAAGATCAACCGAAATTTAGAAAACATAACCTAACCAATAACGTAACCAGCTATAATCCTGACATAGGCGGTATTACTGACATATATTGCATATTTTTTAGTTTTTAAGATAATTGTTCAACACTTATACAAAAACCTTTGTTTAAATAAAAACATGAATACTCCTGTGTCCTGTCCCATCCTTCTAAAATATTCCTGTATTGGTGTATAAAATTCAATAAAAATCAGTTACAATTTGACAGCGATCGTGGATACACGTGCATTGTGCAAATTTCTTACCATTTTGCCTTAAATTTTGAACTACCGTGTTTTAGTGATATTTCCTATCTAAGTATTATTTAATTATTAAATTTAATTTAAATGAGATTTATTATTAATTACTTTTAATTATTAAAGTGTATTTAAGTGAAAAAATTGAAGATAAATATAAATTTTGTTAAAATAGTTTTGTCAGTATTAGACACAAATGATTAACTGACTTGTCCCTTTTACTGACACATGTATCAATATTAGGTCTATAAGCATTATTTCTAAATCTTATTCTAAGAAATGTGTGTTTAGCCGATCTTAAAATGTTTTGTTGATTTAGTTGCAAAGTTTACTTATTATTGTACTGTCCTAATTCTGACACTAATAATTTATAGCAGTTTTGTCAGAAATAATTGTTAAAGGGGACTGTCAGTAATAAGTCCTTACTTAGTTCAGTATAAAATCCTCAATATGTCAATATGTATAATGAAAGTAATCTGAAATTTATTTCCTTAAATTTAAACAAATTATTTTAATTTTAATGACTTTCTAAATAATTTAAATGATTTAAAAGTAATTAAATATGGGTAAACTTAAAATTGACTGTATGTTTTCGGTGAATTTAATTGTAATAAAAACCATTTAATTTATATGTCAGTATTATATACAAACCTGTCAGTAAACGAGCATTGCAATTTTTAGAATGACCACGAAATTGAAACGTCTTCAATACAGCCGGGATGATCTTAACGCTGCTCTTGAATATATGGCGAATGGAATGACCGTATACACAGCAAGTAAATAATATAAAATTTCCCGAATAACTTTATTATACAAACAAAGAGGTGTATATGAGTTAAATGCATCCATCGGTCACCCAACAGTGTTGACTACTGAAGAGGAGCAAAAAATTAAACAATGGATCGTTTATATCGGTAAGGCTGGGTTTCCCGCAACAAAGGATCAGCTTTTGGATAGTGTTCAACTACTGCTTAAAAACCTAAATCATCAGAATAATTTTAGTGATGGAAGACCAGGAAGGCGATGGTACGAGGGGTTTTTAAAACGAAATCCAGATATTTCGGAGCGTGTTTCACAACATTTAGTTAGGAGTCGTGCTATTATCCTATTATCAGGGAGCATAATATTCGTGACTGGATCAGGCAGATTAAAACGTATTTTGCAGAAAATAATTACCTGCATATTATTGATGATCCGAAACGTGTTTTCAACTGCGATGAGAGCGCATTTTTATTGTCACCTAAGGAAAAATGTGTCCTAGCCAGAAAAGGTGAAAAAGTGGTGTATAATATGAGCAGCAATAACGAAAAAGAGTGCCTAACTACATTGATTGTGGTAAATGCTGCAGGCGATATTCCCCCACCGATGGTGGTATATAAATATAAACGAATCCAAACGGCTGGGGCATGGGCTGCTTTGAATCTGCATATGAACGGGGATATTTTACGAATATGTGGCATATCTCGCATTTATCGCTCGCCTTCAGCGAATTTGGCAAGGAACACCAAATTATTCTAATAGCACTTTACCCAAATGCAACCCACCTTTTGCAACCACTAGATGTTTGTGTTTTTCGCCCCTTAACGGTAGAATGGAAGAAAGCTGTACATAGCTAAAAAATGCAAAATGAAGGCAAAAAGTTGAAAAAGGAAAACTTTACACCGTTGCTGGCGAAAGTCTTACCAACAGCTGCCAAAGTATCGACGATTAAAAATGCTTTCAAAACATGTGGCATATACCTATTTTCGGCAGACGCTGTTAATTACCTCAAAATGATAAAAGATCCACAAGGTACACCAGCAGAAACAACACCTAGAACAGATAGTACTATCGGAGTCTTTTGTAGATATATTTGAGTCTTTTCTGACAGAAAATCAATTGCAATGCTTTAAAGACACCCGTTTGATGTAACAAATAAATATCATCCGAAACAAATCAGTTTTTCTACGATGAGTGACGCAACTAATTTGAATTCCACTATTGCGTATGATGTACAACAGGAGAAGTTTGTTCTAGTAATTGGCGAAAAAACTTTGGAAAACATTGATCTTAATGCAGCATTTAGTGGTTTCGATGTTGATCAATTGTGGGAGAATGTTGACGGAAAAGGGGAGGTAATTAATTTGTCAATAGAAAATCACAAAAACATTGATCAAAATGCTCATGATCAAGCTAAAAGCATTTCAAAGAATATTGAAACTGAAAATGAGCAATTACTTCTATTGAATGTGCAAACGCCCTTTAAAAACAGTTTCTTTTGGCCAGAAACTAAACCGAATGAAGCATCTATAAATAAAGTCAAAAAACGGATTCCGTCTGTTATAGTATCTTCGGAGGAATACATAAATAATAACACAAAAAAAAAGTTGAAAAAGAACAAGAAATTCAAAATAAACAAGATCGAAAAATGAAAAGGGAAGCCAAAAAGAATTCAGCGAAGAACAACAGCACTGTAAAAAAGTCTAAAATACAAAATGCACCACCTACTGAAAAAACTACAACGAATATCAGCCAACTTAAGATTGGCAATTATGTCATCATTCGGTACGAGGAGGAATACCATATTTCCCGGGTATTGTTTTACAAACAAAAAATAATGAAGTGTCAGTCAAAGTAATGGGAATGAGTGGCCCAAACTGGAAGTGGCCTGACAAAGATGATATTCTTTTTTATCCCATTCAGGATATTGTTTAAATGATTCCTGAACCTGAACTTCTTAATTCTCGAGGGATCTACAGTGTTCCTGACATACAAAAATATAAATCTTAAGAGTACATAACAAATGTTTTGTTATAAGGATAACCAAAAATATATTTTGTTTTTATATTGTTTTATTAATATTTTAGTTTAATTCACTTGTGATAGCCAGAATTTAAAGCTATATTTTGTTTATTTTTGTTTTTATTTTTAAATATTTTATTTTAATGTAATACCAGAAGTACATTAATTTTATAAGTTTAAGTTATTTTATTAAATAAATAAACTCTTGGAATACTTATGTAGATTTTGTTGTATTTACGTTTCAGAAAATAAGCGTTTAATTTAGTAATTTTAAACACCCAACAGTATGTCAGTATTAGAAACCAAAAAAGAAAGTAATATAAACAACGTTTTTGTGGTAGACCAGTGTTACGTACACTTTTCCTTTTTTGTTAAATATTTAAAATAATGAATGAAAATTATTTTTAATTTCTACATTGAGTTAGCCAAATTATTTTTAGATACATTAGTAATTGAAAAAATCTGCAAACATATTAAAAATAATTGGTTACATATATAATAACGAACATCAAACTTGCATTTGTCGCGGAGTATGTCAGTATTATAGCCGTTTACTACACCCCACAAATATTAAAAGACCATTAAAATTTGCAGATCCTAATGACTACAGTAATACTAATAATAATGAAAATGACACTAACGACACCGATACATGCTCAACTACTAGTAGAGCAAATAGAAACTAATACAGGATACACCATTTTTAGACAAACAGAAACACTAATACCAAAGACGTACAACTATTCGTTACATTTAGTAGACTTATCACCCATAGAGACAACAATATTAGAACTTAAGAAAGCCGTATCTCAAATATCAAATTTTACCGAAATTAAAGGAATATCACTATTAAAAGAATTAGATATTCTACTGTACAAATTAATGACTTTAAAAAGTGGACATCATTCAATACATAAAAGAGGATTAGTAAATTTTTTAGGAACAATTAGTAAATGGATATCAGGGACAATGGACGACGAAGACCGACAAATAATTAACGGACATTTAAATTTAATTGACCAAAATAATGAAAATATAGTATCAAATGTAAATAAACAAATTCAAATTAATAATAATCTTAATGAAACCATATACAAATTATATAATACAACTAGAGGGTATAGCCTTTCCTAGGACGTATACAATATATATATATATATATATAAATATATATATATATATATATATATATATATATATATATATATATATATATATATATATATATATATATATAATGGAGATATATGTATATAATGCTGCTACAATCACCATTTGACCATTTGCTATTTGATTAGCCATTATTATTTAGCCGAGTAGGAGTAGCTCGAAATTAAAGGCTTTTAAGGAGTATTGTACCATAAATATACCTTAAACCAAAGAGTAAGGGCTTTTATGAATGATTTTAAATGTGTTGGGGTATCACACAAAAAACCTTACAGAACAATAAATAGCGAGAGTTGTGCTTTTCTTCAAAAAACAAAATTCGGATGGGCTGTATCGTCTACAGGGCCGTAGGTGTTTTGTGTGATTACGTTTATAAGGTGTTGAGATTAATTATATTTTAATTTAATATAAATTATCTTCTACAGTTTTTTACGCACAATCTCCCTACAGTGTCCTCAACTATTATAAATTGCTATTAGCAGATTTTAATTTCAATTAAAATTTATGTGGAGGTTAATTATTTTAATTTAAAATAAATTAACCACCACTGTTTCTTTATGCAAAAATTGACTTCAGAATTGCTCGGATTGGATGATGTTCGCGGCGTTGCTTGCCACACCGTTGCACAAATACAATGCGTGAGGCATGATGCCTAAGGACCAACCTAAGAAATCATTCATTTTAGTTAAAGATAATGATTACAGTTTATCAGTAATTGCCCACGACCAAGGGCAAAACTTCGTATCAATTTGCTGAATATACAGTGTAAGACGTGATCACGTCCAAAAAATATAAATTGGAAAAACAAAATTGAAATACCGCGAGCACTATCGAACCTCAGCCGCTCTAGTCCAATACGTTACTACTCAGCCACGATCCAACTTGAGAAAATGTAGTTAATTTTATTGTTTCAAACATAGCATGCTATATAGTTGATTATGATTAGTAATTGCCCACGATCAAGGGAAACATTTCTTGTAAATTTTCTGAACATGCGGTGTAAGACGTTATAACGTCAAAAAAATATAAATTTAAAAACAAAACTAAAATGCCGTGACCACAATCGAACCCCGAACTTTAGCCGCTCTAGTCCAAAAAATGTCTACTAAGCCATATCAACCTAAAGAAATTTATTTAATTTTCATTCTTAAATTGTTTCAAACAGAGCATGCTTTGAAGTTTACGAAAGGAAAATTTTTTTTCCGAAAAATTCTCATGGCTTACTACAACTATAATATATGAAAGTTTTTAAATAATTTGGGGTAGTGTTTAGGGGCATCATAAGCGCGGACCACGTATTTTCTTGTGTAATTACTGTAATAACTATAAAGCGGAATGTTTAAGTTAAAGTAAAATATTTGGTCATTACATGAATACGAAAAAAAAAAATAATAATAAAAATTAAAAAAAAAAAAATGAGGATTGAACCGAAGACCTTTGCCTCTCTAGTCGAATGCGTTACCACTACGCCGCAAACAATATAATAAAAACTCTTTTTATTTGCATTGTTAAATTGTTTTATTTTTTCAAAGCACTCTACAGCTTCGCTAGCTAAATATATATATTAATTTTTTCATTATTAAATTGAAAAGTTTAAAAGTAGGATTTTCGAAAACTAATTTATCAGTATTAGTTTTCGAAAATCCTACTTTTAAATTTTTTAATCAAAATATTATATAGAATGAAAAAAATAAATGAAAAACTAATTATTCCTTTATCTAATGAAAATGATTGTTAATCAATAAATTATCAAATAACCAGAACATTTGAAATAAATAATAAATATTATGAATATGATAATAATAAAGCTTTTCATCAATTAAATGAATTAAAACATTGTATTTTAAGGAAAAATTGTGAAAACATAAAAATGGTAACACCGAAATTTATAATACTATTAATGAAAATAGTATATTAATTCAACTAGCTAATAATTTAATTTTAACATCAAACTATGATAAAAGAAAATTTATATTAAAAGGAAACTATTTAATAAGATTTTATAATTGTAGTATCAACTTAGAGAATAAGACATTTTCAAATAATATTAAAGAAATAAAGAATAATTATATTGTACCAAATTTAGATTATAAGTCGAAAAATAGTACACTAACATTTAAGGAAATAATACTAGAAACAAATAAGAACATGAGATACAACTTTTAAAATATCATAAAATATTTGAATATTCAGGACTTTGCATAATTGTAATAATAAAGAAAAAGGGAGTTAAAGTAAAAATTATTAACAGAATTCAGGAGAATTCTAACGCCAACGAAGGGAGAGTTACATGTCAAGAATCTGTATACTATGATAAGAAAAATGCGCTTGATACAATTTATTCTAATTAAATATCATGTTCTGAAAATGTTCCCATAGCAAATGCAAAGTATTAAAAAATATAAATATAGAACGGCAAACGATATAAAATTTCGAAACATGTCACAAATAAATTTTTCAAAACATATCATAAATGTTTATGCTGATTAATAAAAAATAAAATCATGTAAAAGTAAATTAATAAATTGTTAATTGTTGTGTTGACTCTAAATAGATCACACCTAAGCGATTCCAAACTAATAAAAACTGACTCTAAAAAGATCAGTCAAATTAATAAATAAAAATCTATCTCTTAAGAGAATAGTGTAATAACATTTTGTAATTACTTAATTGAATTAAATAATAAAGTACAAAAATAAAAGTTTTTATATCGTTTTAAAAAGATTCCAGAACAAAAGTCGCGCACTCTGGCCGTAACCTTATTTAAAACTCGTGATTTAATAAAATGGAATAACGGCACTTTTCACTGTAATTTATAAACGGAGATTTCGAAAAGAAAATAAAAATAGAAAACCTGAACATTATGTAAACTAAAAAACTTTGTAGAAAATAATAACCTGAAAATTTGAATAATTGAGAAAAAAAAATGACGCAAATAGATTTGGGTGGTACCCCACACGTAAGCTGTAGCAAAACGTTATATAATGAATCAATATAGTTAATAATAAAAAAACGAAAAAAGAAAACCGCATGACAGTTAAACCTGGCACAATATTATGCATACAAAAAATATTAGCAAACAAAAATGTAGAGAGCAAAAAAAATAAAAAAATAAAGAATGTTAGGGAATAAGAAAAAGAAGTAATAAAAATAATAATTCAAACTAAAAATTTACAAGTTTTCAATTTTTTCAAAATAAATAAAAAATACCTTTTCAGGTCCGACCAACCTATTCTGCTACCACCGCCAACGCAGGAACCAGACGCAGCAGCCCAAAAAACACAATCAACTCTCACAATTATCTCGTTATTTATAACACCAACACACTAACACAGTATTTGAGATACTTTATATCTCCGTGAAAGAGTAATAAATTTTTTTTTACTTTTTTTTTTTAGATAATTCTTGTTTTATAACGGAATTAATTTCTTGTTTATTTTTAATCATAATTGTATCACACTACAGTACCGTTTATACTTTATAGTAACCTTGAATAGCAAAAAGGGTATTAACAACGGAATCAAGCACTTTAGTTAATCACCAAACAAAATTATCACATAGATTTTAGCAAAATCCCAATTAAACTCTGATCCAAGAAAAATCAATTGGGTCACAAATTTTTCACTTGGGTTCACAAATATATTTTTTTATATATGAATCTTTATTAAAAAAATCACAAAACCACTCGGCGTTAAAATTTATATAAACAAAGTACATATGTATGTATTTGCCCCGCGGCATTAAACTTTATACAAAAAATAATAATTATATAAATATATTTGCGCTACGGCATTAAATTTGTATCACACAAAAAAAATGTTTTTGATTTAATTGATCAAAATTCAAATAAATATTTGTTTTTTTTTTAAACTTAACTCTTTTAATCTTCAACCTTGACTGACTAAAAAAATGCGTATCATCCAAAAAAAAAAAAAAATCAAAAAAAACCGAACCTTTGTTCGCTTTCGTGCAGCGTCATCCCACACTAACACAAAATCAACAGTGATGGAAAATTAGGTACAATTGTACTTTTTTCAATACAATTAATTTGTAAAAGTACAATAGTACATTGCAGTGAAATTCAGTACAATTTAGCTGTTTGATGGTGAAATTCCTTAAACAATTTCTCTAAAAATTGTACAGTTTCAGTTTGAATGTTGCCAATAATATTAGCTTATCTTGCACAGTGAAATTAAGGTCGGAAATAAAAAAAAAAACAAATGTATAAGGTCATCAAAAACCTGCTTCTAGGGCGCAAACATTTACTCTTGAGATTTTTGAAAATCGCCCAAAATTTTCGAAAAAGATCACCGATGATTTTCTAGTAAAAAATATCATTTTAATCGAAAATTTAAATTGCTTTATACTAAAGTCACAGGCGAGATTGTCGGTGAATTTCAAGAATATGGGCCTTGAGCAAGGTTGATGATTCTAAAATAATGTTTAAATTATGGCATTAAATATTAAAAGTGCCGTACGATTTGCTTACAAAAACCATAATGACGATCAGAAATTAAGTATATTTCTCAAGATTGTTTGTCAAGTTAAAGTTTATAATTATGGGGCTGAAAAAAAATGTGAGCCATTGATGCCGATACTGGTGGGATATTAGGAATAGGTTGGCCGGAATCCAGCAGATAGGAATCATCTTTCTTAAGAGCAGTTGAATAAAGATTATTATTGCTATTTAATGAGAGTATCAAAAATTTAGATACAAGTTGTTTTAAACCTGACCAACAAAAGCTCAAAAAGTGTTTGACATTTGCAGTTCCATTTCCTCCACCTGCTACGTATTCACAATTTATAGATTACACTGCTTTAGCGGCTGCAACACTTAGTGTTTTGCACGCAACGGCTGAATTCTACTACTGCTACTACTACTTAGTCTTACTACTACTAGGTGTATGTAATACTTTTATGTGAAAAAAACATTTAGAAAAATTAAGTACAATTCAACTAAATTTAGTACAATATCATTTCAATTTTTAGTACAATTCACAAAATCCATTTTCTATCACTGATACAAAAACATCTATACATAATTCCAAAACAGTTGATATTGATGTACAGTTTGTTATTGAATGAAAACGACTACTAAATGACTACTAACTAAATGACGACGGCAACGTTGCATATTACTTGACATTTATTTTCATACAAACACATATTTACTTTTTATTTTTACACTCTTGACAAAAATATTGTATTAGTTCAAATTCATTTTTGAATTTAATAAAAAATAATTAAGATAAATTAAATTTAAAACATGTCTTGATGTTGAAAATCGAATTGTGCCTTAATACTTTTTTATTTAACGTGTAGTAAATTCGTATTTTTTAACACAATGAAATGTGTCATTTTTGGTCTACGAGTGTAATAAAGATAGGTTATAAAACTTTTTCCGGTCAAACACACTACACACACAGTGCATTATCGAAAACATCTGTACGACAAACATAATATGACATCTTGTTTTCTGGTGTACAATTAATTAAATTATTTCATTAAAACTAAATAAATTTAATTATTTATTACACTGACATGTTTAGGTAAACGCCAAGCGAATCATTTTCATCAAACATTTATCTCGAATGTCGAAATATTTGTCTCGACTAACGAATAACGAACAAATATTTAGCGTATTTTGTTGAGAAATTTTCAACAAAAATTGCACAAGGCAGAAAAATTAAGTAATTCAAAACATAATTTTAATTATTTAATTCAAGCTCTTATTTATGTATATTAAGAGAAAAACAGGAGAATTAACAACATAAAACCTATAAATTAAATCGAAAAAATAAGAGAAAAAAAAATATCCAAATGTTACATCCATACATTACAAATTTTTCTCAACAAAATATGCTGATTGTTGCTGTAATTTATTTTGTTGTTCCAAGGAACATACACATAAATAAGTCTAGTTTTATTCGCGTACATCACGCCAGAAATCCCATTTTAGAAAACCCAAGTTTTCTATATATAATTCGCACCATTGGGATTGTGCAATTTTGTGCCTGCACACTTAGAATTTTCAATGCAAAAAATTAATGCAATCTTACATTTCTGTATTTTTAAATTTAATCTACATTAGATTTCAATAGGTATGCTTGCATTAAAATGCTATTATAATGTAATAACATTCATTTTAAATGCAATTAAATTAGATATGTGGATTTTAATGCAAATTGTTCTAGATATACCATTTTTAAACTAAGCTAAATTATTTTTATTTCATTTCTGTTGCATTATAATTAAATTTAAACCTAACATTAAATTCCTAATACTTTTTTGCATTAAAAAATATGTAACCTTAATTAAAAAAATTGATTCTATTTATTTGCATTTAAAGTTAATTTTAATATAGCATTTAACTACTTATATTTTAATTCATCTTGGCTTACTCTTAGGGTTTTTAAAACTAGTATACATTATATTTCAATCATGTTTAAATTCAAATCATAATTCAATATAAAAAACTTAAATTTGAATTTGTATTTACAATTTTTTTTTTTTTATTTCAAAAGTACCGTTTAAACTAACTAAACATAAAGGGTGTTACAAAAAAAGTTTCATGCTGTTTTTTAAAATTATTATTTATTTGAATTTAATTCTTTAGAAAAATTTCTAGTTTTAGAAATAATGTTAGAAGAGTATCTGTCATTAAGGGGGGAACCTCCTCCAGACAACTGGTTTTTCAATAATTTTTTACAAAAAATTGAGAGCATTTAAATGACTACAAAAAATTTTTTTTATGAGTGAAAAAAAACAAAATGGCGGCGCTAGAGGTGCTCGAACTAGACTACTAAAGTTTGCGCCGTGGAACGCCCAGGTCTTTGTAATTAACTAAAATCAACGAAAAGAGTGAAGTTTTTTTTATTAAAATAATTCATTCCGCTTTGCATGAACCTAAAAGTTGCAAAAAAAAAAAATAAAATTGAAAATTAGAGGACAAAAAGAAAAAAAACACGTGTTTATTTATAAACAATTCGTAAAAACCAGTGGCGTAACTAGGTACCCGCAGCACCCGCAGCCGCGGAGGGGCCCACGGCTAAAAGGGCCCACGAGAGTTATCAGGCGTTCGAATATTAGTTCAAAGTCAAGATCTGATGGGTGGTAGCTCAGATTAAGGTTAAAGTAGATCACCCTTTCAAATTTGCAAAACGCGGGAAATTTCTAGGAAATTTTTATCAAAAGACCGTGGTCTAGTTTTTAAAGAAAGAAATCATCGTTCCTGTTACTATTAAATATTTTCTTAAGGGAAGCCCAACAATTTCTTCTCTGTTGCTGAAGATGAATGTATGAGTAATTACACGTAATATGACTCTATAGAAATTAAAATGGCTTTGGGTTCTGACAGATATTTAGATTTAGAAGAAAATTTGCCAAACTTGTTTGAAATCAAAGTTTTTGATTTATTTGTAAAATACGTCTAGCCCTCAAAATTTACCTTTTTGCAATTCAAATCCAATCTTTTACAAATCAACTTTTGATTAGAAAACGTTGAATTGATTCGCAAAAGATTGAATGTGTTTGATATACTTTCTCGTTTGCCGAATCTTTTTTATTACCGTTAAACGGTAAATAAAAACTTAATTTACCTAAAACCGGTTCATTTTGAAAAACTATTTTAAATCAGGAAATTGGAAATTCTCCTGTTTCAAATATCTTTGTCTAGGATTTCATCTTTTGATCATTATTACATTTTTTTCGAGATTATTGGAGCGTACCATGGAAATGGGATGCGTGATTGGTGATAGATTAACCTTATCTTGCTTAGTATAGTATTTTGCTTAGTAGTATTAGTAATTATTTGATAAATAATTCAATATTTTCACGAATATTCGGAATTTTTTGAAAATTACGTGGGTTTCCAAATTTGTACAGGCTCTCCGAAACTAATTATTGAAATTATTCGAGATCAATCGAGATTAATCAATTTTTTCTGGGGTAATCGAGATTTTTCCGCGGTTTATTGTAGTTTTCTAAAGTTTTTCGGCATTTGTAGGGTTATTCGAGATTTTCAAAGATTTTCCAATTTATTCGAATTTTGTGTGACTAATGAGCAACCTGTCACCACAGAAGCTTCTTCTACGACATAAGATTTTTATTTTAATTTTGGCAATGTTCTGCGCTTAGCTTTGAGTTGTGGGAACTTGCAGAGTTGCACATGTAAATCTACATCATGATATTTAGTTGATTTTTCGAGATTTCGATATTCCTCTTATTTCCTAGGTTATTCGAAATTATTCAAGATTGTCCAAGTTATTTAATTTTACATAGCGGTGATTGTATAGGATTTCTTTTGGTGATTTACGGATACTTACAGATAATTCGATGTTTGAGAACCTTCTAGAATATTCGAGATACTTTGATTCAACAATTTTGAGATTTTTGATATTCTTCAAATTATACTTGAAATTTGTGATGCTTTATCGATACATAAAGAAATCGTCATAGCATTGAGTTGACTGCAAAAAAATTCGATTTGTTTGAGACCATTTAGCAGAATCACGTACTGTATTGGACCCTCGAAATCAGACAATTTTAATTAATGCGAGGCTGGAGAATAGGAAAAAATAAGTTTTTACTATAAGTCTACTTGTTCATAGATACAAGAAAATTTGTAGGGGCCCAAGAAAAATTTTGCGGGGGGGCCCGAAATTTGTAGTTACGCCACTGGTAAAAACCAATATTTGCTTAAACAATTTATACGAAATTTTAGGTTTGTGCAAAGGCCGATAAGCTAAAGAATATGTGTACAAAATTTCAAGTTGATTGGTCTATTACTTTTTGAGTTACATTCCACGGCGCGCAAAAAAACACGTTTCAAGAAAAACTCGATTAAAGTTTTCGTTCTTGAAGAGAACGCATTACTTCGCATCACTTCGGTAACTTCCTAGGGATCTTTAGGACTTAGGACTTTCTGTTGGGCTTGAAACTTTGGAAATATATTCTTCAGATACTAAATGAATTTTTAAAGTAAAAAAAAAATGCAAAAAAATGAATATCTGGAGGAGGTTCCTCCCTTAATCTGATATAAAAATATTATACCCGAAATTTTATATGTATTTCAAACATTTTAAATTTTATTTAAATTATAGGTTACATAAGTTTTATTGGAACACCTTATGACAGTACATTTTTCCGTTTTTGAATAAATCCTTTTTGTCATTACTTCTGTAACTCCTGCTTTGTAAAGTGGTTCCTGATTTTTATATAATTTTTTTTTTTTTGCGTAACTGATTATACGTGAGCAATATAATATTATATTGTAATTGAGCAAAGAGGTTCAAATTTTATCAAATAATATTCATATTTTGTTAATGCACTATCAAAGTAATATTGTTTAACCTAAAAAAAATTTTTACGGTGAGTTCTGTGAAAATGGCGTTATTTCTAAAATTTAAAATAAACAGTGAAATAAAATATAGAGAAATTGTCAACCATAGTGATGAATTGTGTTATAATAACTTTGTTTTAGCAGGTAATGATTTGAAAGCAAAAATAATAATAATTTAGTAATTTAATAAATTAGTTTCATTAATCATTTCAGCATCAATACATACCTCATGTGCCACTGAGAATATTGAATATTTTATGGATGGTAGCGGTACTATTATTCCAGAAAGTTGTTTTTTGAAAATCGTTGAGCAAAATAAGTCCAGTCCGCTGTTTGTTTTATGTGTTAAAATCAAAAATGATCCTTATATCAACGCTTCGTTTATTAAAGTAGAATATGCAAGGGATATAAAATTCATAAAAATTATAAAATTGTGGTCAGAACATAAAAATTTATGTTACGAAGATTACATTTTATCAGGTAAAATATCATTAAAATCAAACAAACCGCAAACAGAAGAATTTTAAGGTACAATTTTGTATTAAAACAATTTGCATTTAAACACAATGTGAAAAATGTAAAAGTGTATATAAATGCATTTTTAATATAAAATTGCACTGAAAATTAATTTTAATGCAAAATTGCTTTAAAAATGTGTTTGAGTGCAATTTGTGTTAATACAAAATTGCCTTTAAATTCTCGTATGTCGCGTTGTGCTAAGAGTACATTGTAATTAGTTTACTTGTTTTAGCCGCCCTAAATCACGACATATCTGCATTGAGTATTGCGCATTTTACTGATCCGCAAGGTATTATAATTCCACCCGAAACTTTTTTAGAAATAATTGAACAATATCGATTGCATTCTTCATTCTATTTGAAAATTAAACTTAAAGAGAATACATGTACAGCTACTACGATTCCAAGAAACAACAGTTTTCTTGTTATAAAAAATAATGAAATTACAGCAGATGTAAGTGCCTTGAAAAATATTACAAAATTTACTTATAATATTACCAATAATTCCTTTATAGGATTTGGAAGCACATTTCTGGCAAAGTACAAACTCGTATGTTTTGTTAAAGAAAGCTAACCCTGAGACTATCTTAAAACCTTTAACATTAACTGAGAGACGTGCGATAATCAGAGAAGGAGTGAATTGTCTCGTGAAAAAATTTGGACAATACCCAAATTCAAATCAAAAAACAGAACTAGCAAACGCAATTAGCCATTTATTCCCCAGTTGAAAGAATTAGACGGCACAGTAAGATTAATATATGATAATTTTTTTTTTCGCTGGCGCTAAATCCCATAGAGGGGATTTGGCCGCTTCATTATGGAGTTTCGTTCTAATTTTTTAACGGATAATGAGTGATTAATTCATTGATCCAGCGCGGCTATTACACGTATATACAATATTCAAACATAAGATCATTAATTAAAAATTACTTTATAGAATATTTTGTATGATCCAAAGACCAACAAAGGCTTTATAGCCAGCAAGCTGAGAAACTTACAGGGGAAGTACAGACAGGTAGAAGGAGCTCGCGTCAGGAAGCGGAAACATAGTGATGTCAATATTGAGACAGAAAATGTTTGTGAAGATAACAATGAAGAACTAATATTTTTAAAATTGCAGATGTTAAAATACAGAAAAAATTAATTAAGAAAAAATTGAAGCCAACGTGCGAGCTACGATCCATATTAATCTCAAACAAAGTGGATTTTAACATAGTGGCGAATTTTTTGTTTTTCTTTACAGATCCAGATTTGGTAAGTTGTCATAAATAATTCGATTATAAGTAAATAAGTATTTGACGATAATATAATTTTATAGATATTATACGACTTCAAATTACGTTTCACAAGTCAGAATAATTTATTCTTTGAAAATTGGGAACGATTCGAAAAATTTATAAAAATTATACTAAAGGATACCGTAAAAATAATTTTGTCAAAAGAACCAACTGGTACATTAATGCAATCTTATATTGTGGAATTTGACTAACTATTTTCTATTTACAGAATTTGAAACATGTTTGCAGCAGATGCTTGCTTTGGTAACATTATGTCCACAGACAGCTAGTGGGAAAAGTTCGAAAAATCATCCCAGGATATGTGTGGAGGCTATGGAAAAGTGCTTATAGAATTTAAACCTGTAAGTAACAACGTAATTTTTATTTTAATTAATATTTTTCTACTAATAGCAGTGCTTTAAAATTAATTAAATTAAACCTTTAACGAAATTTTTTAAAAACTCACCACCAAATACTATTGTAATTAGTTGATTTTTATTTCATGTTACAGCTTAATTCAACAGAACAAGAATTATTGACCAGTAATAACAAGAATCCGCATATCATAGCAATTTGTGTCAACAAACTTGCCATTTCAAATTATTTTATTAATGTTGAAAACCAAATAATCGCTGTGCCAGAAGGATTCTCGTTCCTACAAACGTTTGATTTACTTTTTAAATGTCATTACGTATTTAACCAAAACTTTAATGAACATTTATCAAACTTCTGGAAATTAATATCGAAAATGTTTTATAATTTTTCCGATATAAATACAACACCTGTCGTGGAAGAAGTTATCAGTAAATTTCGTGGTTACTCGGAAGCAATATATCAAGTATACATTTTAAGTTAAATTGTAGGTTTTAAGTTTCTTTACATTTTGATTTTGGTATACAGAGCTACAAATTGAATTAGTATGTTCTGAAAATTGAATCGAATTTTTTGAAAGCTATAATTTTAAGTAATTGGATTTTTTATAATGTCCAAATGTGAAGAATTAGACATGCATTTTTTTGAAATTAACCTAATTATTAAAAATGGAAATGAATTTTACTTTATGGTTTCGAAATTCGAAGTTCAGTACGACTTTTTTCATAATGGATTTAAGTTGCTTAATAAGAAAAAAAAAGAAAATATATTAGTTCCATATAGCAGCTTAAAGTACAAACAAAGCTTTGAAAAAAAAATATTCCAGAAAAGATAATAATCCATATATTTTAAAACATTATATTTCGAAATTTTTGAACTGATTTTACCATTTAGTAATAGATATTTTCTATTGAAATTTTACGAATATAGGTACATACAGTATATAATATACTATATTATCTAGTTTAAGTTAATAAAAAATTATGTAAAAATTTGTATAATGAATAAAGATTTGCAGTGCAATATATTAGAAAAATAAACAAATGTTTTATTCAGTTTTATAGATTTCTTGTTTAGATCTTACCAAGTAGGTAAAAAATAATATGTCATGATAATTAGTTATTTAAATACATAATAAATTGGTTATTTTACTTTACTTAAAGCAAATGTGAATTTAATTCTAATACAATGAACATTTTAATTTAAACTCAATATTGTATTTATTTCCAATGTAGCCAAGAATTAAACTGAAATTCAAGCATGCACTAAATTCTAATGCAACCATGATTTAATTTACAGTGCAAAATTAATTTAATTTCAATGTAAATTAAATTAGATTTTCAAATTAACATTACACTTAATTTTAATTCAAATTAGACTTAAAATTTCAAATGTAAGTCAACAATTAATTTTGATGCATCATTGAATTACAATTTTAATATAGCGGTGCACTTAAAAATAATTTAATTAACATTAAAAATTAAAAATGCTATTAGGATTGAAATTTAATTTAAGCATAACATTAAAATATAATATAATCTAGTATTAAATTTAAATGTAACCAAAAGTTTTTTTTTTTTAATGCAATGGTATATGTATTAAAATAGAATGCAAATTTGGATTGGACTTATATGTAATGTATCTTGCATTAAATATACACGAAAATTTCTAAGTGTGTGTGATTAGAAAATTTATGCATATTATACTTTAGGAAACAGGGTGGGTTTTCTCACGTGATTATCACACCAGAAATCCCATATATACCGTTTATCTAATAAAACATATTTTTCAGTTAACAATGATTGTGCAAAATTGTGCGTTACTCAACTTACCTTAAAAATAGTTTATATTGTCCAGAATCGGTCATAAAACATCCACAATTTAACAAAATCGCGGTTTTTCAAAGAGGTTGTATGGGTGATTTCCAGAAATCCCACTTTTTATAAACATTTGAATTAAACTGTAGTGTAGTTAGTATTCTGGCCAATATTCACGTTTGTGGATATTATTCTTTAGCCAGAATCGGCCATAAAACATCCACAATTTATCAAAACCGTGGTTTTTCAAAGAGGTTGTATGAAAAAACTTTTAGTTGAGCTATCGTTTTGTAAAAGCCAGATTTCCCGATAAAATAAAGAAAAAATTTCAAATTTTCTTATATTAGTACTTAAAATACAATTTTTACCTCTGCGAGACGTATTTTTAGAATCTCGCCCTTCATTAATGCAACCTTCTGTGTTACCGGTTTTGTTTTTATTACGCCAGTTTTCTTCTACAAATTGACTTGACGCGTTATTTTCACTGTTCTCATTTTCACTAGTTTCATGATTTTGTTTGCGTTTAGTTTTTAAAGAAGCTTGCAATTTCTCAGAATTCAATTCTAAGATGCAAGCTTGAATTTGGTTTAAATGCATATTCATGAATTCATCACCACGCATTGGTTTTTTATTATTTTCTGATACAATGTTTTTTTAAAATATTAAATCCGTTTTCTACATCAGAAGAGGTGGCATACAAATAAGGTGATTTGAAAATAGGTACCATTACTCCACTCCACACAGAAAAAAAAGTTGATTATTAGCAAACAAAATTGATTACATACAAAGCAAACGCGATTTCGATATAGCTCCAAAACTGGATTTGTTTTGTTGTAAAATTCTGAAGTCTTAATACAAAACTGTAATATTTTTATTGATTTCAAACTTTTAAACTTACGACAAATAATAAAGCATTTAAATTAAAAACTCATCAAGTTTGTTTCGAAGGTCGTTTGTTCTAGCCTCAAAATTTACAAATTTTGGCTTAAATAACAAAATTTTGTTGATAAACACTTTCATGTTTATATTGAAAGTTTTTTTTTTCGCTGGCGCTACCTCCCATAGAGGGATTTGGCCGCTTCATTTTTTGAAGTTTCGTAATCATTTTGTTAACGGATAATGAGTGATTAATTCATTGATCCTACCCTTAAACCAGCCGTGATTTTTTCATCACCCGCCGGGAATTGAACCCGGGACCTCCGGAGCGTAAAGCAAGTATGCTAACCACTGTGCCACCGGGGCGGCATATTGAAAGTTGATGGTCTAATTTTGAAACAATGAACGTTGATTCAAGAAATAAAACTTTGATAATAACCATTTGATTTAGCACATTGTTTTTTAACAAAATAGGAATGTTTGAATGTAAATCTCCTTGATTGTTTATGAAACAGAAACCTTTTGGGAAAAAAACACATATTTTTTCGATGTTTACCTCAATCAAAAATTGTTTTATTTCAATATATTTTTATTTAGAATTAAACACATTTTAGAATTATATATGTTGTATATATATATATATATATATATATATATATATATATATATATATATATATATATATAAGATATATATATATATATATATATATATATATATATACATATATATATATATATATATATATATATATATATATATATATATATATATATATATATATATATGTATATTATTTGATTTAGAATGAGCACCCGAAATGCGACTAATGCTACTTTATTTCGTTGCGGCAGTCCACTGATCTTTCAATTTGAACTTGAAAAATATTGGTTAAAATCCTTTAAATCGATCAATAATTGAGGCTTTCCACATTTGACTTATGTCCTAAAATAAACTACCGTAATATACAGAAATAACAGAATATATCATTATATGATATATATCCGTAATAACAGAATATATCATTTCTGACGTCAATTACACAATTAGTAGAAATAAAATTTGATTCAAAAATGTCGTCCATTGTTGCTTTCCTAGATGCTCCCCATAAACGATACATATGTTGGCCAATAATATGCATCTGAAAATAATATAAAAGCTTGTAATCATTTTATATTGAAATTAAATCTAATTTTAAATAACTCACCACTCATTAGACCATTTAACTTGCTATAACGGTTTGGCACTCTTATACTTTATATGTCTTATAATAATTTCGTCTGAAATTTTACATGTAAATTGTTAGATTATTTTATTAGATTAAAAAACTTGCCTTCTAGATTTACAAGTCGCATACTTATCCTAACTCTGTTAAATTTGCCCCGATACACAAATATTAAAACCCCTTGGGAAAATAGTAATTATCTTTCAAAGTAATGCGGATTGTACTAGAAGGCTTTAATTTAATTTATATTTCACCAAAATAAAAATTAGCTACATTTGCTATTTCTGCAGTTCGCTCTTTAAGAAATGATGATTTGTAAATGTGATAAAAGAAACTTGTCGTCATCAATGTCCTAAAAAGTTTATTTTAATCAATATTTTAAAGTAACAAAAAATATTTCAATATAAAATTAAAAATTTTCATTTTTAAGTTAGTACTCGGTAAATACTCGTTTAAACATAAAAGAAATTTTTCATGTCGCATCAACCGTGCTGGATATTTTACTCTTCCATTCTGTGAAATATATGTAAAAGTCATTTAACATTAAAATTTGATTTATAGAATTGCACAATTTCTTCCAGAGGTGTAGTTAATTCTCACCTAAGTAAACACATGGGCTGGAAGATTTTTAAATCGCCTTATGTATCGTACACTCACAGCGTTACATATTATAATTAATTCCACACGCAATAAATTAATTAACTTTAAACAATATTTTAACTAAAATTATGATTTATTATATTCAATACGCACAGTTCTCATTATTATTACACTCATTAAAATAAAGAATCTTTAACGATTCATTTTTATTAATATTTTTGATATTTTTAGTATGCAGTTTGAGCATTTTTTTATTTAGCTGCATTACTGATCGGCAGGGTATATAAGAATGAAAGGTTATTTTCCGCATGCTTGTAAGTGACACTAAAACAAAGTCTCGATTTTGCTTTAACCAATTTTTGTTTCATTTAAGCTATTTTGTTTTGAATTAATAATTTTGGAATTATACAATTTGGAATCAATTTACTAGTGGTTAGAATTAAACTATTTGATTTTAAATTAAAATAAATGGTATTCGCTTGATTTTGTCTCAGAATAATTTAAACAACAAAATTGTTTGTTTCTAATGGTACATAATATTATTTTTTAATTTTTTCGCTAAAGATTTATGCTTTAATTTTATTTTAGTAATTTAAATACAGTTATACCTTATGTATATGTATGTATATACCATTTGTATTATTTGTAATTTTAGATAATATAATTGCAAGTAAAAATGTCATGCATTGTTTTTAAAAAAAAATTCCACTTTTTGGATCTTTAAACAAATTAAGCAGGTGTAAAGTTTTCAGTAGAATTCCTAACTATCCAGCAACATTTCTTGTAATTAGTTAAATAAAAAAATTAGAAGTAATATGAATACTGTCTTTCTTTTTAAATAAATTAACTGCACTACGAGTAAGTAAATTGTTCAGAAAAAGATATTGAAATAAAAGGTCGCTGTAACTATTAGTAGTAATTTTTCAAGTTAAATTTTACGGAGAAATGGAGGAAATCGTCGAGTTATTTCCATTCATAACTCAAAATCGACAACAATCCCATCAAAACGCATCAAACATGCATAAAATAAAAACGAACATACAAAACAATTTACTATCAGCCTTTTGCTACAAATAGCTCATTGAATTTGTTTGAAACCACATAAGTTCAAAATGTAAGATTTAACCCTTTCAAACGCCATTTAAAATTGACTTTCTTCCAAAAATAAAATACGTAGCACAATTATGCACTGCTATGATATGACATTGCTCATAAAACTGTAGTGTGAACATAAATACATAAGAGAACGATCGCACAAGAGAAATGAGACAAAAATTAAAAATTACGGTTGGTCGAAGCGATGAAAGTTGATGTACAATATATTGTACAAGGCGTTTGAGAGGGTTAAGGGTAAACTTGAACAAATTAATAATATCAAAATGATAGTGCTCGAACCAAACAAAAATTCCTACCAAGAAACAACAAGTTAAATAAAATAATTGAAACTTTAGAATGTTTGTAAATAAAACCAATAAAAAATTTTGTATTAAAAATAATTCTTGTTTGTGTGAATCTCAAAAATACTGCTTTATACTAAAATAATTATTTTTGGTTCAAACCAAAAAGTTTAAATTTAAACAAAAGTGGATTAGAACAAAATTCACTAATTGCTTTGTATTTCAAAATTCACAGCTTTCCTTTATACTTGGTTGGTTTTTGAATCTAAAAAACAATTGATTTGATATAAGAAAATATGATTAAAATCAAAGAATTTTATCATATTTTGGGCCAAGATTTGGCATGCCAGGGAAGTTTTTACTATTTTTTTACTAAGTGACGTCATTTGTAGATAGTAAATTTTTAAAAAATCTTCACACGTCTATATAAACCTTGGAAGTTTTTACTGAAACTTTGTAAATTTTGCTAACTATTTAACAAGCGTATAAGTATTAGTTCATAATTAAAATAAAGGTAAACATTTAGGTGTTTTACATAAAATTAAAAATAGGTAAATGGTATATTAAAAAATATTTAAGAAGAATTCAATTACCTATTATTAAAAAACTTATAATACTTATAACTTGTATCAATGGATGAAGTGAATAAAAAGAAGTAAGTACTGAGAAGAGTTACTTTTCCCATAAAAGGTACTACATACAGGTAAAAGCTTTCTCTTATTTCGAAATGAATAATAACTACCTTGTGCTTACAAGTACTTACAGGACAAAATACAAGTAATACCTTTACGTCTTTACTTATCGCAGTACTTCTGTTAATTTACTTCTAATTATTTATCTAAATAATTTGGTGTTTTTTTGTACCAAATCAGTAAGGATTTTTTGTATTTAATTTTCAGTTATTTTTCGTTGACCT